>CP053152.1:11987184-12578460 GCA_014607495.2 Carposina sasakii | reverse complement strand
TTCCCGTGACTGTGAAACTTAATGAACAAAAACCATGTCGTCATCTATTAAAACTTCACGTGGTGGGTGTCTACTACGGTTAACATATTCGTCCTGCTGAGTCTGGTTCCTTTTTAGTAAGTCACTAGCTCGTTGTCGCCTCAGTTCCCTGAGGCTACACGATTTGGTTGTGAACCTTCCAGAGTTATATCGCGCACAAGTGAGCGAATAACTGGGGTCGTCGCATCGGTCCCAATCATTAAGTTTAACGCAGATGCTTGGGTCGTTTTCTGTTTTGTAACATTGAGAATCAGTTGTAACTTCCATAATGTTTCCGACCATGTAGCACCCTTGTGGTTGACCTCGATGCGAATCATGTTGAGCACTGTGCGAGCATATCTCTCGACCTGACCATTAGCGTGGTGCATCTCGGGTGTGATGTAGTGAATATCTGATCCTATTTCTTTTACAAAATCTACAAACCTGGAGGACTCGAACATTCTTCCTTTATCAGTGACAAACATTTTGGAGTGCCAAATAATGACACAGCATTAGTAGCAACGCGCAGTAATTCATTAACATCTTGTCTAGAAATAGGGTACAGTAGAGAGTACTTTGTAAAAGCGTCTACTACTAGGACAACGAATTTATAGCCATTTGACTCCGGGAGAGGACCTAAAGCGTCCAGGTGAATTATAGAAAACGGCAGATCTGGTTTTTCCCAGGAAGTTATAATTTGTTGGGGAGCCCTAGGTACTCGCTTTTTCGACAAACAAACGAGACAGTGATCAAGATACTTCCTCACAAATGGCCTGAGCCCCGGAAACCAAAAGTACTGTAAAATAAGTTTCAACAGTTTTATCGTACCCAATATGGTCGTGTTCATCGTGAAAAATGCGTAACAGGCTGAGACGGTGACCACGGGAATATAGCAAAGAAGTTTAGGGTGCTCTTCACCTACGGCAGTGTACTTATAGTACAAGAGGTCATTCCGTTGGGAGTAACGGCTGGAATCTAAGTTCCCTTCGTTCAACCGTTGGATAAGTATTTTTGTTTCGTCATCTGCCGCCTGTGCCACTTGGGCCCAGTTACGAGGTCTAGCAATGGTGTATACTTTACGAGGGGGGTTTCGGCTTAGATAGTCTGCATGGGACATCATGCTGCCTTTACGATACTCGATATCAAATGTGAAATCTTGAAGGTAGATCCACCAGCGTGCCACTCTTGGGAGCAGGTCCTTCTTTCGTTCAGTGGATTTAAGAGCATTGCAGTCAGTTACCACTTTAAATTTAATTCCTATCAAGTAATGCCTAAAGGTCTGCAATGCCCTTACAACCGCCAACGTTTCAAGTTCATAAGAGTGGTACCTGCTCTCGGCACCCTGGGTGACCTTACTGTAGTACGCGACCACCTTTTTGTTAGTATCTCCGTGAGTTTGCAATAAAATTGCCCCGTAGCCAGAACTACTTGCGTCGGTGTGTACTTCCGTTGGTAAGTTATGGTCGAAAATTGCTAACACTGGCTCATTCGTAAGTAGGGAAATTATGTCTTGTCTAACGTTTTCTTGCTCAGGACCCCACTTGAATGGAATGCTCTTTTTCAGGAGCCGTGAAATGCAAAGTGTCTTAGAAGCGTATCCTTCTATGTACTTTCTGAAGTACCCAGCTAAACCTAAAAATTGCCTTACTTGCTTAACGTTTGATGGCACGGGTGAATCTAGAGAGCTTTGATCTTATGTGGGCTCGGCCTAACCTGACCCTGACTAATGATCCGCCCCAGGTACTCGATTTCAGTCGCAAGAAACACGCATTTTCGTAAATTAATTGAAAACCCGGCTTGAGTGAGAGTAGTAAGTACCTCACGCAAAAGCTGAATACCATCTTCAACTGTGGTACTCATTAAAAGCACGTCATCGATGTATACAAGTACCTTGCCCGCGTCAATAAGTTTTCGTAAAGTTTTATTGATGATCCTTTGATAGACTATCGGTGAGTTACTCAAACCATACGGCATTTTTAAGTACTCGTAGTGACCTTCGGGAGTCACGAAGGCAGTACGGTGGACCGAGGCTGGATTGATCTTAATTTGGTGGAAGCCGGTGGCCATGTCTAGGGACGTATAACGCGTTATACTTTTGTCGCCTAACCGGTCGATGTGGTCATCGATAAGGGGGTGGATATCGATCCTTTACGGTGATGCGATTAAGGGCACGGTAATCGACGCACATTCGATCGGAGCCGTCTTTTTTCTTCACCAAATTATTGGGCTGGAATATTCGGACTCCGACTCACGAATGATACGTTTCTCTAATAGGTCGTTAACTATTTCGCGAACTTTAGCTTTTCAGCTAGTGACAGTTTTATACGGCCGGTAAGTAATAGGTTCGTCACTGATAACGTTTATATGCATTTCGCCTGTACTAACAGTCGTGGTGGCCGTGCCGGTGATGAAAAAGTCAGCGAAGTGGTTTATAACGCGTATAAGGGATTCTTTTTGGATACCCAGTAGGGGCGTATTAATTTCCGTATGTTTGTTACACTGGTCACTAGTACGTTAAACTGATTATCAGGTGCGCGAGTCAAGTATTGTTTGTCCTTGGTTCTTACATAAGTTATGCCGTCTCTATTTAGTATGTCTGTACCGATAATCACGGGGGTAGTCATAAATTCGGCTGGCACAACAACAAAGTCTGCTTCAAAAGTTATGTTACTAATTCAATGGTCAAGGTTACGAACGACTTAGCTATTATTTCGTGATTACTTAATCCTTTTAATGTACAGTCGATGGGTTTTCTTGAACAAGAAAAATATTTCAATATACCGGAAGATATTAAAGAAACGTTAAGAGCCCCGCTGTCTATTAGGACATCGACCGGGATGCCCTGTATTACGGCAGATGTAATATCACTGCTACCTTCTATTTCCGTGTGCTCGTGACAAAGGTTAACGTTTCGGTCATTGCGCTGCCCGGAGCGTTCTTTAGCAAAACATACGTTTTCCGTGTGACCCGACTTTTTACAGAACGTGCAGGTTACTGGTTTAGTAGGTTCTATCGTTTTGGGTTTCTTGGGCAATGGAAAGATTTGTGTCCTTTTTGTTTACAAGTAAAACAATGGGGTATCAGTTGACCTGCACGTTCTGGATATCGTTTTCGTCCTGGCGGGTAGTTTTTGAAATTTTGTGTCGGGTTTAAGTATAGGTTGGTTTGATTTAAGGTAAATCGCTAAAAACGACACTAAGTTATCTGGTGATAAATTTGCGTTCGCAGCCGCCGCACGTACCTGAGCGTCTTCTATTCCGCGAACAACAATTTGTGTGATTAATTCTTCACTCAACCCTTTGACGATGCGCAATCGAAGTAATGTGCGCCGCGCATATTCCGCATATGAAGAGAATTTATTCGACGTCATGTTCATAGTTTCGAATAGTATGTTTGCGTAATCTAACTTCCGCGGACAAAGAGGTTGAAATTCGCGTTTAAACGTGGACCAAGACCTATCGTTAGTTGCCCAGTCATTTAACCAGTTTTAGCGTCGCCCTTTAAACACCCTGCTACTCGCGAGAGACATTCCTTATCTTCCCACCTATTAGCTAATCGAGCGCGGTCCACCTCATCACACCACGCATCTATATTGTGAATAGCTGGGTCGAAGTTAGAAACGTAATAGTTAAATGAACGTCCTGGATTAATAAGGTGAATCGCGTCGACTATCGCTTGAGCAGTGGATGATGTAGATGCTTCCTGTTGTGGAATCGGGGTAGAAGTAAATCTATTTTCTATGACTTCTAATCTCGACAAGATAGTGTCTAGCGTTTTATCAACAGCTACAGGGGGAGAGTTAACCGTCGGTTCACAATCACGCGTACGCGACGTGGGCGGTGGTGAAGTCGACGGGCTTCGAGTATGAGATCGCAGCCGATTTTTATAATGACGACGTGATTTTATACGCGAGCTATCTCGAGACCTATCACGTGTGCTACGGTGTCGATGCGACCTGCTACGTGATCTCTTTCGCGAGCGATGAGAATTAGGCATATTGTAAAAAGTGCACTAAAAAAATGTAGGTAGATTCAACTCCCTTGCTTTAGTAAAATAAGAATTTTTGGCAAATCAGTTAAGGCAATAATGCTTGGGTTTAATCCCACTTCTGATATAGGAATATAATCCAATTTTGATATAAAAAAAACAATCATTTAAACAAAAAATAACAATAACTCTTTTTAATTGATAATTACACTAATTTTTAGTTACTTTAACAAAGGATATAAATCAACACTACACACAGAATAGCACATAAGAAATAAAGAACAAGATAACTCACAAATCACACCGATACCGTTAATGCACAGGTCCGCGCGCAGCGAGGGTAGTCAGACGATTGACCTCCGTTTATCGAATACACGCTTTTATATAAAAATGGTCACTACATAATCCTGGAAAGGTACTGAATCTCCTACAATATAATATAATGATAATAGAATTTTCAAAAATTTCATAACAAGTCCTTAATGTTACCTACCTACTTTAAATTTTTGATCTCATAAAATTGTTTATTTATTTTTAGGCAAATAAGTTAATTTAATCTAATGTAATAATAATTAAAAAATTAAAAAAAAGTTAATTTCATTTTTTAGTGCCTGTATACACATTGATATGTACATTAAGGATCACTGTGGCCTGTAACACAGTTATAACTAACTAGCATAGGCCACAGGGCCTCTATTTTTTCTAGTGTCTGTAATTTGGTACCAATAAACAATTATTATTATATTAAATATATATATATATATATATTTCTCGTGAAAAAATCTTGCTACGCGCGTCTATGTGCATTTATGTAGAAAAACGCAGTCTATTTACTCAACTTTGGACGGTATGCTTCCATGAAGAAAAATGATCGTGATGATGAGGAGATTCCGTAGTATTCGGGAACGTTGACGACCAAAAATCATTCTGTATATTTCATTATATCAATGTTTGCACTTACTGGTACTTATATTATAACATAGCTCACAGGTATTTTGATCTTCTATATCTACTCATATTTCCAGGTATCCTAGAAGTCGATTGCCAGGAAGAGTCCATCTCCTATGGATTGTTAGAAACGAGCAAGAGATCACCTGGATCGCTGAGCTAGCTACTAGAACTTTACTACAATTAAGGTGTGCTAATCGACTGGACAGGCTACAGATAGAGTTTTACGTCACAAGCTCAGTTAAGGAAAAACACACAGAAAATAAAAATATTATGACCCATTTAGTCACGATCAATGAAAAAGGTGGAATAAACCATGTGCTGAAACGAGATGAAAGTGAAAAAGTTTTTCTACTCACGCCTAATATTAAAAGAAATTATTATAAAGGAGTAACAGAGAAAACAAATGATTTAGATGTTAGTTATAGCTTGGCTAAGGAATATCCACTAATAGGCTGCAGGGTGAAGACTGGGAGACCGCATTGGGATAGGGTGTTTGGGTATTGGGTGCATTTATATCCAAGGTATGTTATTTTGTATAGGTGCATTGTTTCGTTGCGAATTCTTTGTGTTAATAATTTGTGCAAGGTTTTTAACTAAAAATTCTATTTTCAGGACACATTTAAAACTATTTTGTTGTGGACCAAAGAAACTAGTGAAAGTATTAAGAAGTAAATGTAGATATTACTCTAATAACACGAAAACGAAATACTCATTTATACACGAAGGATTTTCGTGAAACTTACCAATACAATAGGTACTTATATACTTACCTCTTCCACATAATTTAATAAGTACAGCCTCTATTGAAAAATAACCTAAATCGTTTTATTGAATCTTTCCTTGTTGGTGCTTACGCCATTGTATGTAGCTGCTAATTTACTATACGTAAAATGTGTCAATTTATTACACTAACATGATGCTTTGGGTCATAATTTCGGTCTACGTATATCTATATGAATTGGTCTAAATGCTAAAAATTAAATATTGACAATTACGTATAGGGAACTTAACCTTCCTTCCTGCAATAATTCAAGTTCTTCGTTTAAGTATATACTAAGTTAATTGATGCAATTACATAACTTTAAACTGTTCATAATGTACCCTTTTGCCAATTTAATACGAGTAGGTACACCAGTTATTTGCCATTTACAAAATGGCAGTAATAGATTTTACCAGGTTTGTAAATCCAGACAGTAAGTTATTTGACTTTAATTTAAAATACCTATTCTATGTAGGGTTATGGCCTCATGAAAATTGGCCGAAGTATAAGGCAACACTTTATACATGTTACGAAATAAGTTTGCACATCTTAACCTTTGCCTTCATCGTGTTATCTACGATCGGAACTTACCAGAATAAAGACGACATATTAATTGTATTGGCAAATCTCGACAAGTCTATTGTAGTTTATTTCTTCTCGTTGAGAGCGATTTGTTTTACCTACAAAAGGAAGGATATTGCTATACTCATATCAGAAATGATAAACTCTGGGGATACGGTATCGATAGAGAAAAAAACGTTGATGGTCAAAACAATTCTGCTGACCACAGGGTTGACGACGACTGTTGTCACTCTTTTCTCAATGGTAGCATTTTACAACGGTGAATTAACACTGGAGATTTGGCTGCCTTTTAAAGCTAATGAAGATTTAATGCATCTTATTACCGCAGTGCAGGTAGTGGCACTGCTTTTCATGCCTGGCTTACTACGATCTAATGGAATACAAGGAGTCGTTTGTAGTTTGATAATATACCTTTGTGATCAGCTCGAGGAGCTACAGGACAGGATAAGATCATTGCATTTCAATGCTGAAAATGAAGTTGCGATGAGAGAGAATTTTAAGGATATAGTCCAGAAGCATGTTCGATTGATGAGGTAAATGAAAGAGTAAAAGATGTTGAAAAATCTTTTAAAAAGTATAGATACATTATTTGTTTACCGATAGTCTATCTATAATATTTCCTAATTTTGCAGATATTCTAATACCACGTCATTGCTGTTTAAGGAGTATTTTTTGCTGCAAAACCTGTCTTTGACAATGGAATTGTGTTTAAATGCCGTAATGGCTTCAGTAGTTTGTATCTTTGTTTAATATCTTAAGTTAACAATACGTAAAGGGCGGTACGATTTTCTACAGTAGATAATTTAGGAACTAACAGGTAGGTAGGTAATTAGGTAGTAACAGTAACCGCTCGCAGTAACCCAGCAATATAGTTTTATAGATCGGCAGGCTAACTACGTATCTTGCAAAAGCAAAGTAGTAGCAACGGCACAGCGAAAATCGTACAATACCTATAACACGAATTTAACAAGTGTACGGGTTTGTAAGGCCTGTACACTTAATATTTGTTGACTTGTTGTTGGTAGTAATAGTTGAAAGGAAGTTTAAGTAAAAACGTTATATATTTAGTTATAGTTACAACTTATAGTGAAAGTTGGATGCTGATCTATTCGATGTAAAAGAATGCATAAAAATATAAGAAAACAATAGTATTTATTGCGCGCTATGTGCTGACGCATACTAAAAGCCTGTGCGGTCATTGCCCGTACAACAAGTAATCAGCAAATTTTGTACAATTTTCTCTATCATTTGTTAGTTAGGTAATAAGGGAGCAGATGAGCAGTTCACAAACATTGGTAGGTTGGCACGCAAAATTTTAGACCAGGCCATTTCATTACTAATTTACCTATCTATAGTTCTTTAATTGATAGGATGATGAGGTAAACTTCTATGATTATTTTCAGACAGGCTCAGACGACAAAAATCTATTGGTGTCATTTATTGTATTTTTATTCGTTGCTCTCCTGAACGCATACCTTTATTGCTATCTGGGAAACGAACTCATAATACAGGTAAGTAGGTACATAAGTTAAATATAATTTTGAAAGATATTTTCATGTAGGTCACCTACGATGACACACTTATTTACCATGAAAGCAAGGAAGAAGAACATAAAACTATTTCCACATCACAATACGCTGCGCCGCATATACCTACTGGTATTGTTCGTTATCTCTCTGATTTAAGTATTTAATTAACATATAGGTACATAACAAATCTAAAATTTTTAGCACCAACTTTGGGGTCATAGAAATAATTTTCTAATAACAGCAATGCCTTGCGATTGCGAATAACTGCTGTAATTAATACCTAGATTGCCACCTAGGACAATAATGGTCTTCAAATTCTCGGCTCTGCTGTACCTATACCTATAGCTAAATTGGTAACAGTTACAATAAATCGACCAACACCCTCTATTATCGAATGTGACGTATTGCGAACAATTCGAAGAGTATAAAGCAGTAACCGCGTTCAAATGCTCCCTAGGCGAGTTATTGGCAAGGTGTGGTCAGCATAGCAACCATTGATTTTGAATGCAACATAAATTACGATGGCCCTGAAAAGTATAAGCGGATGGAGGCGAGCCATAATGGCCGTAATTATATATCTTTACCTGATCGCCTCGCCTAGCTCTGTGTCTAGTGGACATCCGCCCATAGGAGTAGGTATGTTATGTAAGGTAATTTATATGTACAAACAGTTTAGACCATAAATTAGGTTTAGACTAGGCTCGGTTTAATACCGCGTGTTTGGTCTACATTATTGCTAATTGGAATTTAGTCAATGTGTAATTTAATCTATTTAGGGTTTAGGGGTATTTATGTCTTACATTCACACCTGCATCCCAGGGCTTAGGGATTCAATGAGCGTTTGTCTGTTTGCCCAATTTGGATAAGTTAATGAAGATTTTGATAGAAGAATTGTTTTTATTTCATATAAGTACTGAAAAACAAAAAGAAAATTATGGAATGATTTCATAATTCTTTATTGCGTAATTCACAACGAAACACCTAAAGCACATTATTTAGACTCACTGCACTTCTAAAGTCCCAACCCACTATACTTTTAAAATCGCAACTCACTGCACTTCTACAATCGCTGTACTTATGACATTCTAGATTTCGTTAGGTTACCACGTATACCTATTTTTTATGTTCATTTTAGATTATCTTGTTAATTTATCAGTATACAAGTTTGAAATTTTTCAAGTACATATATAATTGAACTGTATTTCTAATTATTTATATAAGATTCAATTACTACTATTACAAATAACTCGTTTAATCGGTCTTCAAATATATCTGTGTGTACGCCGTGGCCGGTGCAAAATAAAATTCATTATAAGTTTTTAATTATAAAAGGTATAGGAGACTAATGAAATTTCACTACCATTTAAGAGCAAGAATTACCTAAATAATAACGTTTTAAGTTTGTCTTTGGAGCGCTCATTGGAAGTGCTAGGACCAATTAAAGCCCATTTCTATTTACTGAAATAACATCAAAACTGTGTATTATTGTAGATTCTTTTATTGTGTACCAAATTATAACTAATTAGCCGGAAGTCATGTAAAAAATTATAATTATCCGCTCAGTCAATTATGGGTACCAACAAATACGCAAACGTTACTCCAGCAGGATTTTGAATATCGTCCCAGCCATAGCAAATACGAATACAAATTAAGTTTTAACATTCATTTCTAATTCATATCTAATTATTAACATAACATTTATTTCAAAATATCCCTTTGAAAACAAAACATCTGGCTGCGGTAACGTTACCATAGCCGAACCAGCCGGGTCAGTTTTTCTCAAATAACTAAAAAACTATCACTTTACCAAATTTAAAAATAGGCTTACCATTTACAGAAGCTGTAGGTATTTCTAATTATCTATCACCCTTAGATACCCATTTTAGCTACTTTTCGGCTGGCGTAATGCTCTCGTGTATCGATATACATAAAATTTGAAAACTCCGGATGAAGTTAAATATAAAGAAATCTGGAAAGGTAGATAAAACAAAATTTTTTGTAGAGTGGGGGCATAGCTCTAGCCGCATATGAGACATCCTGGACGTCATGGCCCGTGGACTTACAGAAGAGATTGCTGGTTATGATAAGGGTGGCGCAGAGGACTTTGAGCCTGAGCGCCGGTGGCATAGCGGTCATGTCTGTCCAGACTTACAGCCAAGTAAGTTACAGTGACAATAAAAATTATGATCTCAAGACGCAGAGAAGGTGAAGCATTATTAGTTCGACCAGGACTTCCTAAATTAGTCTCTGGAAATTTTTATAAATTTTTCTTCTTCCCCTTTTGGAAGTGATATTATTGTGGTCCACACTGGAAAGAGTTCATATAGGTAATTCGGTAATAATAAATTTACCTAATACTCGGTGGCGTCGACAAGCGAGAAGTAGATACGCCACTGGGACAATGCCGGTTCACGACGCATAGCTTTGAAAGGCCTAAGGCACCGGTGACTGGTGATGGTGATGATCGAGGTGCTTTCTAAAATTTTACTTTTGCTCCCATTAGAAGTAATGTCCAAAACGTGATATGTCCTAGGTGTACCTATTATATTTCAACTTTTCGTTTTCAGGCACTGTACAATGGATACTCTATCTATGCTGTTTTGAATGATGTTGTTGATTAATAGATAGATCGTTTAGAATCGATCCTATTCTATGCTTAGGTATTGTTTAATAGTGATTTAGCCGTGTAGCTTAGAGTAAAGTAATATTAGACATCAGCCTATTACGAGTACTGCTTAAATCCTGCTAGATGTAAAATAGAAGAATACTGCACAAGAAGAAATATTTACTCTTTGGTGAAACTTTTTTATTGATTCACTTGAAAAAAAAAGCAAGCACGTCAAAATGGTAACGCAAAATTAAATTAACCGTAAAAGGAATTTAAATAAACGAAAATAAATTGTAATTGCGAGCAAATGATCGGTTTTGTGGTGGATGGTACCAAATTTATTTGGATATGACGCCTGGAAAAACAGACAGTCAACAATGCTTAAAAAAAGAAAAGAAGAGTAAGAAAAACCAAAAGGTGTCAAACAAAGCAAGAGGAATCAAGGTTAGTTTGTGATTTTGAGCTATAACTATAGCTAAAACCTACTATACAGGGCTTCTTTCACAATAAGGCTTTTGGACAGAAAATAGACAACACCAACATTGCTCCCATATAGGATGCGCAGCCGAGTTCACTAGTGGCTTGCCACAGCTATAAATAAAAAATGTGACTAACTAAACTTACCTAAAATTCTTTAATTAGTTAATAATACGCAAAATATACTTTTATCTTATTCTTTACAGCAAAGAGCATAATAAATAATTTTATTCACCTACGTTTTTTTACAATTCTTCCTAGAGTACATATCCCTGCTGAAACATAAAATTTTCTTTCAGCCAAAAAAGAAGAAACAAATATTAAAAATCAGATGTCCAATATGTTATAATAATTTAGAAGAAGAGTCAGTGTCTTCGACACGTTGTGGGCACGTTTTCTGCACGGCGTGCATAAAGAAAGCCTTGAGCATGAAGCCCACATGTCCTACGTGCAGGCGAAGGATCAGCCCCAGGACGCAGGGCTACCATCCGCTGTATTTAGACAATAATATGTACGATTAGGTTTGGTCCATTGTCATTTTACAAGGGTTAATCATTTTTAGTTGCGTTTTGTGTGTCTAATATACATTATTTAAATCATCTCCTTTTATTATCTAGCGAGCTGCGTTTTCCATGATACAACTCTTTAAAGTAACAAACATAAGTCTCACCTAGTGTTGCCGCTCGATAGTCCACTGCCGATAGTCTATCGATAGTTGGGCAAAAACTATAGTATTGATAGTCCTATCGATACTGTCGATAGTATCGATAGCCCCGTGAGGGGCAATATTATTGACACACAGCAATGCTATCGATAGTATCGATACTATCGAAATTCAATATCGAATGTACTGTCGATAGTATTGATACTATTGCTACTGAATATTGCAATAACAATCGATACTATCGATAGTTTTATCCTATCGATAGTGACCTTTCCTCAATATGTAGTATTGCTAATACCATAATTTTATTATAGCTAATGGCTGACAGGATATAAGATGGTTTTAAGGTTTTTTAATAATTTGCGTATAATAATTTTTATCGCCATTTAAGTTGATTGTCTTCGATAGTGGTGTAGATAGGTTTAAAATTCAGGCTCTATGTAGAATGCATCATGGAAATGGCGATGCGGGCGAAATGAACGAGAATAGTTTTTACTGTAGGTACATGCTTAGATTACTTCTTAAAAAGGTATTGGCGAGAAGTAATATTTTTTGGTTTTTGCCACATACCTCTTGTTGTCAAGTTAATAAATAAATAAATATTCACACACTTCACAACACATTGACCTAGTCCCACACTAAGATCCCTAAGGTCTTGTGTCGTGGGTACTAAGCAACGGTATATAAATACATAGATAAGTATATAAACATCCATGACTCGGAAACAAACATCGATATTCATCACATCAATGTTTGCACCTACCGGGATTCGAACCCAGGACCTATGGCGTCGCAGGCAGGGCCACTACCAACTACACCAATCGGCCGTCAATTAATTAAATTAATTAATAATTAATGTAACTTTGGACCACAATATCTTGGAAACCCGTGGTTTCCTAGGGGTGCTTCCATAGAAAAAAATGATCGTGATGTTACAAAGAATACGAGGTATTAAAAGACAAAGTTGTCTTTTTATACCCAGTATGTATAGATTGTAAAGGTTGGATAAGGTTGGTACGTGACGTGACGCAGTCTTTTAATTTATAGGTACTGCTTTGTTCGATTTTATATAACTTATCTTAGTATACTTAACTTAGTATCTTAGTGTACGTACCGCTGCAGTTTTCGCTGTTTATAAACCAAAAGCGTAAAGGAACTTTTAAAGGTTTATTTATGTACATGGAAACGAGAAGAGGACTGGAAGCTGATTAAGCAGGTAGAATGTAAATAACTCTGTAATATCTGTTCGAAAGGAAAACATTATTTTTGGTATTTTATCGTAGAAAATTTATTAAACCTCATGTTTGGCTGTTTGGCGGTAGCATTCCCATACCAGACTCGTGCATGACATTGACAGTACACAGCTGATAATCATTGACATTGACATACGTTTGTTGATGTTGCGTTGCATTTCATTATTTCTTCGTGGTAAATTATTTAAATTTTGCAAGTTTTAAATTAGTATCTAAATCTAACAATATAAAACAAATCTAAAATGAATATTAAAAGTGACATTTTTGGACTAGAAAATTTTAAATCTAAACTAGACGACCCTGACGTAACATATCAGGATTTTGTAAAAAACTTGGCAAAATACCATTTTCAAGTGAAAGCTATCATACAGGTGAATAAAAATTATATTTTTATAAATGGTTCCTAGTTATATTTAGAAGGAAACCACGTATTTGTCCAACTATGATTTAGTTAACTAATTAAAAATCTGCCATGCTTATGCAGTGTATGTTACTATAATATATTAATGAAAATATCTATTTAATAGGATATATTAGAAGTCAGAGATTCAATGGAAATATTAAACCAGCTCAACGAAAAAGGCAGATCGAAATTAGCACTTTTCCGGGAAGAACTTGAGAACTTTGAACTGCATGGGCGTGACATGGGTAACCCCAACTATTTGTCACAAGTGGAGACACAACGGCACATACTAGCTATGTAAGTAAACTTCAACAACTCTAATGTATATTTATGTCATACTCATAAGTGTTGACTAAGGAACTCAGCCATTTTCCCAGGCATAGTACATCATTAACATTATCATTCATGATTACATACAATCTAAATGACAAAGTTATGTTTAAAAACTGTGTAAATCTGTGTATATTTTAAACCATCAACTTTTGATTATTAGTGTATTTAGAATAATTTCATTGTACCTAAATCAATGTTTTGTATTTAGCACAACTTTGTTGTAATGTTCCAGTTTACTGAAGGAATTTAAGGATGCTAACATAAAAAGTATGTTTGCGGTGGAGAAAGCACAACGAGAGGAACTGCTCACTGCACCTGAAGGTGATGAGTCTATACTTAGAAAACGAAATAAGAAGGTGGATAGAGATGGACTACTGAAAATGTCATCAAGTAAGTCTCAAAAAAATGTCTGAAAATAGGGAATATGCATGATTTTTTATTTAATTTTTAGATTCTATGTAAAAAATGAATAAAGTTTGCCCTTGGAATGACATATCTAAGTTTAACCGTTTTGGATTTACAGTGGTTAAAAAATACGAGCCCGCAAAATGTTTTTGACAAGCTCCATACTAAAATGGCATAGACTTTGAAGTCATAGAAGACAACAGTCTCAAATTAGTATGGGAAAAAAATGCAATCTTATTTTATAAAAGTAATATAACATTTTTATGTATAGTTGTAAAAAAAATTGTTTGTTAATAGGTATGCACAGATACCAGTACATATTGATAAAGTATATTTATTAAATCAATGAGTTAATTCAAAATATGAGTAAAATTTTATGTTTTTACTCCTTTTATGATGTAATTATTTTTCTTACAATTTTGGTATTTATTTACTAACCGATTAATGTTATTTTTGCACTGTTCGGTTTGTATTTGTAATACTTTTGAATAAAATATGAAACATCTGTTTTCGCGTCAGATGCATATTCCCTATTATACTAAAGGTGTAAATTAGAGTAGAGAAATGGCTTCTTTAAACCAATAAACTACATATTTAGGTATAATTTGTGTTACATATGGAGTTATCTTTGTGTTGCATTTATCAAAAAATAAAACATTTCTTGCTACCTCATTTTTGGAATATAGTACATATGTATGTTTTTTTTATTCTCTACAGATGTAACAGAGCAGTTGTTTTCAATAAGCAGACAGCTGGCAGACACAACTCAGAGAAGTCAAGAGACACTGGATAGTTTAGTTTCTTCTAGTACTAATGTTCATGTGAGTATAGCATGACATACAAAGTATATACCTAGATGTCACTGTTGGGGGTGAGGTCGTTACTAAAAATCTATATCAATATTTTTCAATATTCACATAATAAAATTGTAACGGATCGATGTTTGTGCACGCTAATCTAAGAAAAGGCTGGACCGATTTTGATGCAGTTTTAAGGAATATATTGTGACAGGTCCCATTTAACATATATGCTACTTTTTATCCTGGATAATTTCAACATTTTGTTTTTTCTGCAGTCTACGCAGACGGAGTTGCGGGCGTCCACTATACAATACGTTGATTGTATGAAACAGACTCTACTATAGGTTAGGTACTGAATGCCACTGAACAAATGCTACTGTTCTTAAAGTTAAGGCAAACCGCATTATAGATAATCATCCCTGACTAAATCGTTTTTCCTCAGGGCACTCACTCAGAGCTCCAGAACACGGCAGGCAGTATATCACAATCAAGCAAACTACTGACCAAGTACGGACGCCGTGAGTTCACCGACAAAGTCATTATGTTCTTCGCGTTCTTGTTTTTTGTAGCCGTATGTCTCTATATTGTACGGAAGCGAATATTCTAGTTTAGTCATGAATTTACAATTTTTTCACCTTAATTTATTATTATGAATATGAAATGTATAAGGGTACCTAAGTTTTTTTATATTGAAATATGAAAATTTGTTATTATAATTATAATGTATTGGACTGTGATGAGACTTAATTTTATTTACTAACTGATGCCCGTTTGTTGCGTGACCGTAAGTTATAGCTAGCTAGTATATATGGTTTACTTTACGGCGATCGAATAGCTAAAAAAACTCGCACTAAGCATACAGGACCTCCTTTCTTCTATCGAATCGTCAGGGCCTGGCCTCAACATGGATGATTCTAAAGCAGAGCCCGGAAACCCCAAAATCGTCTTCTTTATTCTAAGAGACAACTGATAGCCCGCGCCGTAGAGCAATGTTGCCACTATACGCAAAGCATGATACGGCACGGGCATCCTTCCCCTCATGAAGCTCAACCAAAGCCTCCAACACAGATCTTACTCCTACGCTATATCGAAGGTGCTTCCCAAACACCACCTTAAAGTAAGTAGGTTAAGTTAGGTAAGGAAACATCTCTTAAACTTAACCCAATCTGCTTGGTCAAGTGAAGCCAAATTTATTTATTACATTTTTTTAAGACACATTAGTGCAAATATGTAACACCGCAACCGCTTTAAAATTTCACCAGAAGCCCACGTGGTTAGGGGTGAGCTTACCGGGAATCAGTACAACATTTCAGCGACTAATGCTTGTTTCTTAATCCCTTTCACTTTGAAAATTTCGGGATTAATTTCTCAGTGGTTCCATACACTTGTTCAGGAAAATAACTACTTAGGTAATTAAGATACCTACATGCCACATTTTCGATAGGTCGGTAATTATAACGCGTTTTGCTCCCCGATCAGTGGACGATTTCTGCTAATAATATTATAGTTATTATATCACTATGCATGCCTGTAACTAAATTGATTAGTTAACAGTCACGATAATAATTAAAATCTTTAATTAATAACTTAGCTTTAGACACGCTGATGATTTTATTGCTGATCCAGATTGTACCTTTTACCATATGGTATCGGCAAAGATGCCCAAGAACTTCAGGTAAGTATTATAAGTACCTAGGTTCCACCTAGCAGGTTTGTCAATATCCACGTCACCCCAATAGGGATGTTGACAGTTATTTTATTTGTAGGTATTTATATCGAAAGATCATAAAATAAAAGAAACATTATTTAGCGAAAGAAAATCTTCGCTAGCGTGAAAATATAACAATTTCAAAATCTCAATTTTAGACTTGCCAAAAAACGCTCCGTACAAACGGCTACCACATTATGACGTCACGATTCAGTAACATTGTACCTATGCGCGTAAAAGAACTTTTGTTTGACAGCTATAAATATTAAATGTTGCGTTTATAAATACGGTCACAAAACAAAAGTTGCTGTGAATGATGCAGATGGTCATGTGATATTGTAATATTCAATTAATTCACATTTGAAAAATGGACTTGCCCACTTAACTTTGAAGGCTTATTACTACCTCATTTGGACACATAATCAAATTGTAATGTTAGGTACAGATAGGTATGATTTTGATTATTTATTCTGATAAGAATAAGATGTTATTCAAGATTCAATCATAGGAAACTACCCCATTGGGATGTTGACTACGAGTATGGTTGAATTGAAATATGGTGCATTCAAAGAATTTTGCCACACTTATTATTGGTATAATAACTTATAGATAAGATGAAGTAGCCATATGTTGTAATAATTTTGTCAGTCAGTACTTAATGTAATATTAAGCATATCAATCTTCATACTTCACATTCTGTTTTTCTATTAGTTTTAATGCTTTATAGTCGCTAGTTAGATCCCCCCGGGATTTTCTATGCTTTGTTATGCATTTTTCTGGTCGCCTCTGTTGATCCTGGCTTACAGGAGTTGCAGAGGCGGGAATGAGTGGTGAGCCAATCCCGGTATGATTGAATTTTAATGACATTTTATGGTTATCAGAATAAATCATCAAAATGTTACTGAAACGTGACGTCATAATGTGGTAGCCGTTTGTATGGAGCCTTTTTTGGCAAGTCTAAAATTGTGATTTTGAAATCGTTATATCCCGGAAAGTTTCACGCTAGCGAAGTTTTTCTTTTGCAAGTGTTTCTTTTATTTTATGATCTTTCGAATTTTCGATATAAATACAAATAAAAAAATAAAAAAACTGTAAACGACCCTATTGTCTTTCGACGAATCGTCTCACAGGACTCAGGACATGATAAGAAGGATAATATTGTCAGATTTATATGCCAGCAAATGATTAAATAGGCCACATGACAAAAGAGAAAAAGGACTAGGCTTCAAAACTTTACGTCTGACAATATGATGATGATGATGATAATGATGACCTCCGACCGATTTCGGTCATGGCGACCACTTCTACTCCTAGATATTACTAAGTTGGCGTTCATGCGCTCGGAGATGGCTTACATTTACATAGCCAATCTTCGCCCTGAACCCCCGCGCACACAGAGGACAGGTTAGTGCGCCATTATTGTAATTATAGATAATGGCAGCAGGAGGACGAGTCTTTAGTTCATCACGTTTAGCGTCAAGGTCAGCTTGACGCTGCTCCTCGAATTCGTGTACTTGCTTTATCATCGTCCTGCGCCACTCTGGTCGTTGTGCTGCCAAAATTTCCCATTTAGATGGATCTATATTGCATCTCTTCATATGTCTTTTCGGAACATCTTTGTATCTGAGGAGTTGCCCGCCGCGTTTCCGCTTGCCCTCCTCCAGTTTAGAAAAGAAGATGCGCTTAGCCAATCTCTCCTCCGCTATACGAGACACATGGCCGCACCACCGAAGCTGCCGACGCATTAAATAGGCCTCAATGCCACTTACATTGGCTCTTCGCAATACTTCGGTATTACGCACTCGGTCGGACCATCTGATTCTCATGATGGATCGGAGGCACTTGAGGT
Source organism: Carposina sasakii (assembly GCA_014607495.2). Taxonomy (NCBI): domain Eukaryota; kingdom Metazoa; phylum Arthropoda; class Insecta; order Lepidoptera; family Carposinidae; genus Carposina; species Carposina sasakii. Next base: position 12,560,133 of record CP053152.1, on the reverse strand, counting down.
GGAATCGATCCAGAGTGCGTATGTGGCGACGGTAGGTACATGCATTTTTCATGCATCATTATTACATGCATATTTTAGAGAATTGGGTATTCTTCCTCTTCCTTGTCTTTATATCCTGGAAACAACTTTATTTGTGAAACAAAATTTACATGACGTCTTTGATATACATTATATATTTAAGAAAGTTAAAGAAAGACCAACCAGGTACCCAAATAAATTAGTACTCGATACAATGCATAGGACTTCACGATACAAAAAGAATTGCCTTAGTTTTAGTATAAAGGTGTACAATAAAATACCTGAACGATTTAAAGAGTTAGCCCCTAACAAACTTAAAACTATGTTATTTCGGTGGCTTCTATAAAATACATTCTATTCTATGCAAGAGTTTTTTGAACATAAAGAAAAATGACGCTATAGGCACAGCCTGTGTTAGCCTTGAGCCGGACCCTTGAATGATTGCATGCTACTGCTGGTAAAATTTGTAAATTATAAGTAATAATTTTTTTTATTTTATTTTTTTCATTTTTGCAATTTTGTAAATATCAATGTAGTTATTTTAAAGTAGGTAAAACTTTTTCTTGCATGCTGTATGTTTATGGCTGTATAGGAGATTCTGTACTTATATAATCCACCACCTGTAATGTACCCTATACAATGGCAAATAAAGAAATTCTATTCTATTCTATTCACCACGCCTCGGAGGAATATAAGAGATTTGGCAGCACAACAGCCATGTACACTCTTAATTAAGCAACATATAATTACACTCCTTCTTCCTGCCCTGTTCCCAATCATTTGGGGTCGGTGCAATATGTAGGTACTCTTCTTTCATTCATCCCTATTATCCGTCATCTCGTTATTCTCATGTCTACCTCTTCCTCGATAACCATCTTACTTCGGACACGGCTTAACGCAACATATAATTTCACGACTTAACACAATTATCTTCATCTTCATAAGCCTATTGCAGTCCACTACTAGACGTAGACCTCCCCCTGCCATAGGGGGATTTTGTTACTAAAAAGTTCCACTATCTGTTTTTCGGCGGCTCCATCATGACACCCTCGTTTCCTTTATATTATGTGTAGCTGACCAAAATTCTCTATAAAAATCTAAAAACGGACTACTCGTGCCCTTTAAATTTGAGGATATCCCTAGATTCCTTAGAGATTCCATCATCAGATGTTATGTTTTATATGTAGGTGATCAAAACGCTCAGTAAAAGTATAAAAACAGACTACATGTGCCTACAATATTCGAGGATTGCCCTCGATTTCTCCAAGATCCCATCATCAGATCCTGATGTGGTGAATATGGGACCAACCTGGAAGTATACCATGATCAACTATATAAAAAAAATTGAAATCGGATCATAAATGATGGAGTTCTGAGGTAACACAGATAAAAAAAAAAACATACAAACGAATTGATAACCTCTCTTTTTGAAGTCGGTTAAAAATAACCACAAAGGGGACTTATTTCACACTGGAAATGGGTACGGGGATTAAAAAGTTAGTAGTTACAGGTTGATACATTGAGGAAAATAATTAAGGATATAAAAGAATTAAGGAGATATGCGTGCCGTGGTGTTGCATAATATTGTCATTAGCGTACGATCGAATCAAGTTTGACTTGAAGTAGCGAGCAAAAATCAACTTTATGGTTTCCAGTTTCCTAGGGTAGTCGTTACGTCGACATGTGAAAACTTTCTTCACGGTCGCTATGTGACGGCAAGGTTTCCTAAAATAACCTTTTGTATAATACAATATAGGAACAAATATCTTTTTGGAAATGAAAAGAATGGGTTATAGGTATTCGATGTCACTGGTAGGGTAGAGTTGGTATGGAGCGGAGAGTGTGAAGTTCAGTGATGAGAGGTAAATTTGATGTCGCCTCTCGCAAAGTCTAACCAAGGGATACACGCATTTACTCTAACTTCAAACCTCATAATTAAAACTACTCGTTATGCCACATCTACACAGGGCTGTAGCTAGAGTCGAATTTGAGGTAGGGCAGCATTGATTACAGGTAGGGCGGAAGTAAAAAATTATCATAAATAATTCATCTGTTTTCGAAGCACGGGATCCTAAATCAATCACCATATACCTACTATCACTGACCTCTAGCATCTATAAACGGTTGCAGATGCTTTTGATTTTCAAGAAACCAGTCAGGTGATTTAGCCAGCTGGTGACCAAAGACACGGGAGGCCGTGTCGGTGAGAAGAAACTTAATCGTCTCCCACTCATCCTCGATGGACTTATTTTTCTCCTAGGCAGCTAACAGTTTGCATACCCTGCCCTCAAAAAGTTCCACTACGTCGGGGTCACCAGTCTCACTCAGACAGACCTGCTTCCTACCCGGGGGTTTAGAAGAGTGTATCTTCTTGAAAGCAAGACGTACCACCGTCCGTCACAAGCAGCGAGTGATCACTGTCGCAGTCAGCGCTGTGAAATGAGCGTGTGTGAAGAGTTTCTTTTAAGTCCTTCCTCCGAGTTAGAACGAGGTCAAGCTGGTGCCAATGTTTCGAACGAGGATGCATCCAAGAAACTTCGCATAAACTTACCTTTGAAATACGTATCGGTAACGCACAGCTGGTATTTAGAGCAAAACTCCAACAATAGTTGTCCGTTGTTTTGCTTTCCCACGCGCCGTGGTCACCTATGCAATCAGGCCAGGAAGAGGCGTCCTGTCCCACACGGGCATTGAAGTCCCTCATGAGAAACAGTCGGTCGCCCGGCTGCACCGCACTTACAACCACATCCAGCTGGTCATAAAACTACTCCTTGGCTACGGCTAACGAAGGAAGCGTTGGAGCGTACGCCGAAACTATGGTGCCACTTGAGATGTTAAGTCGTAGGATCATTATGCGATTCGAGACACCAACAGGAGTCTCAACCGAAGAAAGAAGATCGTTCCTGATTGCGAATCATACTCCGTGCTTGCGAGTATTAGCAGCACTTACCCTTCCAGAAGAAGGTGTAGTTCGCTTTCCGTATCAAACCCTCGTCCTCGAGCCTGGTCTCCTAGAAAGTAGAAACAGCTATGTCGAGCCTGTGAAGCCCTGCGTCGATGATAGCCGTTTTACGCAGCTTTTGTGCGTCCTCATATCGTTCAGAGATTCCATGTCGCAAAGCGCATGCTATTTATTTATTATTCTTTAAATAATCTAAGTTATAATTCTTTATTAAAATATAAAAATTAGGTTCAAGGTACCTAGTAGGTAGGTTTTATTTTTTTCCTTGCTATTATTAATTTTTCAAGGTAGGGCATTGCCCCACGATGCCCCCTCCTAGCTACGGCCCTGCATCTACAGTAGATGTTCTACCTCCTCAAGGTGAGAGTGCCTTCAGAATGCGACTGTGGAAACCAGTGTAAAAGTATTATTACCTATTAGGTATTATATAATGGGTAGATATAATATACTTAGTCTGTTGTTTCCTTTCGGCTCTGTTCTAATCGCGCCATAAAAATAATACTTCTAAAGTATTTTGGTAGGTAGCCATTTTATTCCGAATTTCATTAACAGGTTTACTTTGCTATCAAGTATTATTTGTTCAGACATGTTTTATAGATTAGATAATACGTCTATCAACGCTGTCTTAAATTTTGCTTGCGTGAATACTATCAACCATCTGATGGCATTTTCTATGTAATTATTCCACGAACTAAAAAGTCTCGAGCGTATAGGTCAGGTCAGTTAACCATAGCCCACTGGCAGAGGCTGACGGCTCGAAGCCGCGGACAGCTCGCGAAACGATAAAATTATAGGCATTGACCTACACTCTCATCTCAAGGCAACCCGATGACGCCACATTTATTGCTTCTTGTGTTACTAGTATTAGTGAACCATGCAACACCATTCAATATCCTGGCGATTATTTCAATTCCTATTCCAAGCCACTACATGGCGATCCACCCATTATTCCGTGAGCTCGCGACTAGAGGTCATTCGGTCACTGTTATAAACAGCTTTCCGGACAAACAACACCATCCGAACTTAACTTTTGTCAATCTTAAACGTTATTACAATAGAGGACACAAACTGCCTTTAGAGTTTTACGAGAGCAAGGACTCTACGTACTTGCATCTGTTTAACTTTTGCCAGCATTTGCTGTTTATGCCGACTAATGTAGCCGAAGATTGCGAGCAGCTCTTTGTCAACGAGCAAGCTGTCGCACATTTGGCGTCAGGGAAGAAGTACGATGTGATATTTGTGGAGCAGTTTGTTTAGTGACTGCGCGTTAGCGTACGCAGCTGCGTTGTATGATGCGCCTATCATTGGAATAACCTCACATGTGTTGATGCCGCAGTCTTATTCGAGGCTGGGGATTCCCTTCGGTTTGGCTTCTGATGGGTACTACTTCTCAGATGCTGGACCAAACCCGTCTTTATATCATAAAGTAGAGACTGTGATATTGAAAACTTATTGGAATACAATAGCTAGATGGCTTAATCATCGCCAAGCGAATGCAGTGTTTAGTCGACATCTTCCTAATTATACCCTGGACATTGAACGGATTGCTAAGGAAAGGATGAGAATGATGTTCGTGTATCAACAGTTTTCACTTACAGGGGCTAGGTTATTAGCACCACAACTATTGGAAATAGGTGGGATTCATATTGGAAGCCAAAGCCAGTGCCTGAGGTAAAAAACTTAAGTAGGTATAATCTATACATATAATAAAAATGTAACGGATCGCTGTCTGTACATGGAAGATATACAAGAAAAAATATTATAGAATACCTTTATCATCGCAATAGTACCCAAAACAATGATTTTTGGATTTTTTGTCTGTTTGTCTGTGCGTTTGTGCACGCTAATCTCAGAAACGGCTGAAACCGATTTCGATGCAGTTTTCAGGTATATATGGGTCCCACTTAACATACAGGCTACTTTTTATCTCGGGAGAATGTTTTTATCCCAGATAATTTCGATATTTTGTTTTTTTTTTCTGTAGTCCACGAAAAGCGGGCGTCCAATCGGGATAAAAACATTTTCCCGGGAAAAAAGGTAGCAGACATCGAAACATTCAAAATCATCGTTTTGGGTTCTATTGCGCTGATAAAGGTTCCTATATTATTTTTTCTCATATATTTTCCATGTACAGACAGCGATCCGTTACATTTTTATTATATGTATAGATGTATGATATAAGACGTACCTATGAGGAAAAGACGAACCTAGGTAGAGTGCGTATAACCTAATAGTTTCTTTGAATAGCGGCGCTAGTTACTATGCGTATGACTACATTATCTACTTGTCACTATATACAAAAAATGTTAGGTAGTTACGAGTAGTTCACTCAGACATAGGAGATATGAAACGAACTTTACGTAGGGTATTCCCGATGCGCTCCTGTTATGATGACGCTTTGAAGTTTAAACTTTATTGTCGTAGTGGCAATAGGTAGTGGTATATAATAGGTAAGTTAAAAAGTAGGCATACTTATTTAATTTAAAGTCTTCAATAACTATTAAAACTAGCTTAGTTAAAAAGCGTTTAAAAATTGCAATTTTAAATTAACAACAGTTTTATATTTCAGCAAATAGAGCGGTTCTTATCGTCAGCGAAACATGGAGCCATTTATATGAGCTTTGGCTCCAATTTGAAGTCCAGCACAATGTCTCGAAAAAAATTACAACAGTTCTTGGATGCATTCGCGAAAGTTCCCCATAAAGTTATATGGAAGTGGGAGAACGACAGTTTTCCAGAAGGATATGATAACGTTTTCGTCAGTAGTTGGCTACCACAGTTCGATATACTGTGTAAGTAAAGTACCTAGCTAACTATTATTTCTAGGCATAGAAATCTTCTCGTGATAGACCTCGTACTTAGCCTCGTACTGCAATACGCCTTCAGAAAATCCTTAAAAACGTAGGACTTTCATACAAATTTCCAAGCCCCGTTTTACACCCTTAGGGGTAGAGTTTCGTAAAATCCAGATATCTACGCGCTGCGAAGGAACCTATCTGCGAAATTTCAAGTTTGTAGATGATATAGTTTCTGAGATTTCGTGAGTGGTATTTTACATCTATTTAGGAACATATAGGTATTAATAATACAGGTGATTTTTGGTTGTCCACGTTACCGAAAACTACGGAATCTCCTCATCATCACGATCAAATATTAGGGTCCAAAGTTGAGTAAATAGACTGCGTTTTTCTGCATAAAAGCACATAGACGCGCGTAGCAAGATTTTTTCACGAGAAATAATTAATATCTGTCTTTAAAAAACATACCTTAAACACTAGACACTATAAATTTCGCCCGATCAAGTAATAAAAAAAAAATAAAAAAAATCCCTGCATTTTTTTTTGGCATAAACTTACTTTATTTGATGTAGGTATAGAGTAGGTACCCTTCGTTAATGGTGGCTACGAAAAAACACCTGTATATTAGACGTAACGAGTTTTTTAAAACCCTGAAACGGGTTCATTTACAGGTCACCCAAAAGTGGTCGGATACATATTACAAGGTGGTATGTTGAGTTTGTCAGAAGCAACTTATTGTGGAAAGCCAGTCATTACGATACCATTTTTTGGAGACCAGTTCAGCAACGCGGCGTTAGTGCGGGCAGTTGGATTGGGGAAAACTTTGCGGTTCGATACCCTCAATGCAGATACATTAGCCGAAGCCATTAAGGATATTACTTCTGAAGAGTAAGTACTTACATAAGTATATCATGTTTAATTTATTTATTGCAGTGGCAGTTTTAGCACTGTATCTAATTCACTGCTTAAATAAAGGAAATACCAAATCCCTGGCTTAAATACCTCTGTTTTTGAGATACAAATTATCCCTTGCAGAATTCAAGAAAATGCTAAAAGAATATCAAAACAATGGCACGATCGACCACTATCGGTTATGGACAGCGCCATCTTCTGGACCGAACACGTAGCCCGACACAAACTATCTCCACCGTCATTACCATCTAAACATGTTACTTGGTTTGAGAGTACACTTATAGATGTCTATGCTACACTTACCTTCATTGTAATAACCGGTTTATGGCTATTGTATATTACTTTTAAAGTTGTAAGAATTCTGCTATCATTATGCTGTACTATATTTAGAGGTAAAGTTAAGAAGGAGTAGTAATTTGTATGTATCCATAATTAGAATTAGTTTGTAAGCATTATTAATTAATAATAGTTCAGTAGTACCTAATAACGAAGATCTTAGGTACTTGTTACTTTTATTAAGTTCCATTTTACTATGTTTATAACTATAATACTTATATTTACTACGAGTATAATTTATAATTGTTACATGTCAGGCTTACGGATTCGGGTGTATTTTCCCAAAGTGCTTGAATATACAGGGTGTTTTTCTATTGCGTCGTATTCTATACGTCAAATAAAGTAAGTTTATACCAAAAAAATGAAGCCCACACACACCTGGTTGAAATACTGCCTAGGATGCCTCAGGGGAGCGTGCTGGGCCCCATCCTTTACTTGCTGTTCACTTCGGACATGCCTGTTGAAAATGATGCAACAGTCGCAACATTTGCAGACGACACAACATTAATTACATCACATTCTGATCCCCGGCAAGCGTCTGAACTAAACAAAAAATCCTTGACCTCATACAATCTTAGCTAAAAAAGTGGCGTATTCAAACAAATGAAAGCAAATCTGCACATATCATACACGACGGGAAACATGCCATGCAGTAACACTCAATGGATCAGTTATACCGTAAAGCGAAGATACCAAGTATCTAGACATGCACCTGGACCGAAGACTCACATGGAAGAAGCATACAGGATGATTTTTGGTCGTCAAAGTTCCCGAAAACTACAGAATCTCTTCATCATCACGATCATTTTTCTCCATGGAAGCATACCTGGGAAGTATCTAGTTCCAAAGATATAAGGGTCCAAAGTTGAGTAAATAGACTGCGTTTATCTGCATAAATGCACATAGTCGCGCGTAGCAAGATTTTTTCACGAGAAATAATTAATATCTGTCTATGAAAAAACTAGCATAAACACTGGACACTATAAATTTCACTCGATCAAGTAATAAAAAAAAAATACATCGTTTCCCACCATTTTTTTTGGCATAAACTTACTTTATTTGATCTATAGAGTACGTACCCTTCGTTGAGGGTGGCAACGAAAAAACCTAACAAATTCAAAAAACATTATACGTATAATATACGCGTGAATATAATAGACGCTTATTGTACACTTATTAATAAAAACAGGTGCATTTTAGATTGTTTTATCACTGATGGTGCATACCAGCGATAGTCAGTTAATCGAAGTACGCATTCAGTGACTGACGGCAACGAGCTGCTATGAATGTACGCAGAGTTAAGTTATCAAATCGTGTGCTAACATTGACTTTTAAGTTATGACGCCTTACACGTGGATATTTGTGTTACTTCTTGCAATTTTTGTGAACCATGCCGAATCTTTCAGTATCTTAGCCATAATATCAGACCCAATCCCAAGCCATTATATGTCCTTCCAGACATTATTTCGAGAACTCGGTCATCGAGGTCACTCGGTCACTGTCATGAACAGTTTTCCGGATAAACAACAACTTCCGAATTTGACTTTAGTAAATTTAAAACTCTATGATCCTAGTAAAAAACACAGGCTGACTCTACGTGAGTGTGAGCGAATAGATTCCAGATATTTGCATTTATTTACCTATTTTCGACAAGCTTATTCAATGCGTAGTAAAACAAGGAACGACTGTGAAGAACTCTTCACAAATGAATATGCTAAAAAAAAACATTTGGCGTCAGGGAAACAGTGCGTTGTGATATTTGTGGAGCAGTTTGTAAGTGATTGTGCATTGGCGTATGCGGTTGCTTTATATGATGCACCTATTATTGGAATAACATCCCATGTGTTGTTACCGCGGTCTTATTCGAGGTTGGGGATTCCATTTAATGTGGCTCCAGATGCGTTTTATTTCTCTAATACTGGCTGAACCTAACCCCTCCTTGTATAACAAAGCTGAGACACTAATTTTAAATACTTGGTATACAGTGGAATACAGTTGTGCTATGGGTTGGTCACCGTGGTGTGTACGAAGCATTTAGTAGACGTTTATCTAATTATACTTTGGACATTGAAAAGGTGTCAAAGAAAAGCATGAGAATGCCGTTTGTAAGTCAACAGTTTTCCCTGGCAGGAGCCAGAATATTAGCGGCACAACCACTGGAAATAGGGGGAATACATATTGAAAAACCGAAGCCTGTACCGAAGGTAAGCTTTATTAGAAGTTGAAATAAATGAAACAAGACGTAAATTTCTCGTAGAGATCTTGAGAAAAATTAAAAATCCATTATTTACTTTGCAGGATATAGAGCGATTTCTATCAACAGCTGAACATGGAGCTATTTACATAAGTTTCGGATCTAGTTTGAAATCCAGTACAAAGTCTCCGGAAAAATTAGAACAGTTTCTAGAAGCATTCGGTAAAATACCACAAAAAATTATATGGAAATGGGAGGATGATAACTTTCCTCCTGGATATGAAAACATATTTGTCAGTCAATGGACGCCACAGCTGGATATATTGTGTGAATTTATATTTTAACTAAAATACCTAGCGGATTTTATGATGGTGTTAGAAGTGGTTTATATTTACTTTATTTTTATATTAGGTCACCCTAAAGTGGTCGGATACGTCTTACAAGGTGGTATGTTGAGTCTATCAGAAGCTACTTACTGTGGCAAGCCAGTCATCACGATACCATTCTTTGGAGTCCAGTTCACCAACGCGGCGTCAGTACGGGCAGTCGGATTAGGGAAAACTTTGCTCTTTGAGACCCTCAATGCAGATTCATTAGCCGAAGCCATCAAGGATGAGTAAGTATATTCTTCTTTCTTACATAACTTTCTATGTAATAAAAATATGTTTAGTGATAGGTACAAACAAAAAATAAAGTTACACTTACCGTGAATAAGCGATTTGTCTAGCTAGAAGGTATGTAGTTCACCTTGGTGTAACTTAAAACTTTCTTTTATAAGTAATCATCTAGCCTAGCTAGGTATTCAAAATGTTGTTTTGTAGTACTTACAGTACCTACCTAGTTAAACAACAATACTATAGGTATATTCTGTTGTTATTTTTTGTATTAATTTGTTGGTCGTTAAATTTGCATAACAGTATAGTTGAATATAATAAGAAAGCTAGCACAACTTACAGAAATAATTTATTTATGCCTACAGGATGCAGAAGAATGCTAAAAGAATATCAAGGGAATGGCACGACCGCCCTATATCAGTTATGGACAGCGCCATCTTTTGGACTGAATATGTAGCACGACATAAATTGTCGCCGTCGTCATTGCCATCTAAACATGTCTCGTGGTTCGAAAATACCCTATTAGATGTCTATGTTACACTTACCATAATAATTTTTATTTGGTTGTGGTTGCTCTACATTATTTTCAAAATTATAAGATTCTTGCTATTGGCTTGTTCGACGAATAAAGTTAAAACTGATTACAAGCTGTTATTTTATTTTTAGATTTACTTTGATCTGTGCTAATGCAGGGCTTGACACGAGATAGGTAAGCACATCAGCTGCATCTCCTTCCGTGCATGTCGTAAGAGTCGACTAAGAATCTTGATCCTGCAATTTCTGGCTACTCCATTTAGGGAACACAGCGGTGTATAGGTACGTACCTATACACCGCTGTGTTATGTATATTGTGGTTAAATAGAATGGGGATTTAGAAACTACAACTTCAAACCCGCTGCAATAATAAAACTTTCATAACTATCTTACCTATTCTATCCGAAATGTTTACTTATATGTATATACATAGGCACGTAATGTGTGCGGGTAGAATTATTACGCTGTTATTTACGCACACACGTAAAGAACAACACGTAAAGAAGTAGGAAACATAAATAACAAGTTTGCCGGCGTTTTATATTTATACTAGTCTAGACTAAAAAAAGAATAAAATTTTTCCACTAATCTAATAAATTAATCTATATACAGACACTAAAGTCTAATGATATGCTAAATCCTGTTTCGAGTATTATCGAGCGAACGCTACTTAGTTTTAACTTATAATGCCAGTTTTTTGGTATAATATTTAAATCACTGATTTAAACTTTACCTACCTATAACAATGTACAGTGTAGCCCTCAATAGAGAAATGTACAATTTATTTATATTTTATTTAGTCATTTATTTCAACACATATTTGGTTAGTGGTTTCTTAATCTGTATAATTTCATAATCTATGTTAGTAGTGGCATTAGCACAATAGATGACGATAACGGTGTACGGAAAAACTTGCATAAAGTTTATGAGACACTGTACTTTATTCTTTGTAAAATATGTATTAATGATAAATAAATAAAAAAAGACATTGCACTTCAATGCGATTCCTATTCCTATTCATAGCCGCGTGGTAGAGTAGAGTTTGTGCCACCCATGTCTGCCCGTGGGTATCGTACGAGGCGATTAAGGGTTTCCGGGAGGTGGGCAGCAGCGCCTCCCGTACTGACAACATAATCCGAAAATCACACTGCGGTCACCGACCCGCCTGCCCAGCGTGGTGACTATGGGCAAAACCCCCCTGTGGCAGTAGTCTTGTGGCGTGCCCTGGGGGAGGCCTACGTCCAGCAGTGGACTGCAATAGGCTGAAGAAGAAGAAGCGATTCCTGTTAGGCGATAAACGGGTGCCTGCAAAAATAATTAGGTCGTAGTCGTTATAGCTTGAACTTCAATAACACGCCGATTTCAGTTTATACATGCAATAAAAATGTTAATGGGAGAGCCCGTAGACGTCTGAGAAGGACTTTTTTTTATATAAAATTAAAAGGTATTGGAGTCTTTTCACTATTGAATTTACATACATTTTACATATACATGACTATGCCTCATAGGGACATGGGATAGACAAGACAAAGATTTTCATTTAGTATGTGCCAGACATATAATTATGGGCAAAATGAAATGTGGAAAAGATTCCTTGGTGGACGGAAGAATCTTGATTGGTAACATTTGGGAATGGACAGCAGTTGCCAATGTTGAGGCTCGAGGAACTGTTCTGAGTGGCGAGGGAAAAGTTAACTTTTAGTAAGCTAGCGGCAGACCTCCAGTAATGGTGTGTTACCCTAAGAAACAGAATTTGTTCATAACCCATATGCTTGAAACGTCGGTTGTGATATGGATTTGGATTTGGTAGTGCCATACTAGTCGTACCGGATATCTTTCCCGATTTCCATCTATTATAGCGAACAGGATTCGAATTCATAAGGATAGCTAAGCCTCTCTTCTACCGTGAGCACAGTAACTCGTTCAGCAGTCCGTAGGTAGGTAATACTGCGGTATTCAGCTGTACTAATTTAGAGATAAGAAATTGCTACGATGGTATATCTTGCTGAAACTCGCCATTTCTGAAGATTAATAGTTTATTTAAGTACATAATTTGGACCAAGGTAGTGCAGAAGCACTAAATGTAACCGCATTACCATCCTAATATCATAGGTACATTTCTTTCTAAGCACATAATCCATGTCCAACATATACAGGGTGTAGGTGATAGCCAGGCAAATATTGAAATGCTGAACAAGTACCATTCTGTTGAGTTTTTTTTTAAATTTAGTTTATCCCGAAGGAAAGGCAAGGGGAACTAAGCCCATACAGCCATTGTCTTTAGTAAATTATTTCTGAATTTATGATGGATGATATTGATGATGATGAATGGAAACGTCGGGAAAATCCTCAAGAATGGATGTAAAATTAGTAAAAATCAAAAATAATTGCAGAAACAACTAACATGAGCCCATGAAGAGATCGCATTCCGACTAAAGTTTTACTTAGCTTACCTGCATATAAAACCATGCATACGCACTAGATTCACATCACAAGTAACCAAAATATAACTTATCTACCAGAAAACATCACTTTACGGACACATGCAAGCCATTTAGAAATAAATTTTGATTTTCACAAGAAAATTACACCCGAACCGTTCCAGCTTTTCCCGCCGAATCTTCTGTTGAGTTATACGACAGTGTTATTACTCGCAGGAAATGTATTTTTGATTTGATTATCAGTAATCTTTGCTCTCCGCGCAAATTGTATCGGGCGATCCTATGACTAATTAAATGGGCTTATTAGTTATTGTGTGACCCATTTCTGTTTTTTGGATCAATTGTGACTCTCCATTAGGGTTGATCAGTTTTTTTGAAAATTTTGAGGGCAATTTTTTTTTTTGAAAATCATCTTTTGGTTAAAATTTTATTTTAATTTTATTATTTAAGGCCTAATTAAACGAACTGAATTTTTTTTTCTGAAAATATGAAAAAAATGTGGGAAAATTTCGGAATTTTCCTGCGAAAATTTTCAGTGTTTTTCGTCTCAGAATCATGGTCTGAAGTCATGGTATCAATATTTGCCTGGCTGTCACAAACATGCTGTATAATGTACTTACAGGTATGTGACAAAAAAGCAAAATATCTGGAACTGTTCTGAGAAAAGTTAGGTGATCACGAAAGAGATTTCTACGGACACATTAGATATGTTACATACTTAATATGGGAGCCAGATGTATAAGATCGCTGAGTAGACTAGAAGAGGACACCTCATGCCTTCCCTAGATGAGCATGCACGATGCCCGAAAGAAAATGCAGATTGCAGAAGCAGCTTATATCATCGAATCGGGCCGGGTCAGTACAAGACTATCATATACATTATGTTTTTTTTTGGACGACTGAAACTACTACAGAAATATAAAGCTCTAGAAAAATAATATAAGTTCGTGCTACGAGTTTCGTAGCAGAGCACTACATTGTCGTTATAGGGAAGATATTAACGCCAGCTCATCCTCTTATCACCTTGAAATGTTCCTACCACATAACTAGGATCAAGGGCTCACTCGGAGCCGATTTATACATATGATATATCCCGTGTTCACATGGGTTAACTGCTAACTTGCCATACGTTTCCAAACCACTCCGCATAGACAGTAGCGACAGCCATCCAGGACCTAGAGTTGAGCACTGGATAATTTGCGAAATGGACGGCCTCAACCCTGCGACATTGATGTGCATTAAAACATATTTGTCGATGTTTCCTGGACGATTAGAACAATTTCGGCGCATGATAGTTGTAAGGCCGAGTCTGATCTAATGATTGATGGAAAAATATGTTTGGCAATGGAGTCCCGCGGTTGTTTATTTGGGTTTCTGCTAATTTCAATCGGTTGATTGTAGGTTGCAAGTTATCTCATTGAGTCTTCGGTGTGAAATTGCTCGTAATGTATGCTAAGGAGTTTATGTTATAGCCCCTTTATTGATTGAAAGAGAACAATCTATGTACATGCATGCTAATTTATTAAAGCGCATCTTTATAAATGTACTAGCGGACACCGGCGACTTCGTCCGCGTGGACTGCAGAAAAATCGAAATGTTGCAGTTATCCGGGATAACAAGTAGCCAATGTGTTAATCCAGGGTGTCAGCTAACTCCATACGCTTCAGCCGTTTTTACGTGAAAGAGTAAGAAACATCCATCCATCCAAACTTACAAACTTTCGCGTTTATAATATTAGCAGGATGTGTGTGTATGTGAGAAGTGTCCGGTCTAATATTATTATTTACTTCTTGGCTCATTTTGAAATATTGCTTATACCTACTTACCTATACCTGCTTACTTTCATTCGGTAATGAAACTGCTGTCTAAACTAGTGACTATGTACGATGGCCTGTAAGTACGGACAACAATAGTCAAACAATTTAACATCAGTTTGACTACTGTATGAAATTGTAGTAAATCGCTGTACTGTGGCTGCGACCGTCTAGGAAGTACGGCGCGAATCGCGATGCAGGTCGGTAATGAACTTGCGCAAGGTCAGTTAAATTGACGCGGGTTCGTGCGACTCAAGTGTATAGTGATCCAAGCTTGTACAGTATACACCCATACGCTTATTTACATCTGTCCCAGCTACGCTAAACGTGGCTGATAAATCTCCTTGATAATCGCATTTCTGGCTACCCCATTTCTGGCTACCCCATTTCGGAAACACAGCCGTGTCTATATGTTTTTAAAAGTGGAATCAATTGGTTTTGCAGTTGAAGATAGATTCCTTAGAAGTGATCCCTAAAGTGATCCAACAAAGCACCAACATAATTCGTTATCAACAAGAAGACGAAAATAGAAAAAAAAACCGCATCTAAAAATATCAGAAAATGTAGGCTATATTTTAATTGTGCTGCTCGTCGACACTCTAGCACTCAGGCGGAGAACATCGTCAAATAGCGAAGTGACACCCACATTAACTGTGAAATATTCCTTCCGAACGTACCTATCGCTTCTATGAGAACACAAAACTGTGGAGACGATTTTTTAATATTATAATGTACCCTCAAGTTGACTGAAAATTGAAAAATAATATAAAAGAAATGAGAGTTAGCACTGGAGAGCAAAAAATATTAAGTTTAGATATTTTATTATCCCAGATAAATACGTATGTCATAGTCATATAGAAGTAGGAACATAGGTTCCTACTTTTATTTTATTTTGGGCTTAGTTTTAGCGCTATGTTTTTAAGTAATTTTCGTTTTATGTGCACTCACAAAGAAAGTTTTTCTTTACTCATTAAAATTTTACTACGAGTATGAAACAAGAGCATGCATGCAGGTCATAATAAATTCATTATTTATAACACACTAAAATTTTCACATTACGAATTAATTGTTTTCTGAATTTAACTTTAGGAGTTTGATTATTTTAGGATAAAAACCCGACTGCTTAAAAAAGAACCAAATAATGTACATAATAAAAAAACTGAAAAGAAAAAACAAGCACTTAGATGTCCGGTGGTCTAGAATTCTATAATATTATTATGGAATGAATACTATTGAAGAACATTAAATATTTTCTAATGATCGTAACATAACAACTGAACAGTCGGGATCCATTATCCGATAGCCAAGCTAATATTTCAATGGATCCTGTCTGTTCAGCAGTTTAAGCAGTCGGGTTTTTGGATTTTTAAATTATGTTTTTTTTAATACTTTTTTTGTTATGAGTACCTAGCTACTAATAGGTACGCTTCAAGAAACATGCTCAACATGCTCGGCAGCAAGAACTTTTCATCTTGCTGCTGTCTAAAAACTTATATGTATACCATACCATACCATACCATGGTTAGTCGAATCGAAAAATGTAGAGAAAAACAAAAAAAATATTTTTAAATACCTATTCAATGATACCACTCGATATAGTTTGGCGACTTTAATTTTTTTCATTTTCACAAAATGGCGTCCAGTAGTCGCCATATTGGATTTTCACTAACGTCATGTCTTTAGTGACACTCGCCGTACTAAGACAAATCGATTGACGTGTGAATCATAAAAATCGGCCCAGGAATTTGGCCTGAATAGTGCTTCAAAGGAAAAGGAACATACAAACATACATACATAGGCTGTTAACACAATACCACTACTTTGCGTCGCGCAGTCGGGTAAAAAAGGATACCTCGTGTATTTTTATAGATGTTATTATTTCAATTAGGTAGTCTATTCGAAAATTTGTCAAGCGAAACAAGAAAACAAACTTTGCCGACACAAACTTTTACAAAAGTCCGAGTTTAAAGACCGTTTAAGTCAATGATACTGTAATATAGCAAACATTTTTTTGGTTAAATTCCAGGCTATATTTTACTGGTTTATAAACAAAGATACATGTTTATAATGATCTTCGGCAGTGTGTTTGCTCAAGATAAGTCGAAAGGTCCCCAATCTCTAAAATATATATCCGCAAAAATCTGGTGCGAGTAACTCAATTCTTGTGCAAAATAACATGACAGGTTCACGGTAAGACCTTATCTATGAAAAGGATTTTACGGTTTCATAAATCGAATTTTAGTTCCAGCGGGCAGAGTGGAGTCGCGAGAGCTATGACAGCTCGAGGGTGGACGTGCCCGTCAGTAAGTGGCAAGTTGGCTTCGGTTTAAAGTCCAGGGGCACCCCTCCACCCTAGCCACTCACCAAATGTTGCCCCCTTTGTCGCTCCGTGCGTGCGGCCGTTTCAGGGGGCCCATGACATGAGTCGGCGAGTCACCGCCTGCCACCAAACAATTATGAGACTTGGTTGTAATGGCAGGCGTCCGTTAGTCTCCTTCAATAGCCCAGTTACCCAACCCCACCCAACGTTCAGCCCTATAGCCCATGACCTTTGTTTCCATCGCACGACATAGATCTGCACTCCAATAGTCTTGCACATGGCGGGGACCATCGCCGGGTGTATCATATTGTGCGGTCGGCGATGGTATCAGCCATGTGTATCCCACACCATATTAAAAGTTCTCTAAAAAGGGCCTCTACATCTTGGCCACGGCCCGATGCACGCCCCGCAGGGCAGCTCTGTTGGGAGGTAGCAAAGGACCGGGACTCTGTAGTCCCGAGAATTTAAAGGGGGCCCATGACATAATAATAATAATAATGACCTTTGTTTCCATTAGATTTCCGATAGTCTTGGCGGGGACCATCGCCGGGTGTATCATATTGTGCGGTCGGCGATTAGCAAAAAGCCTCTCAATAGATACAATTGAGAGTACAATTCAATACTGTTATGGTAATTTTAAAGGGCGTTATACATACGAGATCGTAGATGCAGATGATAGGCATTGTATTATTTAGGCTGGCATACATCGAGAAACCACATAGTACACAAACATTTAGGTGCTGTCCTACTCACATATGTAGGTACTTATATTGTAGGATCGCATGACGAATACCTGAGCTGACAATTTAATTTTATTAGCAGCCAATTCCAATAACCAATTCCAAAAGATTTTTTGCATTTTCAGATTAATTGTTCCATTGTTTTTATACAAAATTTAAAAGATTTAGAATATGAAAATCCGACATTCTATATGTTCTCTAGTATTGAAATTGACCATAAATCCGTTTACAGTATTGAATAGTGATTTCTACCCTCCGCACTAGTAATAAAACTATATAGCGGCAGGGTAGCTTCACCCTCTCGCATTACTTAATCAATATAATAAATTCTAGTTGAAACAATTTTAACCATTCATTCATGCACATACACACACACGCATATAAATATCTACATATACATACACATTATATACACACATACATACATAGATGAATACAACATAATTATACAAACCTGCATACACACATGCATACATATTATATAGCGCATAATATTATTATAGTTTATCTCACCACTGCTTGCATCTTATTTGAAGTACTACATAGTATAGAAGAAAAAGAAAGAAAGAGAGACAATAACACGCCACACTTTTCTGCAAAACATGACTCTTATCTAACAATGGTATAACAACATTTCTTCTGTAGCTTCATAATAACATAAAGATTGCAGATACCCCGTAACTACTCTCCCAAAGTCATAGTAATTTTTATTCAGAAGTGGTCCAGTAATCCTAGCAAACTTGTTGTATTTGAATATGTTCATTTTGACTCGTATCACAAATTCCGTTCTAAAATCAAAGATTCTCTCTAGTTCCTGGCTCTTTATTATTTTATTGTGTATAGTTTCTGTTTATGTCATACATAATATATAGAATGTTATATTTAAGGTGCAATACGAACATGCCCATAATTGGTATGCGCATAAGACAAAATACCTTATTGCCTGTAATAATTTAATTTATATGTGTATACTGTTGGTGTGTCTTAGTAATAAATAAATAAATATCTACCCGACGGTAACTATGTTCCTTCAGGTTGCAATTTGTCACAGTCAGATCGGTTTCGTTTACACAACCCGTCGTCTAACCGACGATGTTTTAATTACAATTATTACACGGAATTTACATTCCTTCAGTTATTAAATTAGATTCATGAAACTAATGGTTGTTAATAGGGTTTTCTCAAATTTGGTGAAGTATTAGTAGTAGGATAGGTATTCGTATTTCGTTATGTATTTTGAACAAATCTAAAATTTTGTTAGCAATTTTGATAAAATAAACATGTAGAATTGGCTTCTATAGGCACATACTTCGAGCGCAGTTGTTTTAGTAAATAGGTAGGTATTTTGCAGATGAATGCCACGAAGAATATAATATATTTTATTAGGTCTATTTTATTGTTTTTCAGTGAGTTCAGCACCTTTTGTAGTATAGGGTATTTTTAGAGAATCATTATAATAATGTTAAGAGGAGTTAACATCACATTTACTTTATGTAAGTCCAATAATAATAAAACTACCGAGAAGAAGCCCTTACCAAGAACCGCAAAAGCATGATGCTTTGGTTTGAAATAAAGTAAGAAGTAGGTAAGTAATGAATGTACCTAAGCCCAAAAGAAAGTTCTCAAAGTTTGTTTCTCTACAAGGCGTAGATTACTATGTTAAGATATCAACTAAAAGGGTTCAGTAGCTAGATAGTAGATAAAAAAGCGGGTGGGGCTGTGTCGGGGCACACGGCCGTTGGTTTTAACGTGAAACGTCTATGTTAGCGAATCGCTTTTAAAGTAAAAGATTGAAATGAAAACAAGATGGACGCTGTTTTAAGTATTTTAATAAAAAAAGAACAGGTACGTAATAGAAACATAAAATACATAGCAAATGTTTATATATTTATTGTCACTTTCTGGTTATTTTAAATAGCAGCCGCCCACGACTTCGTCCGCGTGAGGGGACGTTGTACCCGTGCGAAGCCGGGCAGGTTGTTGTATAGACTGTAGCCTTCCTTGGTAAATGGGCTATCTAACACTGAAAGAATTTTTCAAATCAGACCAGTAGTTCCTGAGATTAGCGCGTTCAAACAAACAAACAAACAAACTCTTCAGCTTTATAATATTAAGTATAGATATAAATACTGTCCAAATTACACTTATTTTTGTATAAATCAATCGGTTCAAATAAACTTGACAAACACACGAAAGAATCACCACGCTATAAAGTCGGAGTCACGAGTTACACTGAATAGAAACAAGCGCGAGCGCCGGTTTCGCACAGTTATCGCAGTATCCCTCCCCCGCCCCCCCGCTTGACCCCGACACGAACTCAATGTCATAACAGCGAGCTGACTATATAAGTGAAATATTGACACCACATTTTTGTTTCTAAGACCAATAGTTTTTTAATTATTAAGGTACGATGATATAGACCTTTTCGTTACGGTCCAGTTTTTAAACCTGGTACCCGTATGTGTCGGCGCGATTTTAAAGACGTTTCACGTCAAAAATAAAAGCATTCTGCATTGACCTCACAAAATAAAGGGGATGGCATAACATAAGTATTGTTTACCGTCTTATTGAACTCTCGTGGGCAGTTGATAGCCGGGGCCGAATGGGCTCTAAAATAGAAGCTGTACCTGTGCATTATGAGGCATAAAACCGTAGATAATGTTAACCTGCCGTAGAAAGCCGCTATGCTTTTAACTTCATGGCTTTTGCCGAGTGATGGGCAGGCTTCTAATGTGGCCTGGTTATGAAAAGTAAAGGTAAAGATAAAGGACACTGTCTTATTTTTCTTCAAAAGATACCTAGATAAAGTACAAATAAATAAATAAGTGTAATAAATCTTATCTATACATACACATATAATAAAAATGTAACGGATCGCTGTCTGTACATGGAAGATATATGGGAAAAAATATTAATTTATCAACGCAATAGTTAGTAGTGTTATTACCCAAAAGAATGTTTGTCTGTGCGTTTGTGCACGCTAATCTCAGAAACAGATTTCGATGCAGTTTTCACTAATATATTGTGACAGGGCCTGCTTATCATATAGGCTACTTTTTATCCCGGGAAAATGTTTTTATCCCGGATAATTTCGACATTTTGTTTTTCCTACAGTCCACGCGGACGGAGTCGCGGGCATCCACTAGTAAGTAAATAAATGTGCATCCGTAGTCTTATTAACCCTAATGAATAGTTATTTTACGAGGATAAGATATTTTCTCGTGATAATAATTAGCCTATTATCCCTAGCCATATATCTAATACTAGTTCTTTCTTTTTCCTGTGAAACTTCAGTCCCTGTTAAGGAGTATTTTTAATTTGAGTACATAATTATAAGGATGGTGAACGTTGGTTGCTCTCGGAGAGACACAGCGAGAGGCGCTCTCGTTGGTTGGTGAGTACCTAAGTATAGTACAGTGGTATACTTACGCTCGGTAAGTACATGGTATCTTTACAGTTTAAAACTAGAGGATATTACGGAGAACCCCTCTGCAATATATGACGATTGCCCTTGTTTACTCTTCGATTTTCAACTCGCTACTTCTCGACGTACAGCTTTCTTGAGGTGGTTGTTCTCGGAAGGACCGAGATTATAAAGTATACGGTGTAAAGTCGTATTAACCAGTGTAAAAATAGACCACCCAACTCTGCTCGCAAAGTGCGTGATTTGTGAGTTTCCCTACAATGATAAATTACTTGAAACTCAATTAAAAAAGAACTTGGTCCCAGAGGAAAATATTATAATTCTTCCGGATTTGCATATGTGAGAGTTGTTCCGACGCTGGTAGTTTAATGAGTTTCGTCTGTGGTCAGTTGTCATGTATGCAGCCAATTATATGTGTAAAAGCGTTTCATACTTTATTTAAATAGAGAAACGTATTTAAAACGTTTGTCTCCCATGCAAAGTTAGCTGGAAAACTTAGTTTGCAGTTTTGCAGTAAAGGGACGGATAAGGGATTTCATGTCCATACATAAATACAAAAATAAACGTATCTTCGATATTCACTTAAGTAGGAACTAGTAGAAAAAGAATGAAAACATTTATCTGTTTGCACGTTTGCATCTTTTTACGACAAAACGTCTACAAGTATTTTTGTCTAAAGGCACTTATTGTATTAAAAATAAAAGCTTTGATTTTTCCTTGGTTTATTAAATTTATTTGACCGTATCTTTATGAAGTATGTACAAATACATATAGTTTTGATAAAAAGTCACGTCGTCGCAGCGGTTCTTTTCTGAATTCAAATATTGAGTCACTCACAGGAGAGAAGTAAACAACTTTGTTCAAAGTACAATACTTGTAATAGGTGCTATAATAAGCAGCTATTTTCATGTAAATATACTTATAAATACCTTCGTATACTTAGGTCATAGAGGAATAAGCTTAAGTATAGGGACTTAGTTTAATATTTTTGAATTACCAAGAATAAATGCTTACTGTTTTTTAAAAGCTCCTATTGAGGCAAATTATACTAAATTATTTCAGCCAACAAGCAACTGTGATGGTCAGCAAGAACTCCCTAACTTCCACAACCGGAAACTTCCAGTTTTGTGTAATTATTATAATATACAGTTAGTGATTTCTTCTATGCTGCTCTGGGAGTGAAAAAAAAGTTAATACTACAGCTGCTTCTCTTCCCGGGCATACTGTACAAGTCAGTAGAGGGACAAGAGGGTCTTGGTGTTTTGTAGGCGATGGGCTGACCACCTGTCACTACTAACCGAACTTGTAAATCTCAACTTTACCCTCAAAGTTGGTCAAAAGTGGCACCATGTGGTTCTATCGGCCCTTGGTGCTCTGCCTACCCCGTAAGGGATAAAGGCGTGATTATATGTATGTATGTATGTATATACAGCTAGTCACAATACAATTACACAGTAATCCAACATTATTATTGGGCCCATTTTGTAACTTTTAAAGCTTTAACACCTTTAACGAGTCTATTCAACCGAAATGAGTGCTATATGAGTGTGCTCATGCTACTATGTTTAATATTCGTAAAGCGAATGAACTTCGGTTGTGAACAGAATATTAACCTCGTACCTGATGATTTTAAGAATTGCTTGAAACTATTTTAATGATTTTTTTTGTAAAAACAAGACAGATAAGAGTACATAGTTCTGGGGGCACGTCAGCCGAGCCTCAACCATACCTACCTAGATTGTATCTGGGTAGTTTTTTTAGACGTAAATGACGTAATAGCATTCTTGCGAAGAAATTACGTATTATTGATATAAACATTACACTCTTTACCATTAAATCAATTTGAATTGACTCATTTAAGGAACGTGGAGTGTTATAAATTTAGTCTTAAGTAAAGTATTACGGAGGGTAGGTATACAGATTAAGCAAGGGTGGCATATTATATTTAAATCTATTATTTACTGCAAAAAGCATATCAAGTAGCTCTGAATATATGTGCATCTTACACATAGGCAATAAAAATGGTCAGAATCAATTACCATCTTCATTAGCAAACAACAAGTAAATGCGTATTATATTATGGGCTTCTGTGTATCATTAATTACAAGAGTTTTATGTGCTGCAGTACATGAATTCCAAGTGTTCTCGAATCGGGCAAACAAAGAAAATGTATGCGGAATATATTATTATTTACTTTTGTTTTGTTAGGAAATATGGAAATTAATTTAAACATAAAATGAATCATTTAAATAATATGCAGGAGTAATCAAAGTATTCTTCACATATAATAGCATTTTGATTGATATCTTACAAGATGATAGTCACAAAGCTGTATTTATTTAGAGACGCAGCAACGTAAATGGTATTTTAAATTACATACTTAGATGAAAGGCTTTAGATCTAATTACATTTGTGTCGTCAAGCCCGTTTTAGATACTCTGTAAACATGAATATCGAGCAAACAATTATTGTAAGTAAAATAATTAAATTAATAGATAAGTAGAACTTGAAAAATAACCTTCAGCTGTTTTATACACAGTTTCTTCTATATACAGATAGGTTAGTACATTTTGCAACTTCGTTTGTATAAATATAACCTATATGTTATTCTGACTTACAACCCAGCTGTCCCGTAGGAATTTCGGAAAATTCTTTTTCGTTGTACAAATAATACATCCTTCAAGTTTCAGGTCTCTACGATCGGGGTTTAGGCTGTGCTTTGATCCGTCAGTAATTCAGAACAAATAATAATAATAACGTATTTGGCAAAGCTATAATGTGCTAGCGAGGACGAATTTTCATTTAAGTAGTGAACAGTAAAATGTAATGCGTCGTGTTTAGAGAACGTCGCCTGTTTGTGCAGGACGGCTTATGGCTAAGTGTTATTGATACAGGCTCCACTACTCCGCTGTAACAGCAATACGTTACTTTCTTTATCTATTCTGGTATAACAATACGCCTATTAGGCTTAAGTATGGTGATGTATAGCTAATTTTGGAGTATCTATATACTCACATTGGTTTATATAAACTTTTTTTATACAGGTTGTTAATGATTTAGTAACGATAACTTTGAGAGATGATTCAATCATGAAGACAATTTGTGTAATTTTTCAATTAAATACAAAATGATTACACAGATACACAGTTGCTTTGAACATAAATAATAATAATCAAGGACTTTGAACTCTTAAAGCTTAGTTCAGATATTTTGCTTTAGGTTTGGAACTCGCCAATTAGCACGCTCTATCCTTTTATGATGCTTAGAGCCGTCATTTGCTAGAGCAAGGAGTAATATCAAGGATTTCGCTACTGATATAGCAAATCCGCCATCTTTCTCGCGATAATCCAATGACGGTTCTGAAAGAGAGAAAAGGATACGAAAAAAAGAAAGCATAGCATACTGTAGTAGCCAGCTCGTAGTCCGTAGCATATGCTACGGGCAACCAATGCGCCGCTGGCAATGTAACTAGCTCCATTTTTCGATTTACATTGCGCTCCATTGAAAACGAATTATTTATTATGGTATGGCATGGTACAACGTTTCAAAAAAAAATTTTACTAAGTAATTATTAGTAAAATGCCTGTCTACATTCGTGTAAAAGTACATTCGTATATGAATTCGTCAGCATTTTTATTCGAAATAGCTTGAAATAGATCGGAGCCGCTAATGAGGCACCACTTGTAGCTCTATGTACACCGAAGAGGGTATTCAATTCATATTTCCACAAATTATGATTGGTATTAACATGCCCTAGTTGTGAACTATTTACCTATATTGTATAAAGAAGACTGTTTGTGTTTTATATAAGGTCTACCAAAAAGTAGTGATTATCTTTCGACACGAAACAAGGTAGGTAAAAAGAAACAACTTTCATTATGGGACCAACTCCGAAATAGTGAAAAAAAAAATCAGCTGTTCCATACAATCTTGAATAATTACTGCACTGACTAGACCTTATATTGATTACTCAAGCATAAGCATAGTGGTTAAAACATGCACTTTCCAAGCGGGAGGCGTAAGTTCGATCCCAGTCACGGGCCTGTACCAATGAATTTATTTCATGTATAGATTTTAATGTTGCAAAATTGTCACTTAGCTCGTGCCTCGGAGCACGTAAAACCGTTGGTCCTGCGCCTGATCTCTCTCCGGTCGTGTCGGCTTCCGTCCCATCGGATTATGAGAGTAAGGGAATAGAGAGTGCATCTGTGTTTGCGCACACACTTGTGCACTATAATATCTCCTGCGTACCTGGCTAATTTTCTGTAGAGATTGGTCGCCTTGACATCATCATTTTCCTGCCCACATCCCAATATTATGGAGTCGGTGCAATATTTCTTTTGAAACTCATATTGCTAATGCTTAGCGTTTATTTTACGGCCGGCTGCCTACCTGACGCCACCCTCCTCAGGTGTAGCTAAGCGACAAATAAATATATATATGAAATTAATTCAGTGGTACAGGCCCGTGATTGGGATCGAACCTGCGCCTTCCGAATAAAAGGCGTGCGTCTTAACCATTGGGCTACTCGTATAACCGCATAATATTATTGACGAAGACATAAAAGGGACTGTACAGTTTATTGCTAAGCACGTAACGTAGGTGAATATATAAAACAAATGTAAAATGCAAGTAAAGTCATAGCGGTCAACGAACACATTACTTTAAATTCTAGTAAAGGTACTAAACTGCGGTTAAACAGTTCATTGTACCATGAGATGATTTTATTTTCCGTGAAAATGTAACTCGAGAATTAACGGTGTTTTACTCGTAATAGTCATTGTAAACTAATAGCCATCTATGTACTAGCTTTTTGGATTTAAATGATTAACTACGGAGACTCGGATTCACATGTATATTTGATGAGATTGTATGAACATTCCTGAGTAGTTTAGAAATTCTCCATACTATCTGAAAAAAAAAACAAATATTTGTCTTCTTAAATTTTGTGGATACTTGTCGAGTAGGTTCACCTCATATTTACACAGCATTTCGCTTAAGATACAGTTTTTGTTACGCTCTATGCAGTATGTCGATATAGGGTTTGGGTAAAGGCTGAACTATAAGGTAACTTTTAAATTAAATTACCTTATTGTATAGGTACGTTCTTTTTAACACTATCTAGATTATGCAGGTCACTGGAAGTCGAGGTGAAGGAATATCTTTTTGTCTATTTCGTCAGAAAAATAATAAGTACCTATGTAGATACTTATTCAAATTAAAAAAATCACATGAGATGGTGGTAAAAATATACCACTGAAAATGTAGAGAACTAAAGTTAATATTGAAGTTGTTTCAAACATAGCTTAGTGTTCATGTAACTTAAATATAGGAGTACAAGCGGAATCTTCATATATTGTACCAAACAGCTAGACCCTCTTGGGTGCCATTTGCTAACACGGCACATAAAGAGTCCACTTAGTGCGGTTTTCTTATAAAATTGTCGGACATTTAAAGGGTTAATAAGACCTTTTCTCTACAAGAAATGAGCATGTGAAAGTTTCATGGAGAAAATTGTAAAATTGAATATGTATGCGATATTAGGGATAAAAAAATTGAAAAAAGTCTATAAAATACGTAATATTTTCTATAAATAAAAAGTTAGCTATCTATCCTCTTTATTTCGATTTCATTAATTAGTAAAAGTTACATAAACGTCGCGTCGTTTTAAATTTTAAACTCCAATATTTTTGAGTTTTACCATCAGGTCCCGGATAATGTTTTAGATACTTCAGTAATTTAATTACGTTTTTGGACATCAAAAACCTTTGAATGCTTTTCTGAACGCGTATACCTACCTATAGATAAATGAATAACCTTGACAAAGGATCCGTAGACCAATTAATGTTTTCTCGTCAATTTGGTACTTTAATTCCATAATAAAGTTTAGTCTATCTATTCTAATGGAAACTGAAAAAGTTTTGCGAGGCCTTTAATAACAACATCAATATACTAGATGACTAAATGTCAGTGTCGTGACTTTTATGTTGATCCACGGTTGAAGTTTCATTGTTCTTCTCGCGTCGAGCTCAGTCGAGCTTATCGAATAAGACAATACTTATGTTTTTTCTATAGATATGTTTACTTTCTTATTATGATTAAGATTATATTTATAACAAAAAAATGGCTACTAAACAATCGAGTTGCTTGCGCTGGCTCATCGCTTGTGAGTACGCCAATGCGTTTCTTAGTTGACTATTTCGACATGCACTGAAGGAAGATGCAGCTGATGTATTCTAGTCAAGACCCGCATCAGCTCGGACAATTCGTCATGAAAAGCTTCATACATACATAACATACATATAATCACGCCTGTATCCCTTATGGGGTAGGCAGAGCACCAAGGGCCAATAGAACCACATGGTGCCACTTCTGTCCAATTTTGAGGGTATAGTTGAGATGTACAAGTTCGGTTAGTAGTGACAGGTGGTCAGTCTATCGCGTACAAAACACCAACACCCTCTTGTCCCTCTACTGACTTGTACAGCATGCCCGGGAAGAGAATTTAAGCATCTGTAGTATTATACTTTTTTTTTCACTTCCAGAGCAGTATAGAAGTAAAAAGCTTCATAAAGACTTTATTATAAAAAAACAAGTGCGATTTGAACTCGCGTGAAGAGGGTTCCGTATGTTACCTATTATATAGGTTTTATATTTTAATATCATGTTCATAGGTTTTCCTATAATCTATAAGGAGAAAACTAATTTCTGTATTTTTTTCAAAATTTTAGCATATGGAGATAAGGGGGGGGGGATTGGTCAATTTTCGCATTTTCTTGAATAACTGGAAACATTTATTTTAAAATTACAAAAAAAATACATTTAAGATCTTCTCAACAAGACCTTTCATTTGATATGCCACACGATATTTTCGATTTTTTTTAAAAAATTTTCCCCTTCCCCCCAAAAATACCCCCCATATACAGTTCATCTGCTCACGTCACACCTCTGTGTTTGGGTCACAGAATTGATATGTGTACAAATTTATAATCGGTCTAATAGATTCGGAAATAATTGACTGTAAGCGACGGACGGACAGACACACGAGTGATCCTATAAGGGTTCCGTTTTTGTATTCAGACGTACGGAACCCTAAAAAGATAGTTATCCTATTTTATAGGTTTTATAGTTCACGTGGCATATGCTGCATGTTGCAATGCATTACTATCGCCAATAGTTCGCGAGTCGACATTTATAGAACGTCTGGCTAGAACGTCTTTCGAAACTTGATTCATGATTTTAGTACCCATAAAGGTGATTTTAATTACATATCATAAGCAATCTTATAACAGGGTTGTGAAATATAATTATTATTTAACACTATCTGACACAATGTACAGGTCGGTCCACATTCACCATTTTCAACCAGGTGCAGGTCCAGCCGCATCTTCTTCCGTGCATATCGGCGTAAGTATCGACTATGGGAATCAGTACGGATTGTTCTTTCAAGCCATGAGGTAGCAACTTGTCACTGCTCTTTTACATCTAATCACCTATGCTAAACGTAGCTGTAATATCTCATTCGTGATCGTGCAGTTCTGGCTACCCGACAGTAGTGTTTTGTGTACGAGTATGTACAATATGGGTATTTCTTTGTGAACAGGCGGACGAAAGTTTGTAATTCTCCTCTGTTGAATTGAAGTGTTTGTGTGACTTTCACTTCACGGACACTTCAAGGTACAAAATAGAGAGTAGATGAAAATGACCTGTAAATTTCTTTATATTCTTACGAATGTGAATGAATACAGAAAAAATTATATTTTCAGTAGAGAAACTATGTGTTATAAAGGCGTATCTTAATTACTTGCATTTAAGTTAAGATAAATAGATCATAGAACATGTTTGCCAATGCGTGGATTATGACGTTAAATTCAGAATTTTAACGTCAAATGTAAGACAGGTACTTTTGTCAGGTTTGATTCTATTATCCAAGGTGCACAATTCATACTTAATTTTTGGAAATTACAGCCCGTCTTTGCGCGGCAAGATCTAGTCATTTGGTGGATTAGCCATTTTGGCGATAGTTTCCAAAAGTGCAGTCTATATTAGGTCTATCCAAAATTAGTGAATAATCTTTTGTTACGAAACTAGGTAGGTGAAAAGAAACAACTTTCACTATGGGACCAACTCCGAAATATAAAAAAAAAATATCTGCTGTTCCATACAATCTCGAATAACTACTACACTAAAATGTATGGAACAGCTGATTTTTCTTTCAATATTTCGGAGTTGATCCCATAGTGAAAGTTGTTTCTTTTTATCTACCTAGTTTCGTGTCAAAAGATAATCACTAATTTTGGGTAGACCTTATAGGTATATGTTATAGTTAGAAAAGCCGTAATTTCTATACAAGATGATCGCATCATTTTCATTACATTTTGTAATCACAACCTGAATCACGGATTATTCATCTTGTTTGTCGTAAATAAAGACATAAAGATTTTAAGTTCTAAGTTAGTCATTTATAACAAGAAGTAGACACTTAGGTTATTACAAGTCCTAAAGATGATAACATATTGGAGATACATAACAGTGACCAAAGTGATACATTTTGTTTAAGAAAACATTTTGTTAATTTCCTAGAATAAAATTAATAGTCGCATGATATTCTATACAATATACAAGTAATACTGTTAAGCATATTGCGATTATAATGCAGTTTAATTGCATATAACGATTACATACAAATTAAATGCTTATTATTGTATATTTACTACTAGTTAACTATATCGTATCAATAACAAGTTTATAGATAATAACGTGATTTTGTAAGGAAATCATTAACATCGTCAACACTTGTATTTGCGTCATTCTTTATATAATTATGTTCTTTCCTTTCTTATATCTTTTGTCCTGTGCTGATGCGGGGCTTCACTAAAATACATCAGAGCCGCATCTCCTTCCGTGTACTCGTATGTAAAGTCGACTGTTATAATAATTTACACCTGTTCCAGCCGTGCTAAACGTGGTTTAAGGATCTCCTTTATGATCATGCAGTTCTGGCTACGCCATCTTAGGGGCACAGCCGTGTGTATGTCTTTTGTATTATACAGGGTGTAACAGAAGGGGTATGTTAAGCGAAAAGCTATGTAAATAGCCCACTATAGAGAACCTATTTCCAAAATTTGAGACTCGAAATCAAATGTTTACTTTTCAAGATTGTATGAACAGTCCTGAGTTGTTTCGGAATTCTCCATACTATCTGGAAAAATAAACATGTGATTTCGAGTCTGAAATTTTGTAGGTAGGTTCCTTTTAGTAACTCCGAACTTGTACATCTCAACTATACCCTCAAAATTGGTCAGAAGTGGCGCCATGTGGTCCTATCGGCCCTTGGTGCTCTGCCTACCCCGTAAGGGCTAAAGGCGTGATTATATGTATGTATGTATTGATCAACCAGTTTAGTTTTGGATACCAAGTTTGGTAGCATGCCCAGGTTATGCATACTGATGTAAATGGAACCTAATGACCGCCAGGCACCAGGGACTTACCTACCTTGCGTAACGCAAGGTATATGAAACGTATTGGTGTTTTGTACGCGATGGGCTGACTACCTGTCACTTCTAACCGAACTTGTACATCTCAACTATACCCTCAAAATTGGACAGAAGTGGCACCATGTGGTTCTATCGGCCCTTGGTGCTCTGCCTACCCCGAAAGGGATAAAGGCGTGATTATACAGGCTGATAACGTTCCCGAAAACTACGGAATATCATCACGATCATTTTTCTCTATGGAAGCATACAAGTGTCTGGTTTCCAAAATATTAGGGTCCAAAGTTGAGTAAATAGACTGCATATAAATGCACATAGACGCGCGTATTTTTTCACGAAAAATAATTAATATCTGTCTATAAAAAAACTAACATAAACACTAGACACTATAAATTTCGCACGATAAAGGAATTTAAATTAAAAAAAAAAAAAAAAAAATCCTTCATAAACTTACTTTATTTCATGTATAGAATACGTACCCTTCGTTAAAGGTGGCCACAAAAAAACATCCTGTATGTATGTAGTTTCATACGAGTATACCGCCGAATCTTTATTTACATACATACTTATCACAAAATAACATTTTTTATCTCGTATAAATAATTATAATGTAAGTATGTCCTTCAAGCTAAAAAGTCTAAATAAAATATCAGTTTTATCCCGACTACATTTAAATTGACATGGGTAGTATTTAAGTAATTTTACACTGACTACCAAAAAACTTTGTCATGTAGGTAAGTAGGTACGTAAAAAGTAAACACATATGTACTTATAATATAGCTATTAAAACATACAATTTTCCGATGTTTTTCGCTTATTTCTGGCAGGTAAAAAACATAGACTATAATTTGTATGCGGAAAGATTTGGGTCGTTTTGAACGATATCACATACATAAGTATAGGTATATCTAACTATTGCAGCCAATTGCAGCGCTTTGGCTCTGGATAATTCGACGACGGAGTTAACTAGAGTTTTACTTTTAACTGACAACGAGATGTCTATCCTAACTAATGTTATGAATGCGACAGTAATTTTGTTTGTTACCTACCTCTTCGGGCTTAATTTACCTAACCTTTCTTGAAATTTTAGCAGTACGGAGAGGACATCCTATTAAGCTGCATTCTGTAGTCCACACGAAGGAAGTCGTGGGCAATAGCTATACAATTCTGTGGACTGCTGCTGCTGGATAATATTATCTGAATAATTCATTTATTTGATGATGATGATTGATGATATTAAATATAGTCTAAGTTTTAAAAACTTTATTATTTCGTCAAACCGTTCCAAAAAAGTTCCAAATATATTTGTTCTAATGCTAATAGCACAGTATATGACCCTTGAATGTTAAAGGGAGTTTATGTAGTTATATACATCCTTAGTATTTACTTCTAAAGTTGTATTACAAACCTTCGGGTTGTTATATCTAGGTACATAGTTATCGGCCGTAAGGAGAGTGCCTTCACTCACGGCCAAAGGTGAACGAACACACGCGCGCCTGAACTTGACTTCTGTTTACAATTATACCTTGATAATACGCAATTTTGACTTATCAATGAAAAAATACTGTTCAGATACAGTTCTATGATGCGTACGCAGAAATTGTACATGAATTGGTCAAGTTGTAACACTGGATTCTTTTGGAGTTCAAAACCCGAGTAAGTGAACAATCACATTGTTCGTATAATTCAATTATGATCCAATTTAATGTTATGTATCAGTCAGTAGGCTAAGTTTATTTATGTTTATTTATATCACTATATTTGCGAGATTTAAAGTGTTTCCAAGTAAAATCAAAACCGCCACGTTGAATCTTTATCGCTGGTCTAATTAAAAACATATTAAGCCGTATCTAAAATTAATTAACAAATAAGTTAGTGAGGCCGTGACTTATTTATCAAGGGTTAAGGTCACTATTCTTGGTATTCTGTTTGCAAAAACACCCTCTGAAGATCGACGCAATTACCGTCTCAATGCGAGTCCAGGGTGGACCGTGAACCCGGCGCCCGCGCAAGTTTATCACCCGTCGGATGGATCGAGGCCGGTATATAAGCCAGTGGCATGAACAGCCGGCATCATTCGCGATTAATCGTCAGCTCCGCAAGCTTCCGTGGGACGAGGTCACTCTGACCGCGAAATAAATTGACACAATTGCACTGCACCCTTCCGCCATGACTTCCCTCAAGAGTCTTCTGATCTTCGCAGCGTTGATGCTGGCGTTCGCATCGGTGGAATGCGCTCCGTTCTTCGACGCTCTGTATGATGCTATCAATGGAAATGGCAGACGTTCTTATGGTTACAATGGTTACGGAAACTATGGTGGCTACAATGGTTATAATGGCTATGGAGGTGGATACAGGAATGTAGAGAGGCCTGCTCGTCAAGAGAAGACCTTTAAAGATATCTGTAGAGTGCACTATCCGGACTCGGTGGCTAACCCTGGCGCAGGGGGCATCATCTGCCCATACTGAGGGTCAGATCGCGTGTTCTACGCAATGGAGCGCTTGCTCCGACGCCGCAATATCATGAGGATGGGTTGAGCTGGACGTCAGATATGAGCATTCCGTAAAGTTAAACCTGTATACGTGCAAGATAACGATACTTGGAGCGATGTGCCGGTTATCGGAAAGCGTACAACATACAGATCCTCATTCTCGTGAAATATGATAGCGGTCCGAATGCAATATTAATTTAGTAGCAGATTAGTTCGTATTATAATGTGAGCAAAGTTTATCAATGAGTGATAACCTTGTGATAATGTACAGTAGGTACTTTGTTTCGTTTCGTAGTTTCTCCTAGTGCAATATTGACGCCGGATGGACAGTGGCTAGAACACGCGATATTCTAAAATTTACTTATTTCTTCATCGTAAAGTAATTGGCTTTTTGTACTTACTGAAAATTTTGTTAGTTCAGTGTTCTTTTCTCTTCAAGCTCTTTCTTACATGATACCAAAGCAGAGTCAAGTTTGTGACGGCGAAGGCTGTATTGCAAGTTCAAAATAGTTGTAAATATTGTATTGGTGTAAATATTGTAAATAAAATAATTTTAAGACTTATTATTATATTATAAATAAATAAACGTAGGTATTAATTTTTTATTTATTAATTATCTTACTTATTCCAATGGTCAGATAGGATAGATTTGATGCCGTCTTTCAAAACTTGATCATGATCAACAGGAACAGTATCAACTTTATTTTTCAAATAGGCTAACATTGCCTCCACAAACCTATACCAATAGGTTTAGAGGTAATTGAATATAAAAATTTATGATACACTGTAATTATCCAAAGAAATAAATAAATAAACAAATAATCAGACTTTGGAAAAACATCGGCCGTTAGGGCCCATTAATATTCCTGTAATTTGAAAATAATAGGAATTTGTGTAACACATGGGTAGGTACTTACATGTTTTTTTTTGTTAGCTTACCTTCAACGTACACTTAAGTCTAACATAAAGCTATTGTAGGTACTTAGCTATAACAAACCTCTCACAAAGTGTTGATTAAGCAATTTTCGGTGGTATTTACTTAGTCATAGCCCTTACGGTTCTTTGCCTGTAATGAATAACATACAAGCCCACGAGTTCTGCGTGAACTCTGCTTTTCTTTTCAATTATATTATTGTAAAAATATGTAGGTATACTTCCTTATGTCTACAATAACGATAGAAAAATGGTACGATTTTTGCGCTATGGTTACCACATGTTGCCTCTTTGGTAAAAGGTAGGGTTACCATCTCAAAACTTTGAAAACCAGGATATGAAGAAGAAATACCAGGACATTTCGATTAAAAACCAGGATTATACGTCATGTACGAGCCTAGTGTCAATACGATTGGAGAGTTAGTGGCGTGCAAATTTTAAAACATAGGTCTTTAACACATTCAGTGCCGGCGACTACGTATTTGATCTTTTAGGCTTTCTAAAGGTACCACTGACACTTATTATGGCACTAGGCGTTGACCTGATGTCAGCACGCTTATAAAATCTGTCGACAGCGAATGTAGCAGGACTCTAAAACTCAGGACGATGCTTAAAAACTATCTAGGACAGCCCAGGATACCCAAAAAAAGCAGGACATGTCTTGGGAAAACAGGACGGTTAGCAACCCTAGTATAAGGTCAAAAACTGTTAAGTTTTAAGCGTTATCGATTTTTTTTTAAATGTTGCATTACCGGAATATTATTTTGCTGTGGCAGTGTTAGTATACGATATCCACAATCTACCTTCTTTTCCATGTACTGGGGATACAGCTTTGCATGCAATAGACTACTTTTAGTATTCTCTCGGACACGGTAGTTTACCTACTCCACCTTTTCTTGAAGCGTTTTCTTATTATAGCTATCTATGCAGTAAGTAGATTGTTCTGTGGGATCGTTTAATTAGATCAACTTATATTAGACGCTATAAAAGTAAACTTCAAGCTTAGGTAAGTACCTTCGTCTCGTCAGTAGGTTACATATTTAAATATAAATTCAATTGTAATCGGATCCTCGGATGCATGGGCTAAATATTTATAAGTTACAAATAATGTACAGATTCATGCGCGTCCGTTGTAAATAATATTATTAGCATTTTCAAGGACATTTTAATTGTTTGATTTGTATTCTGATCGTCTTTTTGATGATTTATTTGTGGGTTATTAAAATATAATGTATGAGATCTGTATAAGGGTATACTTAATAAAATGATAAAACGGTGTTGTAGATAGAAAAATAGATAAAATTCATCTATCTCTACATTTCATCTTTATCCGCTGCCATCGCAACATTTCTTTGACACAACCAATAACAGTAAATCATTTAGGTATATTTAAAATAAGTGTTGGGATTTGATACTGTTATATCTCGTTCCCCTATGTATTTCTAAGCTTAGCACCCTGTTGAACAGCGTGCGGCTAACTGCAGTAATACGACCTAAACACAAGCACTTTATGTTATGTGTGCACCGCATGCAGCCGTCATAATAATAAAATTGTGGAAGTGCAAGGAATCTCGTCCAAATCGCGCCAAAACAGTCTTTAAGCTGACCATTTGTGAGTAAATAAGTGTAGCAAGTTATTTTCTAGGTATTTAAAGTATTATTCATATTTAACATAATACACATAGACGTACGGAAGTAAAGGAGATCCTCACAGCCACGCTTTGTATAACGGGGAGAGCAGATATAAATGATCAGTGACAAGTTGCTAGATTATCGCCTGAGAGAATGCCCGAGTTGCTTGGTCGACTCTTATAGCATAATATAATTTTCGTAAAAATAAAAATATTACGATCGCTAGTGTCCGATCGCGACTCGGCAGCAATCATTCAGTAGAGATAATTAAAGGTTGGCTTGAAAAAGTAATGTTTCAGTATTATGATAATGTTCATATAAACTTATAAATGTGGAAATATTATCAACATACTCGTAGGTATAATTTTGTGTGTATCTAATTACAATCCTAAAACTCTTAATACATAAACAGCTACTAAATGTATGCTTTAGATAATTATGTAATAAAGTTAAATATTACACTACATCTGAAAAGGGCATGCAAGGCATTGTGGAAACTAGATTCGCAAATTGTGCTAACCATTCTCTAAACATCTGGCACCTAGTTTTAGCTTATGTAACATCACAGCGAGCTACGAGAAGGTTATTATCTGTATAGCTATTTCGTACTTAAAAGCTCTTAATACTTAAGCTTTTAGTACATACTTAAAGCTTGTATATTAAAATAGTTATTGTCTGTCTGTTATTTTTTATTGTGAAAAATATATATGAAGTGCATCACATAAGAGTATTGCATCTTTTGACTGGTGAAATTAGAGATTTATTGTATTCATGTGGGATTTTTGATGATTTAGGTAGAATGGCAATCGAGATTTGGGGCCTTAGACAAAGTAATATTTTTTCTCCATATCGTTGGAGGTTTTTCACCGGTTGCACCAATAGGTGGCCTTAATTTTCGCGCATTCGTCAAGTTACGTGATAAATTCCAACTGGTATTAGTGGTAGTGTTTAGATACAGATGTCGATGCCAAACGGCACTTTGTATAAGCACATCAAAATATCTAATGCTAATCTATAATTGTCCTTTGTACAGTTTTAGATTTACCAAAATTCAGTCTTTAGTTTAGACTAGGAAAAGTTTTATTGCAACATACAAACAAGGCAGAGATAGTACGATCTCGATTTTGCTGACATAGAAAGTACCCGAACATAAACTCGCAATATATGAGGCTCTTTACAATCTCCTGGTTAGCCAACTTTATTGATCACTTTCATAAGTTCCATATTTTATATCTACCTAATAGTTCACAGGTAGTGTTGGAATTAAATTGAGTTCAAACAGAAAATAGCTGAGCATTGCGACAACCAATTAGTGCACGGCGTTGACTCGGGACGGAGCAGAAGTCCCACTATACGACACTATGTTCGCATGGCAAGAAATTTAGTTACACCTATCACTGGAAGCATTGCATTTAAATCGATGATCATAAATTTACTAGATAAGTCTTCCTGTTATAATGTACTTAGATAATGTAACAATTTTACCAGCGACAGCGAAGTTTCGCAAAGTTATCGAAACATTCCAATAAGCAATAGTATCTTATAGGGTTAAGCACGCCTTTGTACATTGTCAATGTAAATTATCTTTCAGTATATACCTATAATGTTTGTGTACAATAAAGGATAGAATACTTTTAGTTAAGTATTAGTTACTTTGCTTTTGTTTTTGCCACTTTTGCTTGGCTTGCCAGAAGAAATCTTTTGAAGAGATGAGCGCGCCATTGTAAATTTCTCCTATATACCAAGATTCACTGGCCTAAGGAGCGCTGGTGCGGTGCACTCCCACCCACGAAGATTACATAGGCAATCTATATTTTTCTATATTTATAATTATCTTTCAATTCTGCTATACAATAGTGTCTACGCGTTCGTCTCAAGTAAGTTGTAATCTTATGTATCGAGTGGAGCTCTAGCGATCGCGCTCCAATGAAACGAAATTTGGTACGATTCCTAGTACTGTATTCAATGAGTGCGAAAGAGACATACCGACATAGGCCGGCGCGTGAAACAGAAGATTTCGTATG
The DNA here is from genome assembly GCA_014607495.2 of Carposina sasakii. Taxonomy (NCBI): domain Eukaryota; kingdom Metazoa; phylum Arthropoda; class Insecta; order Lepidoptera; family Carposinidae; genus Carposina; species Carposina sasakii. Next base: position 12,522,451 of record CP053152.1, on the reverse strand, counting down.
AAAAATTTGCCTTATCTGGAGCGCCGCTCACTTTAATTCGCGTATGCGGCCACTAGAGGTCGCTTAGTCCGAGTTAGAACGCGATATGGTTGTCTTTAATGTGTTTCATTAGGTCATCCGAATTTTTATAAGAGTACGGTTGAACTTGCACCGTCCCAATGGGATGATCCCATTCGTTAAGGGTGTGAATACCCATTTAAAAATGTCAGCAGCCGCCTCTGCCGAGATTGTTACATTATTTTATTATAATGATAATGAAGAATAGTCATAATAATTCATTTAGCGCGTTTGTTAAATAACTTGAAATCCAGACATTATTGGTGAAAATATTGAGATGACTACGAATTTCGTTGTCGATCATAAATTTGTTACATTATCTAAGTACCCAGGGGTCATGTCTCGGAGGAGGAAGGAGGCTCGGCTATGCATTGAACTGTCCTTAGGCCGATTCGTAAATCTCAAGTGCAATTGATAGTTAATTATGGTAATGCTTTACGATATATGGAATGAGAAAATCTTTTGACATTACAGACATTGCTTCAGGCCATTTTCAGACTCACTGATTTAAATTGATTCAATACGTAAGATGTACCTGTGTTGATTATACCAAGTACATGGTGTTGTAGAATGAAAATAACTTCTACATATCATACAGGATGTTTTTTGATCGTCAACGTTCCCGAATACTACGGAATCTCCACATCATCACGATAATTTTTCTCCATGGAAGCATACCTGGGAAGTGATTGGTTCACAAGATATTTGGGTCCAAAGTTGAGTAAATAGACTGCGTTTTTCTGCATTAATGCACATAGACGCGCGTAGCAAGATTTTTTCATGATAAATAATTAAAATCTGCCCATGAAAAAACTAGCATAAACACTGGACATTATAAATTTCGTCAGAACAAGTAATTAGTTTTTTATATGGTTTCCAAGCATTTTTTATGTGCTTTCAAATTTATATGGTTTCCAAGCTTTTTTTTTTTGGCATAAACTTACTTTATTTGATGTAGTATAGAGCATGTACCCTTCGTTAAGGGTGGCAACGAAAAAACTGTATAGTCTTGTCATTCATTGACAATAATAATACCTAGGTATACTCGTATAGTGAAATATTGATCACACAAAATTTCGATAATCTACATTTTTCAAATCACGCCTCATCAATTTAGGCAATTATCCCAAATTGCCATGTCTAGTCCCTATATGTTCAAAAGTTTGTTTCAGTTCTGTGTGTGTTGTTAATTAACAGCTTTATGGCTGAAGTTGCCTCGCTGGTAGCTTCTGTTTGTACTCGTATGTTTATATTACTGGCATTAATATAATGGTCGAAATCAGTTATTTTATACAGAACAGGATTAAGATACTCATAAGGAAGAATAGTGCATGATATTTAATATTTTATACTTATTTTCTTTATTTGTATTGAAATGATTTATTGTATTATTGAATTAATTTAGGAATGTTGTGCTAGCCTGTAAGTGACATATATATATCAGAATATTTGCTCAAATAATGTTTTTAATAATGTTGTTGGCAAGCCTTATAAATAAATAAATAAATATACTGCAATAACGTTAAACTGTGTTATGTATAGACCAGAAAGGTAGACCTTTCTCTAGATATTTTGTACTCAATCCTACTTGTACTTTTATGAGCTACCACAAACCTTTATAACTTTTTAACTATCTAATTTTTTAAATTTCAATTAATAGAACAAAATAATGTTACTTACTATTAATTTATTTCAAAAGGACATCATGTATTGAAAATTAAGAAAGGACCCCAGGTCTACCAAATAACAAGTACTTAAATGCAATGCAGCCGTCATTTTGGGCATGCTAGCCTTCGATCATATATATTTGATCGAAGATGCTAGCCGATAATGGTGATTGGTTAACCATTACTTGCTGTAAAAGCTACGATGGTCAATGGATAATTCATCTATTTCAACTAGGCTTCACATCTTAGATGAATTATCACGTCACTGCTTCATATAGATTTAAGTTAGTTATAGTTATTTTTACCCTTCTATATATTAATGTGTCACAAGTAAATAAAATATATCTTCTAGGTGTCACAGTTATTCTAGTATTAACGTACTTTCCTGTTCTTGTATCAGCTATCTCCCTTTACTGCTGGTAACCGATCTCTTGCGGTTAGTTTCTCTGTTGAAATATGGTTTCACTCTGGGTTTCACTACAATCTTAAACGACTATATTGCTTCCGACCAAACAATCTTCCGGAAAGAGAGTTACCTATATCAACTGTTGATCAGAGATTTAGAGCATAGACCAACCGGTCAGATAGCATATCTGAAGAATAAAATTGATACTGTCTCTGTCTTGATCAAAATTTAGAGAAAGACAGCATCAAATTTATCCTTCAGATAGGCTATCTGACCATTGGCTCTTTGGGTAATTTATTGGAAACTAGTCGACGCCCGCGACTTCGTCCGCGTAGACTGCAGAAAACACAAAATGGAAATTATAAGAAAATTATTTTCCCGTTATAAAAAGTAGCCTATGTGTTAATCCAGAGTGTCAGCTAACTCCATACCAAATTTTACTAAAATCGCTCCAGCCGTTTTTAGGTGAAAGAGTAACAAACATCCATCCATAGATCCATCTATCCATCCATCCGTACTTACAATCTTTCTCGTTTATAATATTAGTAAGATAATATCTACTCTAATTGTCAATTACAATACTAGAGATCGAGAACTTTGCAGATCGTAGATTAATCTTCAAATACTCATATCCAAATACGATAATAAAATGTCCATGCGTCAAAAAGAATGTCGTCCCATGAAACTTGACCCTTGCAGTTCAGAATTTCTATTAACCGAGGATCTAAACTAGACGAACTATCTGGACTTTACCGTATCCGCCTACATTCCGGATTGTTTACCGAACTACCTCCAAGTCGAATGATGTCCACAAGATACCAGTAAGCTTGGATCAGCGTTGATTGATGAATTGCCTCGCGCCGCCGAGATATGTAAGTTTGAATGTCGATTATGAATTTTATAGAGCTTGTTGATTAACAATAATAATTATGGAAAATTGATATGGGTGCGCCCAACCGGGCCCTACACCCTCCACTCCCTCGGAGATAACTCATAATTGACAACAGCTTACTTACAATCGCCATGAGAAACCAGACCCGAGCACCTACTGCAAGACGATACTTAATTCCGAATGATTTCGCTGATTTCGAATTTTTCGGAAGCAGAAAGTACTAGTTAGTGCAAGTGCCTGTTGTCGCATATGAGTTATCAGATACATGGAGGGTGTAGGGCCCGGTGGTGGGCGCACCCATAGTGAATGTTTGAACTTCCGATAACGCCTAGGAAAAATAAAATTCAGGAGCTTACTTTTTACTAACTTAATTTGAGCTGATTTTTTGGAAGCAGAAAGTACTTAGAAGATAAGATACATAGTAGATATAAAGGTGTCACTATACTATGTAATAGTTCCCAGGTAGGTACCTTAATTTGTCGTAATAAATCTAATAAACCGATTCTTACTAGTTTTTCAAACGCTAATACGTAGATTGTAATGTTATCATGGATTAATTTGTATCACAATTAGTCATGAGTGACCAACCTTCGAGAAACAAGATCCTCACTTTTACATTAAATATGGCATAGCAGACGGTAGACCACTCCATCCACTGCGCTCACCGCAATACATTATGCAGTTCGTTAATTAACGGTTACAATGCATTCATTTCATATTTATTTAACTGAAAGCATTCTTTAATCACTCCACCTGAAGCCGTAGGCAATTTACGATAACGTCGGATAAACAAGGGACATTATTAAAAAAAAATCGAAGTACATACTTAACTATTCAAACCGAAAACGTTAAATACATACATACCTACAAACACGGTTGTGCTCCAAATAATAGGGCACCCAGAACTTCAGAATCACTAAGGAGATCCAACAGTCACCTATAGCATACTCGTAGCGGGCTAGATGTTATGGATCAATGACAAGTTGCTAGATCATCGCCTGAGAGGACGCCCATAAATTCCTTAGTCGAATCTTACGACATACACGGAAGGAAATGCAGCTGATGTATTCTAGTGAAGCCCCGCATAAGCACAATATAAACAAATAATAGTCATTTACTAAAGTGGATCGGCCCCCTTATTACCTAACTATATAGCAAAAGCAAAGCGATAGCGAAAATTGTACAAAAATCGCTGATTGCTTGTCAAATTCGTATTACGTAAAACGAATTTCAAAAGAAATTTGACATTTCAAGGCGAATATTGTACAATTTTCGCTATCGCTTTGCTTCGGCTTTGCTATTGCTTTTACGTAATCAGGAGGCGGAAACAACTCTATACAAATATTGTAGAAGTTGTTAAAACTAAGTAGGTAAGTATACCAACGGTTACCCCCTAGGGGGACTCAACAAAATATAGTTCATTGTTAGTGGGTTGCCATCGGAAAATTATTTGTTTTATGTTTAAAGGATAACCTGAAACTATGTATTTTACTGAGTTTAAAATAAATTTGTAAATGTAGGTATATTATTTTATTAACAGTACACGTTTACATATACTGGTTCTTTATACAAATTGGGAGATAGGTCAAAGTTTTCTCCCGATCTGTACTTAAAATAGGGTGACAAATAGGAATAATCCAATTTGTATTGGATTGTGATGAGTGGACATTGTTTGAATAAATAATTTATACGAAACTGCCTATCAACGGTATTGAATTCAATTAATATGAAGGCAAGCCGCAAGTCAAACACAAACTTACCAAAGTTTCAAAATTCGCTCGCTCTATATTTAGTCTGTGCTAGAGAATGCTTGGATAGGTCCCTGTCATACTCACCGCTGCAAGTGGGTATAAGCTACTTTTTAGAAAAAATATTTTTAGTTTTATATTACTCACTCATAAAATAAGACATTGTTTATAGACATATATCCTCGGCTGTGTTCCTGAAATGGGGTAGCCCCAACTGCAGGATCGTACGGGAGATTCGTGGGAGATTCCATATCTACCATTTAGCATAGCGGGGACAGATGTTAATGATCAGTGACAAGTTGCTTGCTTAGTCAATTAGATCTGTAGCGTTGGTTCAACAGGTAACTAGTTGTTTTATTATATTAAAATCTTCTTATATCTAGCAACACCCTAACAAGTCCGAGTGATAGTAACAGGTTGGCCCACATTGTGCCGATATTGTATCGAACTAGTCGTCATGTGCTTTTGCAATAACATTTTAATCGATATACAGTGGTAGGCGTGCAATGCAATCGATATTTAATCGATGTGTGTATAGTTAAATAGAGATCCGTAAGTTTTAAGTTTGTTTATAAAAAAATTAGGCAAGAGTTACATTTGTATCTACCACAGAAATCGTCATAGATAGAAATTGTCTTTTTAGCGCAGTCACGAACGGAACTTTACCATCCAATGAAATTCTGTTCAACCCAAAGATCTCACAAAGCGCCTTGCAGATTAGTGGCTAACTGGCTATAAATTAGAACAAAGTCGAACACTACCAATCAAATTAAATCATGCTATTGATTTGGACAGCGAAGAATTGAAGCTAACTCACCAACTTTTTGGAGATAAACGCCTAGTAAAAATATACAGTAATGTCGTTGAATTGGAACACTATCAATCGTAGAATCGAATACATTTACAACTTTGGGTATACTCATACCATAATAAATACATTAGTGAATTCCCATACTTCGCGAGGGTACCATATATTAGACACATTCCATTACTTACATAATCATACTGTCCGACTTTCGGGTGGGGTAATCTGGAAATTAGGAGAATCCTGATCTCAGTCAAACCGGAGTTCATAGTGTATAGGCATAAATAAATAAATAATAAATAAATGCTTTTTTATTTAAGAGAATCCAATACAAATAGTAGTAGGGGCTTCCCGGTAAGTAGTCATAGACACTTGTAGTGGGAAAGCCACCCTCTTCCGTTTATATATAGTTTACATTGTGGAGTGTGAATGTGAGTGTGTTTTGTGTGTGTGTGTGTGTGTGTGTGTGTGTGTGTATTAAGGAATAGAGGAATTGTTGCTTTATTGTATGGTATAAATCTCCATCTGATGCACCTGTACACTGACAGGTTATCCTAACGACTCTTGTATAGAAAGTACATTTGTTATTATTGAGAATATGTTTAAACATATGGGTCCGATTTATTATGTTTTCAGCTTCGCGACCAAGACACACGTAGTGCGGCTCCGCCCCGGGGAGGCAACCTTATTGTTTTATGTCAAGGGAAACGGCCCAATTTGTCTATCCACTCCGTGTCACCCTTTCTATCTGAGCAAACGAATGATTTACGGCATAACAAAAAAGAAATATTCCAATGTTTAACGCAGAGGCGCCGGCGACAGTGTTTTCATTTTGTCACGTAAATCTCGCGGGGAAATATTGGCACATCAATATTGGCTGTGCCCATTGTTGTACTGCTGACCTGTGTAATAGACTGTGTTGTGGAAATTGTACAAATTTTCAACTTTAAAGTTCGATCAGATATACGGAAACTCAGCATATCGAAACTCTGTAATGTTTTGAAATCGAATTTTAATTTTAAACTTTGGCCTATGTGAGTTTATATGTGTTAACGAATGTTGCTAACTTTCAAATTTCCTATCACATATTGCTTATGTGAAGGGATTCGCATGCGTCTGTTTTACAGATATGCTAATATCCAGTGACGTGGTCATCATCATTTTATCTAAGACCATATACCTACAAAACTTTTATGTAGTTATTTAGTAGGTTCTAATAGTAAATAATAAAAATAAAGTATGTATTACACCTTAATAACAACGTGTTACGTAAAAAGCTTGTTTCTGATTCTTTTTGTTCCAAATTATATTCCTTTGATAGCCGCTATTGATAACAAAAGACCTATAATTTCTGAAAATTATAATAAAAAGTTGGAATATAAAAGTAAAAAAAGCTCGTTTGGATTTAGATAATTTTATAAGATTTGTGTTTTAAAGCTCCACCCACGATACAGTTGTAATCTGTATGAGATCCATTGGGTTATTTAAAAGGAAGTTTTACTTTGAATATATTATGGCATTTTTTGATATTACGTTATTAAAAAAATTTGTCATCCGAGTAATTGAACCGGTGGCTCCGTGGTTAGAGCACTGACACGCGGAATGAGTGTGGGTTCGATTCCCACCCGGGTGAGGAATTTTTTCAATTTCTTTATTAATAATTTTATAATTACGTTATTACAAAATGGACACAATAATATATATTGTGCTCTCTGTAGTAATATCAACAAGTTTGCCAAGGAGCGTATTTTATCATGCTCGTACCTACTTGTCGGAAATTTCGAGTAGTTTTTGAATACTTATACCTGTATCCATTACCATATGGATTCAGATTGCTCAATTTTAGTATAACTAAAGTGACGATTTCTGATACAGGATATTCAAACGTGTGTACCTACTTACTTTGATTATGTTCACAAAACAAGACTAATATCCTCAACGACAGATCTCAAATCCCACGTTAATTCGTCCCCTTTACGATTCGTATTTGCACCATAAAAATCATTTATTATCGCATCATTACGACAAACACGGCCATTTATTTTGGAAAATATTTTCCTGCTGAAGGAAAACGTCGGGAATACAACGAGGGTAAGAAATTTAAAGGTCTTTACTTTTCCCAGTCACTGTCCGTGATAAAGGAACCCCTGTCTTTAAAAACTGGACGTCTGTACAATATTTGGCGTTTCTTAAAAGTAGGCTCAGACATTTATTTCTATTAGTATTGTTGGTTATACCCATTTATTGTCGTTGAAGTAAAGCCTGTAAGTGAAGCTTTACATATATTCTTTTTTTAAATTGTAATTGGCCTCTAAAACCTATAAATAATCCGTCCGGTTCATTACTTGTATAATCAAAATTTTTAATGGCAGTCTTTGAGTGCTTAACGATTTGCATTTTTTTCATTTATATTATTCTTACTGATCATTGAACAGGTACGTTATTACGGAATCTTGATTTTGTTTAAAATTAAGTTCGAAATTAGAAACATCATGTTATATCTCAATAAAATTATATTGAAATTCATGCAATGAATTGATCACCGAAATTATTGATTTAAGTTTTCCTGTTTGAATTTTGTTACCTATTATCAGGAGTCAGCGTATGTAAATATGGGCGCAGAATTGATAATTTTCGTCGAAAAAGCAATCAGCGAATAAATTACACGTCGAGCATTACTTCTGTTTCACAGTGATGATACGAGTACACGTTGATGAATTGATATTCTTAAGTATTGCACTCTTGTTATTTAATGCTAAGTAACAACATCTATCTTGCTCACCAAAGTAACCTACAGGCGCCATGTATGTGTGTTATGTATACATACGAACTCTAACTTAAAACTGGGAGGAGACTCATTGCAATAACATTTATCGTATACCTATATAGAAACTATTCCTCTAATAAATACGTGTACCGAGCGCAACCTGCACAGTTTCATCCAAACTTTTTGTTTAAATACTTTTTTGGTGCTCCGTAGCTTTGGCGAAAAAATACAGACCCGGCTCTCTATTTTCAGGATAGAACAGACTGACCGGCTGTCCATTGTTTAACGTTAGGAATTCATTTGCAAGACAAATAGCGAAACCGTGTCCACAGAGACTAGAGTCGACCGATTTAAGAGGGAAAAACAAAATGAAGTGTAAACCGAGGACATTGGTTATGGGTGATGGTTTTTTTCTGGAAAATATGTTAGGTATATCTTATATAATGTAGAACTGATTTTTTAAGTTGGCCTCGGATAATTTATTACCGAGTAAATTGGGACGATTCGTTGTTGGGCATAATGCTGCGCGTCTAGATCTCAAGAAGATTATTAGTGTGCATTGTTGTTATTAGCAATATGAAAAGTTTAAAATGCGCCATTTTGACCACAACTGTCAAAATTATTAAAATTAAATGAACTAAGTACATACACTTAAGAACACGAACTTACAAACAACTTCTTTATAAAATTTAGACACAAAGTATCACACAGTAAACTGATATCGAATACTGCAAAGCTCCTCCATACAGGCAGTTTAAGCCAATTGCACTCGCTGATAGCTATTTGCAGTTTTGCGCCGCCTATTGGACGTATGGAAATCTAGCCTATATTGCCTGGTCTTTTAGCCTATTGTCTGCGGGGGGTATCGACGGCAACGCACAAAAATCCTTATAGTATGGACACTTTTCAATTTCAAATGCGGCTATTGTGTTGAAGCGATGGGAGTCTGCAGCTGGGTTTTTGCGGCGAAGATATTGGATAGAAATGTGTCAATTGATTCCGAGTGTGTTCATTAATATGCGAATTTGGACATTTATGCGATTATGGTAAGCTACTGGACTTGTATTGATTTGCGAGTTCCAAAGGAGGGTCTAATGTACAGCGAAGTCGATGTGAAGCTCTGGAAGTTATATAACTGGTCGTAAACTTTCATAAAATATATAAAAATAAAATGTGATGACTTTTAACATTTTTCTGTAATCCATGCATAGTCCATGAAGTCTCAGTAAAACAGCATGCGTACACCATAGAATAGATTATGAAAAAATGTTATAACTAACTAAAGTAGACAAACTCAACATGTACTCATCTATTCGGTATTACTGTTGGGTTGGCGGGATTGGATATTATCAATGTACTTTCTGTTTGAACACTGAACCAAATAGGCAACTTTGTGACGAAAGCACACAGAATTAGTTACATAACATCTAGATATGTTCTGACTCTGATAATAAATAATTTTTATTGCACAGTTAATCCTGAAGTCTGTTAAGACTGTTCTGAATTAAAAGAAAACAATTATTTTATAACGGTTTTTATGTAGGGTAAATAAGTATTTATTTAATTCAAGTACGTACATAGTAACACAAACTCAATCAAGTTACAGTCAATGTATGTGCAGACTGAAGAGCACGTGAAATATATGGGTACTTAACTGTATATAAGTAGAGTAAGAGTCGTTTATGGAACTCGGGCATTCTCTCATATAAGTTAGCGTCTTATCACTCGTCATTTACATATTCAGTCCGCGCTATATAAGTTAGCGTCTTGTCACTCGTCATTTACATATTCAGTCCGCGCTATATAAGTTAGCGTCTTGTCACTCGTCATTTACATATTCAGTCCGCGCTATATAAGTTAGCGTCTTGTCACTCGTCATTTACATATTCAGTCCGCGCTATATAAGTTAGCGTCTTGTCACTCGTCATTTACATATTTAGTCCGCGCTATATAAGTTAGCGTCTTGTCACTCGTCATTTACATATTCAGTCCGCGCTATATAAGTTAGCGTCTTGTCACTCGTCATTTACATATTCAGTCCGCGCTATATAAGTTAGCGTCTTGTCACTCGTCATTTACATATTCAGTCCGCGCTATATAAGTTAGCGTCTTGTCACTCGTCATTTACATATTCAGTCCGCGTTATGCTGAACGTGGCTGCGGGATCTCTTCTCTATCCTCTCTTTTCTCGTTTCTTTGCTACCCTATTTCTGGCACAGGTGTGTGTAATGTACCTATGTATGTCATCATCATCATCATCATCATTTACAGCCCTGAGAAGTCCACTGTTGGACATAGGCCTCCCCCAACAACCTCCACTCCGACCGGTCGGAAGCAGCCTGCATCCAACCGACTATGTCTATGAATATGTCATACTTGACGACTATCGCTATATCCTACCTACATACGCAAACATCTCAGCATATCGGATACAATGCATAAAACCAGCGATGTCTCTTATTTACTTACTCATGATTTGTAGTATATGTTATACGCACAGAAAAGACACTCCGTTAGGCGAGTCTATTTTCCGCTACATGCCTCAAAGCCAGCCCCAGTGGCTCATGAGACAAATCACATTCACGATGCAGCTTTTCCTATTAGAAATGATTTGTATGCGCCTGCTGTGGTCCTTATTCCAACCTTATATACGACGAAAGTTGCTAGTTTTACGTGAACTAAGGAAATGCAACGTAGTTTAGATAAATTGCATGGCCAATAAACCTTCGACCTGGTATTTGAAGCGTTGGTAATCACATGGCAGTGTGTTCTATATTTAATCTTTTTGAACGATTTATGGTTCGTTTAGTATTAGATGGTTGTCTATAATGAAGCGTACAGGGGCAAAACAAGAAATGTCACAAAAACAAAAAGTTATGTAACTAACATTTTAATTTTTTAAAGTTAAAAACATTCATAAGTGTCACTTAAAATTATAAACTGCTAATAGGAACTTTAGTTTACCTTATAAAGTCTTATTTTTAGGAACATAAAATATTGAAATGAAAATATTTTTTTTTAAATAATTAAAAAATTAAAGTAACTAACTTTTGGAACATGCAAAAACTGGTAATGTCCACTGTGTCCCATACAAGGAATGTCCAACTTAATATGTATTTTTTTTACTAATTATACGTGAGGAATGCCTTCAGAGTAGGACTGAGCCCCCTTAGAACAAAATCTTTTTAAATACATTAAGTCCTTGTAGTACTTTTCTGCACTAATAGGTAAAAAAATTTATAGGAAAATTCTGGCAATTCAAATTCATTTGATGTGTCTGATCCGGTTCTCTATTTTGTCTCATAAATTTTTATCCATAATCTAACGTGTCATAATGTTTTGTGACATAATCATCATGTGTCCAAATGATAAGTAGCCCTAACTTAATGTCCTATAATATCACTTGCCCGAAAACCGAAATCCCTAAATATAATATGACCTAATTTTTTTTGCTATAAATATCACGTCTATAATATTCATAAGACATAAAATGCTTTTCTATAATAGTTGTAGGTCCTAACGGACCTAACCTTCTAATAACAACTTTCTTGTTTTAATCAAGTATGCAACATGCAAGCATGCAGAATGCAAGCAAGCATGCAGAATGCAAGCAAGCATGCAGCATGCAAGCAAGCATGCAGTATTCAAGCAAGCATGCAGCATGCAAGCAAACATGAAGCAGGCATGCAACATTATGGAAAATGATGATTATATCAAACTTGTTAGGGATTATGATTTTCGAACGATCGATATTCGGAGAAGAAAGAGACTACCGTCTGATCCAGTTCCTTTTTTTGCCACTATGGGTGATTTCTCCCATATACCTACCATTATAATTACTTCTATGTAAAATAACTGTGAGTGTTTTCTTACACACATTAATTCTCTTTGGGACTGCACAGAAATGAGCATTTTTTCAGATATTGATTTTGAAAAAATTCTGATAATTTTCTGATCAGTTCGCCTATTCCTACTTCAATCACCCATATTTTTGTCGCATAATAAGTATGAATGTCCTCTAATTGGATATGTAATTTTGATGGAATCCAAAAGTTTCATTTTATGGACAACAAAATGAATGAATCTTCATCATTCTTATCACTGTGTAGTTCTTATTCTATCCACCTGCACTCGATATAACCTCAAAGTTAACATAAGTATTTCGACAGATTGGACATTCCTTCTTACGTTCCGTTACACTATGGACCTTCCCTGTTCTGTTCCTGTATACAGTTTTGAGACTTAAGTAATGCATCTGACTATACTAGTTTTTACACTTTTTGTGTAATGCAAATAAAAACACGCGGGAAAATGAAAATATTGCCATCAAAAATTAACTTTTTGAATTTTAGTGACATTCCTGGTTTTGCACCTGTACTCTTATGTGTTTGCGGAGTTTTCTATGACAATTCATAAAAGTATTTTCTAGTAGTTATACGGGTTTTTTGAAAAATGGAATTTAAGTAGGTTGTAAATGAACAATTGTCAGTAATATAATAATGAATTTATACTTGGCATATATGAATTTATTTTGGATTTTTTACTGAATGATAAAAAGCTGATATTTTCTGTGTAGCTCGCAAACAGTTAATACCATTGCATTGGGGGCTTGGAAAGCTATTTGCGTTGCGGAACGTCCGTATGGAAATCAAGCGTTTATTGGAATCGGATTTATAAAGATATCTGTAACAACGGATGAAAATTCTTTTAAAAACTATAAAAATCTGTGTATTTAAAATACTTGTTAAAATGGACAAAACATAATAGCCACATTATTTAATAGTATATTCATACTTACTTATTTATGCTCTTCTACATATCAATAAAATAGTAGAAACTGCATTATATTATCTTTTGCTCGGGAAAAAATCAGTGAAAAGTTGCATGCTCATAGTCTGGGCGTTCGCCTCTAACAGTTGACGTAAAGGTATTTAGGTACATGTAGGTATGTTATTGCATGTAAAAATTATTTTATCCGCTACATTTGCACTTTGGATCCTGGGATAATATTGTCGTTCTTCTCTTGGAATTTATTATTGCCACTTCTAGACTACAACTAAATCTTTTTTCTCTGAATTCATGTTCTCAGTGAATACATCGTAAATTGAATGAACGCCCTTCCTTACGTCAGCGACAATGTTGCTGAAGGATCGCATGTTCGAAAGTATACACGTCGCTAAACCAATCAAGATTATCAGTTAACAAGCGCTTTTATGCTATTTAGCGCACTGCTTTTTTTCATTCATGTTTTCTTTATCGTCTTATAGAGTAAATCAATGTTTTTAGGGCTGTAAATGGTAAAATGGAAAAGCTTAAGGCGTAACCAATGTATATGATCCGTAGGCACAAAAACAAATGGACAATCTTATGGCAGTGTCTCTGTCATTCAGAAAAAAAACTCGAAAAAAAAATCTAAATTGGGTACATTACATAATAGAACGAAGCGATACCGCTCTCTCTATAGCTTACGTGTAGGTACTCTATGGGTGTGACCCTGTCTGTCTGTCTGACAGTTTTCCATAACAAAAAGCGGTTGAGTTGTCAGTACAGCGAGTTTGATAGCGTTTTTGGTGAGTTTAGACAATAGCCAGAGAAGCACAAAGAGTAAAATGTTCTCATGATTCTTACATAATTTACGTTTCTTGTCAATTAACATTGACAGCTGTAACGTTATTGCAATAAAAAATCTCGTTGACGCGTTGACGATTGTAGGTAAGTGTGGGAAGTGAATAAAACACTTAACTTAGGTATTATATTATAGGTAGAAAATAATATTGTTAATTTTAAACTTCGAAAAACCATCCTTTTGAATATTATTAATATTTAACTGTAAAAGTATTAATTACGAAGTGAAAACAACATTTATAAAATTGAAAACAATGTATTTGAGATGGCAATTAATAGTTATCTAAACAATTTTTATTAGTTACAAATTAACCACAACCGAAAAACAAACTATATAGGTGATATATAAAAGACATGAAGATAAATAAAATTATAACATACGCAGTAGTGGAACATTAGAAAAGTTAACAAAGGATCAGTTGACATATTGTCTGCTCCGTCAGCTAGTATGTACCTATATATACGAGTAATAGCTGAGGCTCATAATAAGCTATAGTATATAAAGGAAGAAGATACAATTGACTTTTCCTAGTGCTGATCTGCATTAGTAAGGACTTTACATGAAAATTGCTGCAGTCAACTGTATATACCGCATTATATAAACAAACACAGACACACACTCATACAAGACTTTTGAAAACTGTAATTTGAATTACATTTGTAACCTGTTTTACCGTGGCACAAAGAAATCATTTTTTTAAATTCTATTAAGGGCCGATTTTTCCAAAGGCCAGATATCCTATCTTAGGGATAAAGGTGATGTTGTCTTTGTCTAAAACTAGATCAAGATAAAGACAGCATCAACTTTATTTTCCAGCCCAAGTAGCATTACTTGAGAAACACGATATGATAAACCGATTTATCTACATTTAGCCTGTCAAAATTCGCTATATATGTTGAATTTTGTATAGAGACGATACGATATCGTTCGATACGATATCCACGATGCGTGGTCATGCTAGGGGGGCTGAAAGGCTATGTGACCAAGACTCAAGCAAATGAAGACTTGATTGCCGTCCACTCCGCTCAATACAACAAGTTTTGTGAACATTTACTGGTTTAAAAAATTACTTTCCGGCTGCAGCGCTAGCAATAGATCCAGCTATGTCACCAGTGGCGAGGATGTTAATAGCAGCTAACGCTCGTCGTCCATCCAATCCAAGCGGAGGCATAGGTGTATACGGGGTCGTCTGCTTGACTATCGGCTGGTAGGTTGGCTTGGCTGCCAGGTATGGTGCTGGCTGTGGCTGCGCTGGCTTCAATACCACGCGGGCTAGCGATACTGTACAGAACAGTACTATAGCGAAGATCATTTTCTGAAAGATGTAAGAATTCACTTTAGAGCACGTTAACCTTTACCGTTCCCTGCCCACACTTAGTCCCTGAAGTATAGGTATAACAAGTACACAAGGAATTAAGTAACGGTATATAAATGTAGACAAATATAGATACTATTATTTTAAATATATATACAGCATGAAAACTTGTAGTACATAATACATTTCATTTAGTGTATGTTTATACCAGAATGATACATATACAGGTATTCATCCATATATACCCAGTTTAGGTAAATTAAATCTTGATAAAACTTACCAAAAAATCCATTTTTGAGTTAGGTCTATTTAGCTAAGCTGTCTGATAATGAGTGGCGTGTCTCAAGTTAAAGCTATTATTTATACAAGTTTGGCGTAACTTCGGCATCTATTGTATTCAACAACTCACTAATAGAAATATGATACCTAAACATACTGTCGGTGTGTACGATGTAACAAATAAAATTAATTCAATAAGTACGAGGTATTATTTAGTAATAATTATTTAATAATAATAGTACAGAATACATACTAAAGAAAGATAAAATATTTTTTGAAAAAATACGTGTCTAAAAAACACAGAGATGTTAGAAACTATTGTAAAATCCTTTTACCAACGAGGAATGGTATTTCTATAGAAAAGGTTCTGTTAACGCCTTGGCGCAAAAGAATACTTACCAATTTAGCTACAATATATTCCTCTAGAGAAATAAAAAGGATATCTTGAACTATTCAGACTTACAAAGTGAAATCTGATCCAAAATATATAGTTTCAAATAGTCTTAGTGAGGCGCAAATCTGCGGGCATTTACTAGTTATTGAAATAAATGATTTAATAACGTTTCCATGCCTTCATTCATCCTAGTAAAGATTTTGCGTGACTCTATGTATCTGTTAAAATTCTTTGACACGATTATTGTTAAGATAATCATCAGTTACGTGTATCTACTGGAAGAAACTGTCATTAATATGGCTAAAAATAGGTCCTGAACATAACAATATAACTTTTGCTGCAATAAATGAATTACGCACAATATGCAAGGTATAGAAAAGAATATGTCTGGATAGGCAATTCATAGGTAACTGGATAACATTGTTGTGTCTGTTCCGCGTTGTAAATTTATATTAGATATTACCTTTTATATTAGATATTGCCTTACACAGACAAGACAATCTCATACTTGATTTATATGTACAGGGTGATTTTCGTTAAAGATTTATCGAAGTTAATGTTAAGTACATTGTTTTTTTAAATTATTTGGTTGTGCACGTGTGATTTCCTTTTTCTTCGCAAATAATTTTATTTTAAATGGTTGGCTCGAAGAAATCTCTGTTAGAGATAAGCTCACCTTTGTACATTATCTTCTAAAATATTGTATCTTGTGTGTTTTTCTGTGTACAATAAAGAATTATGAAGGGTACGTACTCTATACATCAAATAATGAAAGTTTGTGGCATAAAAATGCTGAGAAACCATGTAAATTTTTTGAAAAAAATATTTTAATTACATGATCGGGCGAAATTTATAGTGTCCAGTGTTTATGCTAGTTTTATCATAGACAGATATTATTTATTTCTCGTAAAAAAATCTTGCTACGCGAAAACGCAGTCTATTTACTCAACTTTGGACCCTAATATCTTGGGAACCAGACACTTTCCAGGTATGGTTTCATGGAGAAAAATGATCGTGATGATGAGGAGATTCTGTAGTTTTCGGGAACGTTGACGACCAAAAAACATCCTGTATACATTTTAGGTACCCACGGCTGTGTTTCCGAAATGGGGTAGCCAGAACTGTAGAGATCCCATAGTCACGTTTGGCATAGCTGGCTGTCCCCGCATGTTAATGATTAGTAACAAGTTGCTTGCTTATCGCATGAGAGAATTATCATTATTGATTTCAATTATTAAGTATATTAGACTACAGGCCCATGTTGAAAAAATTGTGGGTCATTTGAACCACCAGGTGACCTATCTAGAACGATATAAGAGCATAAAATAATAAGATTCAGCACTATGCCGTCACTTGTAAGCTGTCCAACTGAGTGCAGGTGAGAATTCGAAAGTACAGGTAGAGTGAGTACATTTTGGTCACATATTTTTGTACGGCATTCTTACCACCGATAGATCCATTAAAAATAATAAGATCTCTTCTTCTATGCTGCTCTGGGAGTGAAAAAAAAAGTATAATACTACAGCTGCTTCTCTTCCCGGGCATACTGTACAAGGCGATGGGCTGACCACCTGTCACTACTAACTGAAATTGTAGATCTCAACTATACCCTCAAAATTGGTCAGAAGTGGCACCATGTGGATCTATTGGCCCTTGATGCTCTGCCTACCCCGTAAGGAATAAAGGCGTGATTATATGTATGTATGTATTAAGTATATGGAAAAGTTGCATGAAGGCTTACTTATTGCAACATCGTCTATAAACAATTAACGAAAAAAAAAAATCGTTAAAGTGTATAGTACACACGCAAATTGCTTTATCGCCATTCCCCGAAAATAGTACAGGAGCATTTTATTTATTTACACTTGTCTCGAGATTCCCGGTTTGACGTATCGATAGCGCTCCTTATTTGACAGACCTGTCTCCCAGGGGACAATCGGAATATTGTTCCAGGGATTTACAAACGTACAGAGAAATATTTGTTGTTGCGTAGCCTATTTATTTACGATTTTATAGCGGAACGAGATAAAGTTATAATTTATTTTATTTTGGTTTGGCTATTGACAACCGTGGGAAAGGGTTGCGGATTAGATTCCTGATTGAGATAAGTCATTTATTACAGCAGATTTTATATCTTAAGCTTTTGTAGGTAGAGGTATAGGTATTCTAATTCCCATATGGAATATTATTCTGGATATAGATAACCAGGACGAGAATAATTATAATTGTATTCAAATATACTTTTGTTATTAAATATGTATCATGGTATAATTAAGTTCTGTAAAATATTATAGTAGCAATATACCTATAATCACACAATTTTCCACAAACTATTCTGCTTAAAATTATCTTTGTTACTACCTAATTAACACTTATATTTTAGGTAGAATACAGTAGGAGTTCTGGGAAATCAGTCTTTGTTCATTCATCATTACTAAGATATACTACATATTGCTTTATAAATCATTCCATCCCTACTCCACGTTTATATATTTGGGTCAATGTCCAATTTTCTTAAATCAAGATACTGTAGTCTTTAATAGAATCAGTATTTCCATCGCGATATAAAATCACAAAATATCGTAGACATTTTACGATGCACACTAACCTTACCTTTCTAAAATAGATTCAATTTTACATCGGCCGAAGTCGTCGATCAAAATTTAAGGACTCCATCTACTTTAAGATTTCTGAGGACCAACTTTACGTGGAAAATATTTGATATCTTAGAGTCTCGATATACCTATAGAGTTTTTGTCTATATGTGACTTGTGTGTGACCACTTGTTGAGATGTCATAAAGAAGATTACAGTCTCTCAAAAGTAATAAGTGCTACGTTTCTAGGTATATGGGTTATATTCATTTGAGATCCGACCATTACGTCTGTATGAGTGAAGTGCTCATTAAATGCACTTACCTGTTGTCTGATGTAGGATGGATATATTGTTATTATAAGTGGGATATGTGGCGTAAAGGTCAGATTAGAAATTCTTGTTAAGTTTATTTTGCTGAATTTGCTGAAAGGATATACCTATATTTGTTTTCATGACAAAACACTCAAACTTCGTTTTCAAGATACTTTACCTACTGTTTCCTGGGATAATACCTAAGCATGGGTGGCCTCTGCATCAATAACCTTCTATCGTTGCACAAATTGTAATAACTCCATGGATTTTTCTATTGATGGGACTTTATCCGTTAACATTTAATGAAATATTTATAATCTGAAAAAGCCAAGCGAATTTGTTTTTTTTTGTGAATACACTTATAAATACCTTACACAATATAAAGCGCCTAAAAGAATACTAGAGCCAATCTTAGTGATAGAAGTAACTGCTGGTTGTGATATTTTAAATGTAGGGAATTATTTGTATGTATACTAACGGTCATATAAATAAAAACCAATCATTTAAACACAGATTTTCTATACAAAATACTTCAAATCACTAAGTTATTTCATAACTCTTACGTTTATTAATATGTAATGGCTGAAGTTTGAATATGAAGTACCTATTATATTATATTTTGAAGATAACTACTGTACAAAACTGAAAATAAAACAAAAATTCCAGGGAAGCATAATTCCTGTTAAAGAAAGGCTAACAAATAAAGTATAGTTGATTTTAAATAAAACTATGTACCGTAAAAGGAAGATTTAGTAAATTGGCTGATTTCTGTATCATTTCAAAACCCATAGTCACCCTAATTGGACCTATAAAACTGTATCTAAATATTTTGAGTCGGGAGCGCTGGTCGTAGCGCCTTTATACCTCCAGTAAACCCTTTACTGGTGACTCTGCCGCTATTTTACATTCTATTTAAGCGGCCATAATGTCGAGCTAAGCGGCATTACAGTCTTTTGTTCGGTATCTGTTTAATTTTGTATCGGTATTTATAAAGACAGCTGATGACGCAAAATTGGGGATAATTTTACCCGCTTTGTCAAAATCAGTGATGATACCCTAAATATCGGTTTCAGGACTCAAATTTATTAAAAGGATTCTGTGAATCTCAAGTGAAAGTCAAGTAAATGAGAGCATTGAGAAATATATGTGGAGTCACTTTGAAAGATAAATTAAGAAATGAGGTGATCAGAAAGAAGTGTGGTATAAAAGAGGACGTTGTAACGAAGATTGAGAAAGGTATGTTGAGATGGTTTGGGCATGTGGAGAAGATGGATAAAAGTAGATTGACAAAGAAAGTGTACAACGGAAGAGTGGATGGAAGGGTTGGAAGGGGAAGACCTCGCCGGACTTTCACCGATAAAATTGGTGAAATTCTAAAAAAGGTCAGGTCAAGAGTACCCTAAACCGACGAACGTGCATGAAGAATATCATGAAAGTAGATGAAGCGAAAGAGGTGTGTCAGGATCGTAGCAAATGGAGATCCGTGATCTCTGCCTACCCCTCCGGGAAAGAGGCGGATTTTTAAGTATGTACGTATGAAGTGAATCTGTTGCAGGCTCGATACATAGGTACATACATATAGTCCCGCCCATTATCCCCAAAGAGGTATACCTAATGTTATGTTAAATTAGTCTGAATTAAGATTTGATGTACAAGCCCTCTTTGTACGTATAGCTAAAAAACTACCAGCTACGTTCGGATAGGGAGTACGTATATTATATGATTTTCTTTCTTTTTTAATTTTTGTGTGTACAATCAATCATTAAGTAGGTAAGTACTAGTTGATATACTATACAAAAAAGCTTGGCCTAAAATTTTGCTAACAATTAAATTTCTTATGTCGCCAATTACATGTAGAACTTTACAAACAGCGTTTAAAGTTAACATCTAGGTAATAAATTAAGCAACGAACACGGCAAAAAGGCAATTGTTAAAACTTCCCGATCGAATGCATCAAATGGTCCGTAAAAACAAGCCGAAAGTTGGCGGGAAAACTTGGGCCAAAGTCAAAGTTTTGCGTGGGCGGGGACTGTCCGCGCATGCGCAGGGAGCGCGGCGAAGAAATGCTGAAGCTGGTAGCTGATGAGGACCGCGGTGGCCGAAGCAGGCCAGTCGCCGCGAAACCTCCGTGACATACGGACAACCGGTGCAGCACTGCATTACTTAGTGCTAAACAAGCGAAGGCAGGCAAACTTACGAAACTTGCCAAAAGTTTTTGGAAGTAAGAGAAAAGTTAATTGCATTTTTTTCTGCGTTTCTTTTTGATACTTTTAAATTGTTGATATTTGTTTATAAAAAAAAATCATAATTACCTACAATATAAATAATTACTTAAATACACACATATTTATAAAGACTAAACTATTTAGCTCAAGTTATGGCCTGAGGTGCCAATCTAATTAATTATTCATAAACTACCTATTAACCTAACCAAATAAGACAGTACAAAAATATTTTACCTACTCACTATTAGATATATTTAATATCACACTGCAAAAGCTACATCAACACAGTCCTAAAGCAAAAAGTATTAAAATAGCACTAAAGCTAATGAGCAACCTACCTACCTACCTCAACTTATAATGAGGGAAACGTGATTCAAAACTCGTTACCCCAAAATAGCTTACGAAGTTACCCCAAATAACTGAACCAATCGCGGCGGTCGACTCATTTTGCTGTAGGCCAATGTGGGTCCGTGCTTTCGAAATTACCTTAATTATCAACTACATGATGATGTCACTTTATGGCAATTACATGAATAATGGTAATCAAATTATAATTTTCATATAATTCTCGTATTTCAAAGAATTATTTTATTGCCTTTGATATTATTATGAATTGAATTATTAAATGAAGTACGCACTCATATCTCAATTATTACTTCAATATGTCATAATAAATATGGAATCTTAATAGGTATGTGCAGATTTTAAATAAATTCCTGAATGTTAAAGGCCCTTAGCCATAATTCCTATTAATTGAAATTTAGTAAAAAAAATAAAAAAAATAATTATTTACTATTAAAATAAAACTAATCCATTTAATTTTCAAAAATATATTTATCTTATTATCCACTAGTGGACGCCCGCGACTTCGGCCGCGTGGACTGCAGAAAAAAGATTATCTGGGATAAAAATATTTTCTCAAGATAAAAAGTAGCCTGTGTTAATCCAGGGTGTCGTCTAACTCCTTACTAAATTTTATTAAAATCGCTCCGTTTTTACGTGAAAGAGTAACAAACATCCATCCATGCATCTATCTATCCATCCATCCATACTTACAAACTTTCGCGTATATAATATTAGTAGGATTCACCTAAATGGTCCTAGGTAAACTTCTTAAAGTAATCCGCACCTTAACCAATAAAAAGGAAAAATAAACTAGGCAAAATGGCGACAAGCATTGTAGGAAACAATTTTCAGTTGTTATTTCGCTACGTGATTCTGTAAATCAAAGTTTTCTTTATGCCGTGAAAAAAAAATCTAGCTTATTTATGGTCAGTCACGTTCTGCCACGAAGGCAGTTCTCTTGTAATAAAGGCCCAGGTGTATTTTAGTTTCATGAGGTCACTTCTACCTTTTATAAGGTGACCGTGGACACAAAGAAAAGTCTTTCACAGCGTGTGAATCACAGGTACAGAATTTCCAATATGTTTTCATACCTATTTTAAGAAGTATTATATAAGCCACTACCTGTGACGTAGCACACTATGCTATATAAAATCACTTAAACAAAAAAGTTGCAATGTCGTTTTAAAACAAACACATCAAAAAACTACAGCCGAGTCAATTTTATATTTATTTTACCTATAAAATATGTTAATACTAATTGAAATTACCTACTGAGGTACTGAAAGCAGGAAAACGAACGACGAAGGGAAAAAATAACAATTACGGAACACTCGAGAAGCCTCAATAAAAATCAGAGGTAAGTACCGGCGCACCTGTGAAAATAAATACATTAGGCTTCGCTTCGTCGGATTCCTTTTTACATTACCACTATCACCGAAGCGTATTAGGATGCGACAAGAAAATGTCGACATTCGGTAAAAGAGGTCGTACGTCCCCAGATAGGTAAGATACTTGAAGAAAGGAGACAGAGGAGATGCCAGTGTAGAGCAGCAATCGAAAACGTAACGTACGTCATGCAATATGAACTAGTCAGCAGCTATTTGCCTTCTACAGTGTTTGTCTGGCTAAATTTAATCCAGGCGGTATACTCGTATGGACCATAGTTTTTCAATATTTTTACCCTTAATCGACTTCTTCATAACTTCACTATGGGTGCGCCCACCACCGGGCTCTACACCCTCCACTGACCCTTCATAATGACTTCTTCATAACTAACTAACTTCATATCAAGTTGTAATGTCTTCAGCCTATTGCAGTTCACTGCTGGACGTTGGCTTCCCCAAGGGCACGCCACAAGGCTAATGCCATAGGGGGGTTTTGCCCATAGTTACCACGCTGGGCAGGCGGGTTAATTTTTTGACTATGTTGTCAGCATGGGAGGCGCTGCTGCTCAC
Organism: Carposina sasakii; assembly: GCA_014607495.2. NCBI lineage: Eukaryota > Metazoa > Arthropoda > Insecta > Lepidoptera > Carposinidae > Carposina > Carposina sasakii. The sequence continues at coordinate 12,499,064 of CP053152.1, read as the reverse complement.
CCACACGATTCCCACGGGCAGGCATATGGTGCTACAAACTCTACTCTGCTGGCACCACGCGGCTAGTAATAATAATAATAAAGTATTTTTTTTTTTAATTTCCATTTTTATGTATTCTTATGAAAGGTGTTTAACGTCTAATATTATACTGCCGCTCGGTCCAATTAAACTGAATGATTGTAGGTGCAACGGTAACATTATTTTCTATAACCAAACGTTATAAGAAGCCACCTCCTTTCAATGTTTCGTTTGTGGTTAAGAATACTTAACGAATCTTTTTCCAAGCGCCCTCAAATGTTGATTTTATCTTTTAGCGTGAACAATGCATAAGAAATTAGGCTGTATAAATTACGGCAGCTGTAATTCCAATCAAGTGAGATTACATAGGATTTTGGCTAACGATTTTAGGTTAACTAAAGAAATATACAGGATGTAACAAAAGGGGTAGTATAAGCGAAATGCTATGAACAAAGCCCACTATAGAGATCCCATATACTTACATAATTTGAGATTCGCAATCACATGTTTAATTTTCGAGATTGTTTTTTGCACTGGGCTATTTTCATAGCATTTAACATATCCCCTCTGTTATACCCTGTACGTATTGGTACCCAATATTTCTTGGCCCCCCCCATGTAATAAATAAAATAGTTACCAGTAAAAACGTCACATTGAAATTCTGCCGGCAAAGAGTTTAAGAAAACCTTAACCCGTCATTTTTCAGGAACACTCACTTTAATAGTGAATCGTGTTTTTTCAGTCATACAAACTACCAAAGTAAAAATTTTACACAATGAAAGCATGGAAATAATAAATTTTCATATCAACAGACTAACGCACAATGGTTTGTTTAGTTAGAACTGAGATGATTCGGTTTTGTTAAACCTATAACCGAGGGGATCTGCCTCCGTAGCGGCTATATATTTTGAAACTTATACATCACCCTATAGCAGTCCACTACTGGATATAGGCCTCTTCCGGTGCACGCCTACTGCATAGGGGGGTTTGCTCATAGTCTCCAAGCTGGGCAGGCGGGTTGGTGCCCGCCGTGTGATTTTCGGATTATGTTGTTAACTTAGGAGGCGCTGCTGTCAAAAAAGATTCGGGGGCTAATCATATTTAGGTTCACCAGTGTCGAAATTTTGTAAATTATATTCACGCGAGCTCAACCGCCATTTCTGATTGTCACACTAGAGCTATTGCAGGGTGCATAGAGAACAGAGTTTTAAAGATATATCTACCGAGCTTACAGATATCTAACCTACTTTTTCGCGTCTATTTAAAAAATGTTGGAACTAGTACATCTAATGGCGGTGTATTTACGAGGACAATCCATCTTCAGGCAGACCTTTTCAGTCAGCATTTATTTTCGCTGATGCCGGGATCCTCATCTAGAACATCTGTTGGACTATTTGAATTGTATCTCAAAAATGATGTCTCAATATGACGATTTTGTGAAAAATCTGGGACTGTTTTAAATATAATCAAATTATAGCCTCACGCGTCCGCAATCTTTAGAAAGGTGATTTCTATTAAATGTGGCAGTTATTATTAAGAATTTGTATTATAATTAGCTAGACAAACTCCCAGGAGTCTGAACAGGGTTCCAACAGCTGTCAGGATACGATTAGTGTTATACGATAGGTGTGGTGTAACACACGGAACTGATCGTGTGTTATGATTATGATTTCAGATTAAAATGTGTTTTATGTGATTTTTTTAAATCTTAGAATTCGGATACTTACGAGTACAAACAACTCTCAGATATACAGGATGTTTTTTGGTCGTCAACGTTCCTGAAAACTACGGAATCTCCTAATAATCACGATCATTTTTCTTCATGGAAGCATACCTGGGAAGTGTCTGGTTCCCAAGATATTAGGGTCCAAAGTTGAGTAAATAGACAGCGTTTTTCTGCATAAATGCACACTGGACAACTATAAATTTTGCCCGATAAAGGGAATTAATATTAAAAAAAAAAATTAATCGTTTCCCGGCATTATTTTGGCATAAACTTTATTTGATGTACTCGTATAGACACACATAGAGTATGTACCCTTCGTTAAGGGTGGCAACGAAAAAACATTCTGTATGTCGCCTATTCGTAGGTTTTACAATAATGTCGTTAGTATGTAGAGAGCTAGTAGGCTAAGCTTTAAATCTAAATAAATGCCAAAAGTGAATATGGGAAACCAAAATAAAAATTTCACTGATTTATGTTTATTGTTATTCAGTCTTGTTATATGGGGTAGGTAATTATTTATGGGCGACTTTTCCGGTTATACGTCAACTACGCACGGCGTAAGCTCGTTAGGCCGCGTCCTAATTAGGAAAACAGTGAACGGCTGACAATTTGCTTCTAGTTTGCCTCCCTATACATTTTAAATGGATTGTCCATCTCCATACAGCGCGTAATATACGCATTTTGAGACGTTTCGCTTGCCGACTCATTCTGTGTGCACCTGATGCGCGGCGAAAGATTCGCGCGGTCGGTCGGCTGCGCAGTTTGTTCACTACGCCGGGCGGCGCTCCGTTAGCCAATGTAAACCAGTTTACCTTCCTTGCTTGCCTCACAATAATTCGCAAGCGCTTTGCGACTAATACGCTCTAGTTCGCCGCTCAGTTGATATTGAGTTAGCGACTGATATGCCACCCAGAGTCAGTCAGCGAACAGTCAGCCGCTCACTGTTCGCCTAATGGGGAAGCGGCCTTAACCGTTGCATTAAAAAAAAACTCACCATGGTGAAAATTTTCATTTTAATACCTATATGTATTGACCTATGAATATAGAAATATACCAAATGTTCACGCAGACACATAATATACTAGAAAAACCCTTTGTCAACTATGTATGTATATTGAAGTCAGAAATTAAATTCATCATACACATTATAACATTATTTTATTATGTATTCATTTTATAATTATTATATAATTCTTTTATTAATTATTATCATCCTTAAATAATTGACTTGATCGTGATGAAATCAGATTTTCATGTTTTAAATATGCATACCCCGTAAGGGATAAAGGCGTGATTATATGTATGTAAATATACCTATAGTTAATACGATCGCATCGTATGATTAATATTTTCACGAAAATGTAGTTATTTACAAAACTTATCGTAAATGTAATTAAAATTAATTAATTAATGTGTTAGTTTTGTAGAAAAAGTGGATTTTTAAATTTAATTAAGAGCGGAAGTGGTTGGATGGCGGTATTTTATGAAACTAAACTTTATACACCTATTTCATGAAAAAAAAAAAAAAAAAAATAGATGCAAGTTCCGATATACATTAGCATCACCTAAAGCATAGATCAAATAACTTTTTATAAAAGATAATTTTTTTATCAATCAATATGTGAGTAAACCAATAAAAAATTATAAATATCATTAAGAAATGAAAAAAAATTCCACCCGAGTGAGACTGTGAGAGAGTGAGTTTAATCACGCCCTCTCGCATACCGTGCTTTGCTCTAACCAACTGAGCTACCGGATCAATTAACTCGGATGACGAATTTGATCATCTCTTTAAAACTTTTTTATTTATACATTATACGTTTTTGGTAACGTTATTTTTTTATGGCATAAGGAGATATATCAACGACGTTCTACTAATATGCACAAATAATAAATAGTTCAAAATCTTATGAAAAAAACTTAGGTTTTATGTATGCGAGTCCAGTAGAATAGAATACTGTACATTGTAGATTCCTTCCTTTAATGACATTTGCCTATAATAATTATTTAAAAAAGTACACGATAAAAATCTATAAAGGTTACAGAACCAAAACGTTTATGTTATCACCAGAGGGGTTCTAAAATGTAAAATATTTTCGGCGTACATTTCAGAATTATTGTGTTTTGTTCGGTGTCTCCGATATTTCTCCAAATACCCGTGAATGTGATCATATTACCGCACGTAGCACACTCGGAGGAACACGTCCCAGTTCAAATCCGACGCTCGTTTTTCACCTCGCGTGCACTAACCTTTATCCTTTACGCATGACATTTCTTATTCAAAGACAAAACTCTACTTTCTGAATGAGTTATAAACACAGAATGCGACACGTTTGCTCAATGCTGCTATTAAAGTGGATAAGTAATGTGCGACGTTTTACAATTTAACCATGTTATCACGTAGCAAGTAGGAACGTAAGTCCCGCACTTCGATTCGATGGCTATCATTTGTCATTTGTCTGCAAATGTCTTTATCGAATGCCCTTTTATGAATGCTTTTCTAGAATAAAAATTTGGTCTGAGAAGTTATTCAATTTCATACCAAGTATTTTTAGAACTTGTTTTAAGTTTCTAGAAACTCTAGAGGACAAATTAGGAACTTCATAGATAATGTCGCCTGGTACATGGACGACAATATAAGTACAGGTTTTCAGCGAAAAATAAGCTTATTTACAGTTAGCGTTAGCTAAATACCAAGTGATTTTTTTAGGATTAAAACTAAGTGTTTTCCAAAATGAATTTCAAGATAAACAAGAAAATTACAATATTTGGAGAAAGTTACGAGCACAATAATTAATTCTCACCACGAACTCACAACGGTTCCGCCAAACTTTGCAGCAATCATAAAATCATGAGCTCATTCACTCGGACAACGCCAATTTAAATTACGATCATTAGAAAATATTTTCTTCCCCTTCAATAGTATTCATTCCATAATCTTAATATATATAAATCTCCTGTCACGATGTTTGTCCGCGATGGACTCCTAAACTACTTAACCGATTTTAAATTAAATTGGCACACCGTGAGCAGTCTGGTCCAACTTGAGAGATAGGATAGCTTAGATCTTTAATTATAGTCGCAATTTTATTTTATTGCAAATTATTTGTCTATAATTAATTGACAGTCACAATTATCTGTTAACTCCAAAAGATTCTAACAGATGTCGATACTTTTCGACTGGATTGAGTAAGTAATCAATAGATGGCACTGCTATGGTAAACCGACAAACGTGTCATATAAGCTACAATTCAATTTCCACGCGGACGAAGTCGCGGGCGTCCACTAGTAATATTATAAAATTCTAGCCCACCAGACATATAAGTGCTTGTTTTTTTTCTTTTCAGTTTTTAAGCAGTCGGGTTATTGGATTTTTTTTATTTTTTTTTATTTATACTTTTTGTTATGAGTTACTTTTTGTTATGAGTTACTAGCTACTAATAGGTACGCTTCAAGAAACATGCTCAACATGCTAGGCAGCAAGAAGTTTTCGTCTTGCTGCTATCTATAAACTTATATGTGAGAATGGTTGTTACGCAACTTTAAATCGATATAGATCCTTAACGGTTAGTCAAATCTAAAAATGTTGAGAGAATCCTAAAAATGATTTTTAAATACCTATGCAACGATATCCCACTCGATATAGTTGGTCGACTTTAATTTTTTTCATTTTCACAAAATTGCGTCCAGTAGTCGCCATATTGGATTTTCACAAACGTCATGTTTTTAGTGACACTCGCCGGACTAAGAGGAATCGATTGACGCATGAATCATAAAAATCGGCCGAGGCGTTTGGTCTGTATAGTGCTTCAAAGGAACATACATACATAGGCTGTTAAACACAATCACCACTCCTTTGCGTTGCGCAGTCGGGTAAAAATTATCGTAAAAATATGTGAGTAAATAAGAAAAATGTTCGATACCAATCTATTATGGGCGATAGATAAGCGGGAACTTCTACAAGATAAGGCCCTGCCTCCAAAGTACTTCGGACAACTTGAAGGCCTATTATTGAGGGCCTATTGTCTTCCTCGCGATACTTTTCCAATAGATGTTGTTTTATCGTAATATTTTTTTTGGTCCGCCCTGATTTATTGCTTGTTAAATGTTCTCTAATCGGATATTGAGGGAAGAATAGTAGGAGAGTAGTTTCTTTGTTCGCGAGGGTCTATTCGTTGTGTTAGATGATTGAGGATGAGGCGATGAAAGCAGAAAATGTCTAGAAAAACGTTCAGCTGACCTATAGGGTCCTGTAGTGTAGGATCAAAACACGAAACAGAAACGTATCAGAAGCGTGTCAGGCTATTAACAAATTAATTGTGCATATTTGAATAACTGTTTAATGTAATTTTTTTCATAACATAATTACAATGACTTAAACTAGTGACCAATTTCTCGCCAGATTTTCTGTTTGTATCAACACGTACGACCCTTATAAAATCTTTATAATTCTTATAAGACTCCAAAATATATTCAAAATTCAAAAGACGGTTCCACACCGGTCCCGCATAACAAGTCCCGCACCCTCTCAATGCTCGTTTATTTCAAGTTGCGGGTTCGCGGCGAACTCCGCCGGATCCCGGTGACAGTATCGCGCCCGTGATGTCATTGTTTCACACGTCGACCCCGTTACATCATACTGAACATTACACGTTATTTAGGAAACTTTGCCGCCAAAATTAAAGCCTTAATTGTAGACGCTCACTCTAATGAAGAGATTACCGCCGTAATAACTGCTCGGCCGAAAGGCTTGTTTGGGTCGCTCTAGGGCAAAATTAAAATTTTGAATTGCGCGTTCTATAAGCACATGTGCTTACGGTTTGAGCTTTTGGATTGGACGGATGTCACTTGTTTCGTTTTTATTTAGAGACATTGTAATAAACCTTTTGATAACATATTTTACCTCTGTAAGTTGTACCCAGGTAAATAGACATTACGTGGCTTTACCAATTTGAAGTATGTGATTTAAAAGTATCAAAATTAAACCAAGCTTAAGTCATCGCTTTTGCAGACAAAATGTAAGATTAATTGGCAGAGACAACGACATTTAATAAAAATAGTGTGTGAGACAACGATGTACAGACTATTCGGATTTGGTTAAATAGTTTCTGTGGGACGATTAATTCTTGAATCTGCAAGGATGATGTCCCAACACCTGACGAGCATGTTCGAGCAGCTCGGTAACTTCACCAAGAACAACTTGACGCATAACAAGCTGGTGAAAGAGAAGGAGAAGGCGAATGCAAACCACGTAGGGCTGAGCGGGACGGGTGCAGGTGGTGGCGGGAACCAACAGGCATCACCTTCACACAAGTGTCATGCTCCACTGGCGCCGCTGAAGAAACCTTGTAAGCTAAGGAACGTGGCGACTAAGGCGGAATCATATGACTCCCTCTACAGTAACAGCATATTGGTGAGTACTTGTAGTAATATTCTTTATATTATATTGTACTAGCTTCGCTCGCGTGAGAGTGCATTAATCCCGTGCGAAGCCGGGGCGGGTCCCTAGTTATACATTTTAAACCTTCCTCGTGAATCAATCTATCTACTAAAAAAAACCGCAAAATCCGTTTTCTAGTTTGAAAGATCTAAGCATACATAGGGACGGACAGACAGCGGCAAGGGACTTTGTTTTATAATGTAGTAATGCTTTAGTGATGTATTACCAGAGACACCTTTTAAGATTAAGGGACCATAATGTGTGAGTGATTATGAGCATACCCACTCATACTATAGTCGTGCTAACTAGTCATGCTTAAGCCTGACTTCTCCCACTACATTGCATTATGATGATAAACTTAGGTGTATCTAAGTACAATTAGATTTAGGATACATCATTGGATTGACATTGAGCATTTTGAAAGGCTTTTTATTATAATAGTTACGTAGAGTAGTACGGGCTGTGCATGAAAAACAAGCGAACTATAAGAACATCATTGATTTACACGAACACAAAGCTTTGAAAACTTTAATAATGTTTGTTAGCCTCAGAGGATACGGCAAAGTTTCGGTCTTTTCATTGAAAAAGAAACATTGAATAGTAAAGTTTGTTTATGCGTCCAAACTCGCTGAACTAATGAATAATGTGGATGCAAATGCATACGTTTTAATGCAATTATTTCAATGTTAATTGCAACGGAATTATAATTTAGAACACTGAATTGTTCCTATTCTAAATTCATTTCGGCTTGTATGTGAGCGGTACTGTTAAATTTTTAATGATGAAACGTGCCGAATGTTTGTAAAATGAAGCCATATTGCTATAAAAATATAATAAAACCTTCACTAACCTAGTGCATAAAATTAGTAAAAGAGTGGTCAAAACAAAGAGTCCTTCTGTCTTACGGTGATGAGTACCCAAAGAAATATTATCTAACTTTTTCAAGTTGTCTTAAGAAACTGTAAAGAGTCAATTACAGTTCGCATACCAACAAATTATACTAAAAAAACAATCTGAAACAATGTTTAAGAAAGAACCCCTGTCATGTTCAATTATCATCCAGTCAAGGCTGATCGCTAATGGCCGGTATTCCCACAGCTGAGTCAGTGTGATGACGTGAAACTTATCAGTGATCGATCACTGATTATCATACATCATGGTACAGCGTTTCAGACTTAGCGTAATCTCAATTGTCTCTTGATTTGTAGACTCGAGCTGATAACGCCTTTTGAATGAGAAGGGAAGTATAGTACCTGCATGAGTAAAATATTTGTATGCCATATTTTTGGCGAAACATACCTATTTCTGATCTAATAAATATAAAAATAACTTAATTGCACCATGTTTTGAGTAAATAAATAATAAAAGTGGGATCATGAAGGTGATCGGAGGAGCACAGGCCTAATAATAATTAGTACTTTACTATAGGTTTTATTTACGTGTTTATTTACAAATGTTTTTCATTTCCTTTTCTTCCCTTCTTAGGTTAATTGTGTTATGTTTCCTATCATCGGTGTATCAAGTGTTTTACTTTTTTGTAATAAAGTTCTTTGAGGAGAAATAAAGTAATAATTAATTAATTGTAATTAATTAATTTTACAGAATTAGTTTTAAAAACAGTATTTTTTAATTTAGCTTTCTGTTCGCGTCTGAAATTGCGCAACATAAAAACTTTTTGTAGATACGCAATTTTGCAGATAGATCCTACTATAATATTATAAACGCGACAGTTTGTAAGTATGGATGGATGGATGTTTGTTACTCTTTCACGTAAAAACGGCTGGAGCGATTTTAACAAAATTTGGTATGGAGTTAACTGACATCCTGGATTAACACATAGGCTACCTTTTATCCCGGATATTTGTTTTTCTGCAGTCCACGCGGACGAAGTCGCGGACGTCCACTAGTTCTTTAATTCTTTAATAAATATAAAAAATCTTTCTTCCTCTCTTTCTTATAAAATAAAATATTGCCCTTGATAAAGGGTAGGTGTGTGGAGAATAATCTATTATTAGATATAAAGACCAGACTAATCAATATTGTGACTATAATATCATATCGTACCTACTTGTCTGTAAAATAGGTAACAACTTTTTCCACTTAATTTGTTTTTATAGGCAAAGTTGATATTTTTAACCTTTTTAATCTCATGCATCTTTCTATTTTGTGCTATAGATATTTTGCTACATAACTTATATACTATTTTGATGGTACGAGTATAGTCTAAAAATACGGAAACACTGTTATATCTCGAAACAGTATAGGTACAGTACGAGTATGGGTAGTTATTCCTTGCAAAGTTAGTTTATCTTTTTCTATATATGTCGTGGCCATATCGTAGAATTGATCATTTCATGAAATGGTCGAGCATTTCATGAAATGGTCGCATTTCATGAAAAGTTCAACTGTCTATTGGCCACATCATGATATGGTTTGGGCAGATCGATGATTAAAAATCGTTTCTCGATATGGGCAACTAAACGCCCGATCATTTCATGAAGTGGTCAAGATTATTGATCATATCGTAAAATAGTTACATGAATCACCGGTAGAGGCGCTGCGCGCGTTTTATTTATGTGTGAAGATGGCGGATTTTTCTTTTTAGGTTATAAAACAAATGAAAGAGAGTAGGGTGACTATGCAGAAGAAGTTCACGGATAGTGTGTTATATTGTATAATGTATATTAGACTTAATGGTGGTTTATAATAATACTAGCAGCCCGCGGTTCCGGCTTCGCTCGGATATTCGACTTTTACAGCTGTAGTTATGAAAATAGAAACTCCTTCCAATTCAAAGTGATAATAAGTTGCCAATTATTATATCTCAATTGTAAACTTGAAACGAAGCGCCGCGCCGCGCCGCACTGAAAATTTTATAATTCGACACAACCATCAACGTTGTCTGCCCGTTCGGGTCGCGCACCTCAACATGAGCCCACCCCCACCACCGCCGTCGCCGCCGCCGCGCGCCGCCACTCGCCGCCACTGTCGTGCTATGCGGACCGACCGACTGACACAACGACGGAACGCAGCCGCCGCCGTCGCCATCTCTGCCCTCGGCATTGTAAATGCATCTTGTGTATTAATATTAACATAAAAGTGTTATGATATGTATATATTCGGAATCCTCATTTCATCAGCTTTAATTTGATATGCATTTTGTTTTATGTTTATTGGTCTATGTCGGTAGGAACATGGAGTAATTGAAAAATAAGATATTTCGTAAATTAAACTTGAACACCACTAAAATCGTTATTGTGGCTAAACCTTAAAGGATAGACATATGCTATCGCAGACTTTTTTATAGAACTTTTTGAGAAGAATAATTCCTCCATACATTGTTATTCTGTATTTTGAGTTATTTCAGCAGCGCACGCAATGCAAGCCTCCAAAAAGCTCGTTTTTCTTCCGTCCGTCTGATAACTGTTACGATTACTCTAATAATTTCTTAAGTAGGTACACCTAAATTATACACCTATAGAATCCCTGGAATGTCTTCTTTCCATTATTGAAAACCGCATAGCTATTGATATAGTAGTTTTTGAGATCCTAGGTAACAAACACATTTTGGGCGCCCTTCGCAACTTCATTTTATACTATGTATAGATAGAAGAAGATTGTTAAACAAAAACCTTAGATTACGATAGGTTAGGTTAGGTTAGGTTAGACTATGACTATGACGCACGAGCCGAGCGAGCGGAGCGAGCGTGCCCAGGCAGCGTCCGGCGATGTGCCAGATGCGAATCGCTTTTGTAAAGTCTTTTATGTTTTTAAATATTATATTGTGAAAATATCACATAAATAATAGCAAAAAAAATCATACCATCATACCTTATGGTATACTTATATATGGTGTACGGTATATATTATTTATATAAGCTCTTACCACATTCGGATTTTATGGACACCCTGTTAATACGATTTGGCCAAACGTGGATGACAAAATCGTGAAATGTAGACGATTTAACGATCTGGTCAAATTGAATTGGCCACTTCATGAAATGCGACCACTTCATGAAATGCTCGACCATTTCATGAAATGATCAATTTTACAATATGGCCACGACATATACATAATTTTGATCTATTCTAAACTAACGGCTGCCCACGACTTCGACCGTATATGTACATACAAAGAACACACCCTCCGAGTTTCAAGTTTCTAAAATTGTGTTCATTTGCTATTCAGTCAATCATTCAGGATAAAGCTGGTGCGTCTGTAGTGTTTGGCTTGTAACATCAATTCGTATCGACGTTCGTTGTCTAAAATTTACACCAATAGCAACTAGACTTTATCACGTCATTAAACGAACGCGCTAAATGACGGCTTCCTATTGGCGGAAATGTTTTGATGATGAAGCTCTTTCTATGATGAAGCTTTATCGATTCGATTGACAAATAACTCATTTTATAACGATGTTGACATGTTTTTGAAACCCTATGAGCTATTCAAAGACAGTATACAGGTAGGATAATTTGATCCTTTCCACTAGAATCACTTTCACGTAATATAAACTTGGCATTGTTTTTACTTTTTATTTATTTATTTATTGTTATTTACATTAATATATGGTAGCGTGTATTTTTTGCACGAAATATGTGAGCGAGGGTTATTGTAAGCTGGTGTTTCCGGAGCTCAGCTATTTTTTTCACAAGGTGGAAGACAAAACCCCATCTTTGAGAACATAGTGGTTTGTGTGCGTACCTATGTACTTACTAGATACTGATTTAAAATGGCGAATTTTATTTTTCCTTTTTTCACTGTAATAAATGACCGTCTAATTCAAACTTTACTCACGTAATTTTGCAACGGAAATTGTACTCTAGTTTCAGTAATTACATAGCATAATTTAGTTTTTCTCTTAGCAGATTATGGGTCATTAGAGAAATGGGATCGGAGATTATTTTATTGAAGTTTTGCTCCGATACAATAGAGTTTGAATCGGATTAGCAGCGACAATGTCATTGTGTAGCTCAGCTAGATAATACTAAGCTGCAGTATGCTGCTTAAGGCTCCTTTATACAGCTCTGCTACTGCTAAATAATAAAAACATAACCCTGCCACTAATAAACCGCGCGTAAAGTTACGACCTCGTTATATATATTATAGTGGACGCCCGCGACTCCGTCCGCGTGGACTACAGAAAAAATAAAAAGTAGCCTATATGTTAAGTGTAAAAAGTAGCCTATATGTTATCGCGGTTGTCGTAAAAAATTAATTCACGTTTGTCCCCTTCCCGTGGGAATTTCGGGAAATCCGTTCCCAGTGCTTCCTCGGGGTCCCAAATAAACATATATGCTCAACTTCAGATTCACATGTTTAACCGTTTTCGTAAAAAATAAATAATTCCCGTTGGTCTCCTTCCCGTGGGAATTTCGGGAAATCCGTTCTAGTGTTTCCTCGCAGTCCCTAATGAACATATATGCCCAATTTCAGCTTCATATGTATAGCGGTTTTCGTAAAAACTATGAATTCCCGTTTGTCCCCTTCCCGTGGGAATTTCGGGAAATCCGTTTTTAGTCCTCCCTCGCTGTCCCCAATGAACATATATGCCCGATTTCAGCTTCATATGTATAGCGGTTTTCGTAAAAACTATGAATTCCCGTTTGTCCCCTTCCCGTGGGAATTTCGGGAAATCCGTTTTTAGTCCTCCCTCGCTGTCCCCAATGAACATATATGCCCGATTTCAGCTTCATATGTATAGCGGTTTTCGTAAAAACTATGAATTCCCGTTTGTCCCCTTCCCGTGGGAATTTCGGGAAATCCGTTTTTAGTCCTCCCTCGCTGTCCCCAATGAACATATATGCCCGATTTCAGCTTCATATGTATAGCGGTTTTCGTAAAAAATATAGAATTCCCGTTGGTCGCCTTCCCGTGGGAATATCGGGAAATTCTTATAGCCTATGTTCATCCAGGTCCAATAAGGATTCTAACGGTGAAAGAATTTTTGAAATCGGTCCAGTAGTTTTTGAGCCTATTCATTACAACCAAACAAACAAAGTTTTCCTCTTTATAATATTAGTGTAGATAAATATTATTATAAGTGATTTTTTTTTCACCCGACTGAGACTTGAACTCACGACCTCTCGCATACCGTGCTTTGCTCTAACCAACTGAGCTATCTCATTTTACTTAATTTTTGACTGCAAAATATATGTAATATCTGTTAAATTAAACTGTAAATAGCTTGTGCTTAGTTTCCATTTTAAATACAAAAAAAAATTAAATCTCTAGTAAGTACGTGATTCTTTCTCAAGAAGCAAGAACAACTTTGCGTTTTTAAAGCGCTTAAGGAATCAATTTGCAACTTCCTGATGCGATTAACTTAGTTCACTCATTCAGTGCAATGTAGTGTACAGTCCGCTTTAGAGATTTATTTAGCCCGGAGTTTCTAGAAGGTTTCCGGTCTAGTGTCTGATATTTGCAGAGAGACAAAAGATTTGGGTGAATTTCCCAGGTACGTTTTTAGCGCGGCGTGGATGAAAATCGTAGTGGAAAGTGCAAAATGCACATTTATTAATTTTTTTTCATTAAGTTCAGACAGTGATCTAGACTAACGTTTAAAACTTAAGACCAAAATCTATTTGTTTACGCATTAAAAAAATTATCAAAGGCTCTAAATCTAATTGCGGTGCTATGTCCCCACTTCATTTGCAAAAATAAATTTGGCTATTTAAATTTTCGGGCGAATTAATTTAACAGAATACATACATATTTTAAAAATACATTAAATAACACTATTATTTACACCATGAGCAGTAATTTAACTTAACCCGGTAGTACCTGTAACAGCTTTTTAAAAATGTCCCGCGGAAAAAGTCAATAACGCTGGCGCATTTTGAACATTACACTATTTCATCATAATGAATGAGATAGATGCTAAGCTATCTTTCCCCGCACTGCTCTGTCAAGCCATCGTATACCAAGTACATGGATGTTTGATACACTGAACAGTTTTCCCGCCAAAAACGTAAGTATAACCTGCGGTGGCGCAGGAATACAAATTTATCATATAACGGTGTCATGTGTATTTAAAATACTAAAAGGCTGTTTAAAAAGAAATTTTACAGATGATTAAAGATTAGATGTATCGACGTAATTGCAAATGAATTATTACAATTAAAATAATAGTGTCCGTTATAATTTGAAATTTGTTACTTAATTCTAAGTACGGTGTCGCAACTCCAGTGGCTCCGGTGGCAAAAAAGAGGGCCACCGTAATATAATAATGTCACCGTAATTGATTTTTTGTCTTTGTATACAGGGTGACTGGAAAACGGGTATTATTTCTAGTGAGATGTAAAAGTACAGCCTATTTTCTACCTTCATGGGTAGGAAGACCCATTAAAAAAATTACGGCTTCAGGGTTATGCCCCATTTTGTAATGTTTTTAAAATCACCTTATTATTAAATGGAAATGCATAAAAATCTAAAATACGTGTATATTTCAGTAATTCAACTAGATAAATAAATAATCATTGGAGACAAAACAACAGACATCAACTTGGCATTGTCAAAGTACAATTACCAAAAGGTTTATAATTTTTTTTCCTGATTCTTTCCTATTCATTCAAAATAATGATTTCACGTAATTCGCACACTTAATTAAACTGAATTCAAAAGGTATAGTTATGAAAAAGCTTACCAATAGCTGACTAATAAGAATTTTAAAAGTGCTATCCTATGGCGCGACAACCTTTTTTAACAAGTAACCCAAGTTTGTAATCAAATTTAAAAAATACAAAGGTGATGAACTGACATTATAATATTTATATTATAGCATAGGAATCTTACTGCTATTCAAAGGCCTTTTCATGATGCAGTTCAACTCGAATCGAGGTCATACCGCCACCTCCATCTCGTCTTACTCCTACCCCAGGCAGCCGCTCTGTAGCATCCAGCCAGTTGCACTGTTCGTCTATCTTTCGGTGTCTAAACGACTAACATGGCCGGCACTTTTTCTGTCCAGTTCCTTTTTGGTAGGCGATTAGCATACCTAATGGTGTTCCTGATGCAGTCTGAGCACTGTAGGTCAATCGATAGACAGCATAAGCACACATATCGACAAGTAGACGTTATAAGATCATAGGGAGGTAACCGTTCCTAAATGAACTAAGTTCTTCCAGGCACTTAAGATTCATCTCTCAATATTAATAGCTGACCAATATGAATGTAATATTTTTCTGAGTCCTGACTGTTCTCAGAAAAAATATCTATATATTGAATGTTCTACTGGCCTAGTAGGTGTACTCATGCACATAATTATTATCTACTTCAATCCCACGTTTTGTGATATTGATTATGACTTGGCCTTCGGTTCAAACTCAAGGAAACTACCCAAAATTGCTACTATAAACCCGAGTAACTTTGCGATAAACCCGAGTAGCTTGAACAAGTACGCCTGATGATAACAGAAGAGTTCTACATTCTACTTGCCTCAATATAACACTGTAGCGCCACGGAATGTATTTTTCGAAACCTTTATTGATCAGCTGCTAGTAAGCTTTCTCATAATAAATTACACCTTTTTGAGTAGCTTATTAAATAAGGAATTTAGTTTGATAAAGGGTACGCATGACGCAGTATATTATTTTGAAAGAGTAGGGGCTTAATTGGCAAAAACATTTAACAAATTTTGCTTGACCATTCCATGTTGTTAGATTTTTGGGAGGTCAAAGTATAAAATGTGATTTATTTCTTATATGCCATTCTACTCATCTAAAAGGAGATTTAAAAAATAATAATAAAATGTCATATCTCCGACACTGTGAATTTCCGGATGGGGTGTTCCTTATATATAAAGGTAGCTAACAAGGTGCACTTTCAAATGTGAAAAGAAATGATCCTTATTTCTGGTTTTCGAAGATTTTTACGTACATATAAATACGAGTAAATACGGCTAGGTTCCTGAAATGGTGTAGTCAGAACTGCGAGATCTTATAGGAGATACCATGGCCACTACGTTTTATGCTAAGAAAAAAGTCACTAGGAAGCATTTTAAAGTATTCCCTAACTGTTAACGTGTTCCTTAAATTTGTTATCATAGTTTCTAAGCTATAATCATGATGATAAACAACTAATAAACGAAAAATCTAAAGTTTTCATATTCTTATAAAATAAATAAATAGGTAATTCGTATGATGTTCTCCTGTATTTATAATTCCGCTGGTTGTAATAAATTTCAGTGGAGAGATTAACAATTTCGGTGGTTTGATAATAATATCGGTGGCGATTGAAATTTTTAAATGCAGATATCTCAAGAAATAATATGTTTTAAAAAATGTGTACCATATGACTGAATATTATATATTTTTAGCTATTACTTCGAATACAAAAAAGTTATAGAAAGTGGATATAAAATTTCGCCAGCGTAATTAGTTAAAAATCGAGGTTGTTGAAATTCACCCATTTATCATTGTCGCTATGTGCAGCTAATGTCTGCTCCATTAACTAAGTCACTCGGATTTTAATGGAACTGCATGATACAATGTTAGGGTTACAAAGACACTAGCGCCTTTGTTAGTGGACAACTGATATGTGAAGTATTGGAGATCAAACAATCGGTGTAGTTTTGTTAAGAAAAAGAGTTGCAAAATAAAACAATAGTTAACGTTGTAGACAGAATATTGTCGCATTTATAGAGTTTATTTTGTGAAATGACTTATATGTGGGTATCATAGATACTGAAAATTCTTTTTATTAGATACTAGTGGACGCCCGCGACTCCGTCCGCGTGGACTACAGAAAAAAAAATGTCGAAATTATCCGGGATAAAAACATTTTCCCGGGATAAAAAGTAGCCTATATGTTAAGTGGGACCTGTCACAATATATTCCTGAAAACTGCACCGAAATCGGTTAAGCCGTTCCTGAGATTAGCGTGCACAAACGCACAGACAGTCCCTTCCCGTGGGAATTTCGGGAAATCAATTCTTAGTGCTTCCCCGCAGTCTCCGATTTTAGCTTCACATGTACAGCGGTTTTTGTAAAAAAATTGAATTCCCGTTAGTCCCCTTCCCGTGGGAATTTCGGGAAATTCGTTCTTAGCGCTCCCTCGCAGTCCCTAATAAACGTACAGGTCTAATTTCGAATTCATATGTATCGCGCTTGTCGTAAAAAAATGAATTCCCGTTTGTCCCCTTCCCGTGGGAGTTTCGAGAAATCCGTTCCTAGTGCTTCCGCACAAATATGCCCAACTTAAGATTCATATGTGTAACCGTTTTCATAAAAAATAATTAATTCCCGTTGGCCCCCTTCCCGTGGGAATTTCGGGAAATTCGTCCTTAGTGCTTACTTGCAGTCCCTAATGAACATCTATGCCCAATTTCAGCTTAATATGTATAGCGGTTTTCGTAAAAATTATGAATTCCCGTTTGTCCCCTTCCCGTGGGAATTTCGGGAAATCCGTTTTTAGTCCTCCCTTGCTCTCCCCAATGAACATATATGCCCGATTTCAGCTTCATATGTATAGTGGTTTTCGTAAAAAATATAGAATTCCCGTTTGTCGCCTTCCCGTGGGAATATCGGGAAATTCTTATAGCCTATGTTCATCCAGGTCCTATAAGGATTCTAACGGTGAAAGAATTTTTAAAATCGGTCCAGTAGTTTTTGAGCCTATTCATTACAACCAAACAAACAAAGTTTTCCTCTTTATAATATTAGTATAGATAAAGATATGTGTTTTTAAAGTCATATCGAAGACATAATAACCCAACATTCAATGGTTTGTATTTCAAAATAACACAAATTCCGTTCTCAAAATCGTGAGACTTACTTGCAAAGTGAACTCAAACGTGTAAAATACATTGCGAATTTCCAATACTGGTGTATTAAGATGTAAGATGAAATAACTCATGTATGATATAAAGTAACGGTGCTGTTGTTCTACTTGTTCAAGAGCTTCGTAATAAGCTAAGCCAGGACTTGAGACTGTGTACTCGACTGTACGAGTTTATCCGAATGGATTTAGGTCTCAAGTAAACTGCTGTTCGGATACAGCTCTTTATGTTTTACGCGAAAATAAAATAAAAAGGTCCTGGAATTGTATTGATATAACCTTTATTTTATTGTATTACTAGCGGCTCTATCTATTTTAAAATACCGCATCAAAATCCGTTGAGTTAAAAATATCTAAGCATAGGTACATAACGACGGACACATAGGGAGATCACTGCATGTGGACAAAATTACCATAGATTTATTAAGGTACTGAGAACAAAATGACTTAATTTGTGATTCATCATTTTTTTTTTATGTCTCGACTATAATGCTTTTAAAGCTACAAAGGCTTTTTTACCAGCTTACTTTACAGATGTGAAAGTGTTACTTTTCACTATTTTGCTGAAAAATCGTAGTTTTCACCAGAATAGGTGTTGCCAAAAGTATAATATGAGTGGATACGAAACGAACGTTGTTCTTATTTTAACAGGTTCTGAGGGTATTCGTGTTGCATGGAATTTTTCTACTTACCAACTTTGAAGCATATCGTTTAGGAAAATTTGCGATTCGTAATGCAAGCAACGTATGTGACGATTGCATGTGAATAAGATACTTCATGTACCGGATATTTAGTTGTTTAGCATTTAATAATATAGTAATGTCTCCGAAGGTTAGCCAACTGCACAGGAGATATTAAAGAGCTCAAGAATGTGCGCAAACACAGATGCGTATTCACTCTTATAATATCTATAGTACATATAGTAGTTGCGTGTGATCGTGATAATGAGTTGTCAGATACGAGGGTCAGCGGAGAGTGTAGGTATGCCCTACACGTAAGGACCGGTAGGTGAATATCAGTCGGGCACAAAATTTCTTCATTAGGGGGTAGCTTGACTTACGAACACTGGCGGCTCGTCCTAATGAGCGCTGGTGCAGTGCACTCCCACCCACGAAGACTACATACACATAGGCAATCTATATTTTTCTATATTTATAATTATCTTTCAATTCTACTATGTTTATACAATAGTGTCTACGCATTCGTCTCAAGTTAGTTGTAATCTTATGTATTGAGTGGAGCGCTAGCAATCCGCTCCAATGAAACGAAATTTGTTACGATTCCTAGTACCGTATTCAATGAGTGCGAAAGAGACATACCGACATAGGCCGGCGCGTGAAACAGAAGATTTCGTATGAAAAATTAGCCTAATCTGGAGCGCCGCTCCCATTAATTCGTAGTGTGCGTATGTGGCCACTAGATGTCGCTTAGTCCGAGTTAAAACGCGATATGGTTGTCTTTAATGTGTTTCATTAGGCCATCTGAATTTTATTAATTGTGGGGATTGTTACATTCGATACATTCGTTAGGGGAGTGAATACTTGTGAACACCCGCGGCGTTTCCATAAACCCATCTATAAATGTCAGTAGCCGCCACTGCTTACGAACAACATAAGCACATCACAGTGCGATCAGATTATAGCTAGGTACCTACTACACAGTTAAAGTAATTGCATAAAGTACTCGTAAGTAAGCACTAGCCTTTCATCTAAAGGGTTCACTTATAGGTTCAGAGGGCAAAAATCGTTCCACCGTTTACCAATAATTCCATTATTTCTTTATCAGGTATTGTATAAAGTCATCAAACAATTTGATCGTAAATACAATAACGAGGCTTGAAACTGATAAATGGATATTCACAAAGAAAAATTGTTTCATTTTGAAATATACCTGCCCGACCAAGTTATATGTCACATATTTCAGAATAAAATTGTCATATAGGATGCCCACCTGCCTCCGGTGCACTGCGTTTATATTTTTAAGTAAATAAATTGCGTTTATATTTGCAAGACTGCGATAAATCCTATCCTATTATCATATCCTGGTATCCTAGTATTTTTTATGTCGGGGGTTACAAAACAATGCCGACACACGGTATACAACAATTTCATTACCTTGGCTGACCAACCACAACAAATAATTCCACCAATTGCAGGAAAAGTTAGAAAAATCAATTAAGCTACATTTCAGCAGCATCAAGGTTCTAAAAGTCTCTACTCAGCTCTGTAAAAGCATTTTAAAAGTTTCTCAAAGACTCTAGGAACAAACGGCAGCCGTTATGCAGCTTCTCTGCAAACATATGTGCTCGTACCTCCCGATTCTCAATCAGGATAGTTGTAACTTTCCTTGAAGTGGTACGATTGCTCTGGCTGATTGAAGACTATCAATGTTAGCTTTAACCTCGATTCAAAATTGTAGGAACTTTTAGGAGTCTTTCAAATTTGGGTCAGAATAGATAGTGGACCGCACGATTTTTGTCGTTGACTTCTTTGGTTGAGAATGTTATTTATCTCGGAATACCGCAACTGTTTATTTGTTCTACGTTCGTAAAATTGCTGAGACAATATCCAAATTGTCATTGTACTTACAATGGTAATTGTTTTTCGTACAATCGCCTATTGCGGCAAAACTACTTTCACTGGTTTGTTTGTTTATGTTTTTAGGTAGGTTATTAAAGTTCATGGACGGTCATGTTTACTGGATTCCGAAGGTAGTGCATTTTTTGTCACCATATCGACAGTAAAGGTGATTCAGTATTTTTAAGTGTATGACTTGTGTATAGGATTTCAAAGACCTTTTGATTTTTGGTCGTCAACGTTTCCGAAAACTATGGAATCTCCTTATCATCACGATAATTTTTCTCCATGGAAGTATACCTGGGAAGTGTCTGGTTTCCAAATTATTAGGGTCCTATGTTGAGTAAATAGACTGCGTTTTTCTGCATAAATGCATATTGACGCGTGTAGCAAGACTTTTTCACGAGAAATAATTAATATCTGTCTATGAAAATACTAGCATAAACACTGGACACTATAAATTTCGCCCGATTAAGTTAATCATCATACATCATTTCCCAGCATTTTTTTGGCATAAACTTACTTTATTTGATGTATATAGGTAGGTACGTACCCTTCGTTAAGGGTGGCAACGAAAAACCACCTTGCATACTATCAGCTTAGTCTTATTAGATAGATGCAATATTTACACACATCTTATATTTCTATAATAGAATAGAATAGAATAGAATATTTATTTCTGCAATAAAAGTGGTACAGTAAATCTTATCATTTAAAATAATTGTATTCAATCATTCTAACGTTGAAGACGTTGGCCGCGTGGTGCCGGCAGAGTAGAATTCGTACCACCCCATGTCTGCCCGTGGGTATCGTGAGGTGAGCAGCAGCGCCTCCCGTGTTGACAACATAGTCCAAAATACAAACTGCGGTCACCAACCCGCCTGCCTAGCGTGGTGACTATGGGCAAATACGCCCCATGGCAGTCTTGTGACGTACCCTGGGGGAGGCCTACGTCCAGCAGTGGACTGCAATAGGCTGATGATGATGATGATTCTAACGTTACCGAAAGTTTCTCAAATATTAGCTCCATAGGTACATATACACATGACTGTGTTCCCCAAATAGCATAGCCAGAACTGTGGGATCATAAAGGAGTGACCACAGCCACTTTTAGTATACTGGGGATAGATGTAAATGACCAGTGACAAGTTGCTAGCTTATAGAGTTTCTTCGTTGACTCTTACGATATGTACGAAAGGAGATGCAGCTGAGGCATAATTATTCTAGTGAAGCCCAGCATTAAGAGATGGTCAAATTTGTCATCCGAATTAATTGACCAGGTAGCTTAGTTGGTTAGAGCACAGCACAGAATGCGTGAGGTCGTGGGTTCGAGTCCCACTCGGGTGAATTTTTTTCATTTCTTAAAAATATTTATAACATTATATTGTATGAGTAGTTATAGCTGCTCTTAATTGAATAATTTATTACATGTCACCCAAATTTGATGACGCACATCGATTGGTGATACTGCCTGAATCAACACTGTATACGCAGACATTGGCTGTTGACACTTACAGACACCACTCTGAGTGCGGTTCAATTAATTTTCTCATTAAAAGACATAATTTCACTTCGCCTAAGTTTCAATTATAGCGGAATTTTGTTTAGTTAGTTACTAACCAGTTCTTTCGCATTGTTGCTGTAGTAATTGTGTTACTGTACTCGTATTAGTCTGTGCACCTTCCAAGCGGGAGGCGTAAGTTCGATCCCAGTCACGGGCGTGTACCAATGAATTTATTTCATGTACAGATTTTAATGTTGTAAAATTGTCACTTAGCTCGTGCCTCGGAAAGCACGTAAAAACGTTGGTCCTGCGCCTGATCTCTCTCCGGTCGTGTCGGCTTTCCGTCCCATCGGACTATGAGAGTAACAGAATAGAGAGTGCATCTGTGTTTGCGCACACACTTGTGCACTACAATATTTCCTGCGTACCTGGCCAATCTCCGTAGAGATTGGTCGCCTTGGCCGAAATACGGTCGGAGATCATCATTATCATAATTAATCTGTACTAGTATGCTATTAAGGTCTCATGCAGATTTGTGAGACTAAAAAAAATATTTTCTATATAGGTACTCTTATACAACTTTCAAATGAATAATAATGCTTTTACTAGACTTAAAGCTACATTTCTCTCGGCATAGTTATTAAATTTAAATTCAGACGAACACAGACGCGTTTGAAAACTTTCCTTTTGCTAGTTTAAATATTTACCATTCTGATTTCGTGGAGCTGGAACTTTTCGCATTTTTTCCTGCCAAAACATCTGAGTAGAAAATACTAGTAAAATGCGACGTTGAGAACTTCTACGAGTATGTAGCTGAAGTTAACTTCTGCAGTGTCGTATTTTTGTAAAGAAACTTAAATTATTGAACAGGAAAAGATTAGTAAAGTTAAGCTACATTTAGATACCTTCTTTGCATAAACTCTAGACTCCAAATGGCTCGTGTAATGTTAATATTACACACGGTGATGCAAGCCAGTTCTGTATGTTTGAACTTGGCTTAACACTCTACCGCGTGTCTAGATGCGTTATTTTGTTATTCAACGAACATCGATACATCCATTCTATAACACTTCACAATATAAGTAAAATCAGGTCAATCAAAAAACTTTAAAAATTGAGTACTTAACAATAGTTAAGTATACAGGATAATCTGTGACAGCTAGGCAAATACTCAAATACTGAACAAGTACCATTATCTTGAGTTAGACGACAGTGTTATTACTCGCAGGTAATATATTTTTAATAATTAATACTAGATATTTGTCATTGCTGCTGCAGGTAAAAAACGGCGACAAAAGAAAACCAATTGCAATAACTATCATCAAAGGCTAGTTTATTACAACTGTTGGGCCGTAAATAATCTGAAACTACTTTGAAAGCCTCCTTCTACATGATTGGCCGGTTTCGGTTAGGGGATGACAGGAGAAAGGTCTTTGTTGCTTTGCTCGGTATGGCATAGCATTTGTGTGTCTGACATCGATGTAACAACCTCAATCGTATTTATGTCCTGTAAGTGTGGTGATATACAGATGGGAGGTTCTGTTAAGGAATATTTTGCTATTAAAGCTTTGGATGTGTTTCCTAGGACAGCTGTGCTGTTATATAGCGGTGGTAAGACAAGACAGTCGTCTTAATGGGGCCGCCGACATGTTAAAAGTTTGGCAATATCCTAGGAAACCATAGTATTGTAGCAGCTGTAATTGGTATTTATAGGTATAATATGACACCAAAAGGAACGAACAAAACGTAATTTTGTAGGGTTTTGAATGTTATCTGAATCAAAATAACATCATATTTTTTTGACGGTGATATTTATCGTCGATTTTAGTTACTAGCAAAAAATACAAAATCCTCTTCCTTAACCTTTTGATCGATAGATTAGATTTTGATCCCTAAAGGAAAATCTCCCGACCGTATTTCGGCCAAGGCGACCAATCTCTACAAAGATTAGTCAGGTACGCAGGAGATATTATAGTGCACAAGTGTGTGCTCAAACACATATTCACTTTCTATTCCGTCTCATAGTCCGATGGGACGGAAAGTCGACACGACCGGAGAGAGATCAGGCGAAGGACCTAATTATATAAAACTCTTGTGTTGCGGTGTTTGTTACCTAACTCCTCCAAAACGGCTTAACCAATTTTTATGACATTTTATATATATTTTCGGTAGGCCTGAGAATAGGTCGTATACTATTTTGTATACCCCTTTCACGTAATAAGCGACATCCATACGAGCGGCAACAGTTAGTTACAATCAATATAAGTGTATCAAGCTAACATTCCATGCACAATGAACGTTCGGCATGTGTGTAGCTGCACTAAGATAGTTTCGATTAAACCACAACCGCGAATTGTTTGAACTTGTTTGTACTCGTACCAGTTCGACAGATTCAATTTGGTTTCGTACTGTTTTAATTGGTTTTTAAACTCCCTTAGATAGATGAATCTGCAGATGATTTTTGTTAAAATTTTTTAAGAAAGTCTGTGCATAGTCACTACGTCTATTTTGATTTAAATGTTCTCACCCGTTATAGAAATCAGAGATTTCTCCATGTACCTACCTATTAATTTGATATTTACATAAAAAATATTATTTACATTAAAAAATCATAGGAAAAGCTATGAGAATAAAAACAATTTCAGTAAATAATACCAGTACATAATGTTTTTTCGTTGCCACCCTTAACGAAGGGTACGTACGTACTCTATACATCAAATAAAGTAAGTTTATGCCAAAAAAAAAAAAATGCTGAGAAACTATGTACATAAAAAATAAAAAAAATAATGACTTATCGGTCGAAATTTATAGTGTCCAGTGTTTATGCTGGTTTTTTCATAGACAGATATTAATTATTACCCGTGAAAAAATCTTGCTACACGCGACAATATGCATTTATGCAGAAAAACGCAGTCTATTAATAACCCTAATATTTTAGAAACCAGACACTATCCAGGTATGCTTCCATGGAGAAAAATGATCACGATGAGGAGATTTCGTAGTTTTCGGGAACGTTGATGACCAAAAATCATGTATACTCGTAGATAAAAGTGGATGTAAAAAGAAGTCATACCTACTTACATTCTTTTATATTTAAAGAAAATAGGTAAGCCACACGTAAATAATGTATGTGCGGCAACGGTATGGAGGAACAAACTTACAGGCTGTGCTTGGTATTTCCAAAAGCACATTAATGTTTAAGTCGACACGTATTCTGATGTTAGGGGAAGGAGCAACCTGTATCAAGGACACCTTTTGTCTTTTTTATGAGACAATATTTTAGAAATCTACATAATACCTAATATATTATCCATATATTGATGCTTCTTTCTGCGGTTTATATAATGTTTTAGGTAGTTATTTACATTCGTTTTATATGGCTTTTAGTTTATATTAATTATATTTTTGGTATCACTTTACAGCTCTTTTATTCAAGATGCAATATTCATGATCAAGTCTGAATTTTAACGTAATATTCCTTGAAGTTCCTGAAGCTTTCTGGGTTTTCCTTTGACGCGTATAATATAATATTTATTGTAATAAAAATGTCCCGTGCGTTGGCCTGTTGTATCGGTGCACAATAAACGTCATGCATTGCAAATGCCGGACATGCAGGCGAAATGCATTTGCTGAGACCCGGCAGGAAAATATGCCCGTTGACATGAGGTCCGACTTATGAAAATTTTTCTCATTGTTATTCATACCACATTTTCTGGGAAAGTGGTATGATAATAATAATATTTATTTTCCGGTATCAAGACCAAGTTGAATTTGGTATACTCGTATATAATAGGATTACAAGGAGATCCCATAGCCACGTTTGATTTCGTTCCTACATTACCGCATAAGAATATGGCTGAATTCCTTAGAGGACTCTTACGATGTGCACGGGAAGAGATGCGGCTGACATATTCTAGTGAAGTAGGTAGTTGTTCGGGTTGTTCGAAATTCCCCGCCATCGACTAGCCAATGGCACGGCGTCACGGAAACACTGGCCTGACAGCTAGAAGGTAGTTAAAAAGGTCGGTTAAAATTCGTTCGGAGGATTGCGCTCGGGTCGCTAAAATATTCAGTTTCTCGGTTCTGAAACGGTGAAAACGGCTGAGGTTTACGGAAAACCTGAAGGATTGCGATCGGTCGCTTCCCAAACCAGTTCGGAAAACTGTGGTACTCAAATATTCGGTAGTGACTGGAAGTCTTCTCGGAAATACCTTGTGATAAGTGGTTGCTCGCTGAAGAACGGATGCATATGGAGCTACTTTCAGGACGGGATAACTTTACAGTATTTATATAGTTTATTTTGTATTATAAGTACACCTATTTGATAGGTCACGAAGTTAGCTGCAAGACATTACACGGGGTTTTGGAGCAGTTTAACGGAGGTCTATCGCAATCCAGGTGAGTCCACAATCTTCAAGTACTCTTCCAGCGATTCCACAACAGTAGTAGAGATTAAAAGAGTAAAGAAGAATACTCGTAAAACATTCCGGGGAATAGTTGACTTCCAATACTATTATATTCTACGGTAAAAAATTGGTTGATAGGTACTTTGTTTAAAACTAAAATTCAATTCGTACAGGTCAATCTGCATAACATGTTTTGCTTTATGTGTTTTCCGCAGTAGTAGTGATATACATAAAATGCATTTGTGCGAACTTTGATGCCGATCAAGTGATGAGATTTTAGAAATAACCAGTGACATATTAACGTGGACCGTGTGGACGTAATGCAGAGTTGTGGTTCCATTAATGTGGACCGTGTGGACGTAATGCAGAGTTGTGGTTCCATTAATGTGGACCGTGTGGACGTAATGCAGAGTTGTGGTTCCATTAATGTGGACCGTGTGGACGTAATGCAGAGTTGTGGTTCCATTAATGTGGACCGCGTGGACGTAATGCAGAGTTGTGGTTCCATTAATGTGGACCGTGTGGACGTAATGCAGAGTTGTGGTTCCATTAGGTCATCGTTCATTAGTACAATTTTAAACCAGCGATTGATTGTCATCTTGCATGATTGTCATGAAAGTATAATCACATGTCAGAATTTGGGAATAATATACTTATATCCTTCGCCTTAGATAAAGAGTATAAAACTGTTGCTTATATTTAAAGTGATATATAATCATACAATAATATTTATAAAATAAAATATATAACATAAATAAAATAATATAGAATAATAAAGTAGGTTATTTAATTTTAGTGTACGTCACTACTAGCATAAAACTAGGATATAAAAGTTTAATCTAGATTTACGCTTGACTAATTAAATACGTGTCTTCTAATGAAATAAAAATGAAGCCGGCATTTAAATCGTGCCGTCGTGTGCTTTTAGTAGTTTAAACTTTATAACATACATATAAACGCAGCTGTGGCCCCGAAATGAGGTTACCAGAACTGTAGGATCATAAAGAAGACCCTACAGCCACGTCTAGGATAGCGGGGACAGATGGTATTGATCAGTAACAAGTTGCTAGTTCATCGTCTGAGAGTATGCTCCTGAGTCCCTTAGTCGACTCTTACGACGTGCACGGAAGGAGATGCAGCTACACTAAATACTTAAAATGACTACGAATATCTTTTAAGCATTATCTGATTTACTGTCGTAATTTATTACTTTACTATTTGTATTACGAAAATAAATGCAATACAAGGTTAAGAGTAAAATAACCTGCAAAGCTGAATAGTCTTCCGCTTCACCCTTATTAAAACGTTGCTTAAGAAATTATCCACTTTATGTCTCGCTTTAAAGAGTAACAGTGGGGGCTCTAAGAGTTTTATCTTGTCATTATCTTTTGAACCTCTTAGGCCGGTCTCATACGGGGTAGAAAGGAAAGTAATGTTATTTGTAAAGAATCTCATAAGTACCTATATTCTTCGTTATTTTTTAGAAATTTAGGTGTGGAACTAACAGCAAATGTAGTATTATATCCTAGTGTAGACCCGCCTTTTGTATTTTGAAATACATTGCTGGATTTTTAGTACATAACTGTAGGGTTGGTGAAAATGGAAGCGTTCCGGCCCCACGGGCCACCTGTTATAGTAAGTCCTTGGTCAATATTGGTTACCAAAATTGAGCCTTAATACAATACTTTAAGTTGTATTTTTGTAATTTAAAATTTTGGCAGTACTCGGTCCTGTTAAATGTATAAACTGACTGTTGCCGGCCGTATTGCGTAACATGCTCGTTGCATGCAAATGCATTACACAGCAGAACGTGGGCCAGTAAATCCGATATTTCCTTATTAGGACAGCAAATAGCTAAGAAGAGGTAACCCTGTCAAAATTCAGTGCGCCCTCGATAGGCACAGAACGCAAAATTAACCGTAAACCGGCTTTCAGCGCGTATCTTTGAGTCCATAAAATAGAATTTAACGGTTGTATCGTTTGGATTTTATTATCCGTTTTATGGACTCCCCAGCTTATTTTGCCTCAATCTGTTAGGTGACGAAATGTCTTTGTTGCCGACTGGATCGAGATTATTCGAGATTCGGTAACGTTTAGCGTCTGACTTTTACGATCGGTGCGGTACAACAGGTATCTTCTATCTAGGTCCTAGATAGGAATTCTTTTATCTTTACTATCGTAAAAAATTTTATTTCGTTGATGGTAGCCTAGTTTTCTTTTAATCACGACTAGATGCATGACTAGATTTTACAGTAATTAGATTTTGCAATTACTTTTCATAGTTTTAAATACAAATAAGTGACGCAGACCACACATAAATACCAAATGTTATCCAAAATTGAAACTTACGAGTAGTTTTATTTGTTACACTTTTGTATTTATGTATAATATATTGCGGAATTTATTATAATTAAGCGTAGATAAAAATAAATCTAAAAATCATATTTCGCTATTGTCATTATGCCAACCCCCAAATATTAAAACTTCAGTAAAATTTTAATTTCAAAGTGTCGCAAACGTTACGTTCCCATTGAAATGATTTCAAAAAACGAAATGTCAAACGGTTTAGAACAGAAAAATAACTCCATAAGTCCGACCGGACGGACAGCCGGAAGGGACGAACTGCTAACAACATCTGCATTCACCTGTACTTCGGCCTACTGACCGGTCTCGTATATTCAAATACGAGTAAGAGCTTTTGTATTTCTTTTGAGCCCGCCTGTACCTACATTTGAATTTTCGCTTGTTCGAATTTTAATGAAAGCGGTTTTATTCAGATCTTTGTTGAGAGATATTTATAGACGTTCTATGTTGTACCTATATGAATACGAGTAACTAAGCGACATTGTATGGATAAACTTGATAGAGTTAACTCATGACAATGCAGGTGATTTTTTGTTGCCACCCTTAACGGAGGGTACGTACTCTATAGTAAGTATATTTTTTGTACCCTATACATCAAATAAAGTAAGTTTATGCCAAAAAAAATGCTGGGAAAAGAAGTAATTTTTTTTAAATTACTTGATCGGGCGAAATTTATAGTGACCAGTTTTTATTTTAATTTTTTTCATAGACAGATATTAATAATTATTCGTGAAAAAATCTTGCTACACGCGTCAATGTGCATTTATTCAGAAAAACGCAGTCTATTTACGCAACTTTGGACCCTAATATTTTGGAAACCAGACAGTGCCCAGGTATGCTTCCATTGAGAAAAATGATCGTGATGATGAAGAGATTCCGTAGTTTTCGGCAACGTTGACGACCAAAAATCACCCTGTATAATATGAAATTAAATTTAGGTAATTAATTATTAGATTTTTGGTTTTGCCAATCAACGACATGTACAAGCATAGGCAACTCTGTGATCTGTGAGTACAAGTAAGCCAAATCGTACGAGTAGAGTTACGTCGTCGCGTCGTTAGTAACAGCGCGGGCGCACCGTACTCGTAGCACATGCTACGAATACTTTCTACGAAGCTACGCACGAGTAGATGACTAATTGGTGCAGTAGGTAGTGGCCCTGCCTGCGACGCCATAGGTCCTGGGTTCGAATTCCGGTAGGTGCAAACATTGATATGATGAATATCGATGTTTGTTTCTGAGTAATGGATATCTCTATACTTATCTATGTATTTATATACCGTTGCTTAGTACCCACGACACAAGACCTTAGGGATCTTAGTGTGGGACTAGGTCAATGTGTTGTGAAGTGTGTGAATATTTATATTTATTTTATATATAGATGCTACCATAATACTAATATTACCAATGCGAAAGTTTGTGAGGATAGATGTATGTGTGTATGTAGGTATGTTTGTTACTCATCATCTTCCTGCCCATATTCCTTTATTTATGGGGTCGGCGCAACATGGTTTCCTTCGAAACTTACATTGCCAAAATTTAGGCATTTGTATTTACGGCCGGCTGCCTGCCTGACGCCAACCCTTCTATGGTATAGCTAAGTGACAATTTTTAGAAAAATCCGTACATTAAATAAATTCAGTGGTGCATACCCGTGACTGGTATCGAACTCACGCCTCCCGACTGAAAGGCGCAAGTCTTAACCATTGGGCTATCACCGGTTCGGTATGTTTGTTACGATACGTTTGTTACTCTTTCACGTAAAAACCACTGAATGGATTTTGATGAAACTTAGTGGATGCCCGCGACTCCATCCGCGTGGACTACAGAAAAAACTAAATGTCGAAATTATACGGGATAAAAAGTAGCCTATATGTTAGGTCCCACTTAACATATAGGCTACTTTTTATCCCATGTCACAATATATTCCTGAAAACTGCATAGAAATCGGTTTAGCCGTTTCTGATATTAGCGTGCACAAACGCACAGACAAACCGACAACCAGACAAAAATTCAAAAAATCATTATTTTGGGTACTATTGCGTTGATAAAGGTCTCCTATAATATTTTTTCTCAAATATCTTCCATGTACAGACAGTGATCCGTTACATTTTAAGTAAATAAATTAGAGCTGTGATTTTATGTGAAAAATACATTTACAAAAGTTGTTATGGATTTCGCGAATTAATGAAATATAAAAGAGTTTTTTTTTTATATAAATCGATTTGTATTTTAGTGAATATATGAAGTGAGATTTCTTCGTATTAGGAATATTTATTAATACCAGAGTATTCAGACACGATTATGACGCCGTTAAGTATATTACACATACACATCGAGTTATCAGCTCGCGAGGATTTGTAAAACCTCACAATTTTGAAAGCGATTAAAAGGCTTACCGAGTTAATACAGTTAGTCGATTAGTTTCTATCCCAATCAATTTCGTTAGCTTTAGTTCAATTTAATTATCTTCTGAATCATTTGATTATTGCCGTTCGCGATCAAACGTGTTTTTGATTAAATCTCTGCCAAAATAGTATAGAATTATTCGGCTTTGTTGATATTTACGTAAGTGCTTTTGATGTAAAGGTTACCTATATAATTTTATCAACTTGAGCCGTTATTAAATAATCTCAATATTGTTTGATATTAATGCTCGGTTGCTTATTGTGTTATTAATTCCTATTATGTATAAGAGGCTTTCATTAATTTAAGCGCATAATCTAATGATCTATTAACCCCTTTACAAGTGTATGTTATGTTTTATTGTGATCTTATGGTGTCTTTACACATGTTCGATATCTGTCGCGTTTTATGTTAGAGCGTACGTAATAGTGAACGAGCTGAGATAAGACGAACGCTGCGCTCTCGTAGATGAAATGTCTTTTCATGTAAGTTTTAAGTTTTCTTTTACATTACATTACTACTGGCTGTCCACGACGTGATGGGGTATCGCACTCGTGCGAAGCCGGGGCGCGTTGCTATATAGCCTATATATAGCTTTCCTTGATAAATGAGCTATCTAACACTGATATAATTTTTCAAATCGGACTAGTAGTTTATGAGATTAGCGCGTTTAAACAAACAAACTCTTAAGCTTTATACCTATATAATAATATAATATTAATATATATATAGTATAGATTGTACGTACGTGCATACAGACAAATCCTTAGGCTGCCCTCTAACGTTGCTATGAATATGATTGTTGGATATTATACGCATTCGTAGCAATGTAACATAACACATCTCTGGTGGAAACACAGCCTTAATTTTCATGAAAATTGTCTATCCACAATAACCAACACAATAATACACTCCTACATCAAAGTTAATCTATGTTCAAATCCTATCAACTAATTACAAAACAATTCTCGAACATTCTGTTTTTAACAACTGAAGCCCCTAACTTGCAGATTACAAGCGTTACAAGAAACAATAAGACGCTGCGGGGGATTTGTAACTCAATGTCTGGAGACGGCCTGTGTAACCAGGGATCTATTAAAGTAAACTTTAGGGTCGGAATGAAAGTAGTAAATCTGAGGCTCACTTTATTAGACATGCGCACACTGGGCGGCACGGACGCTGCGTATTATAGGCAGTGTGAGAAAAGTTGAGTTAAAGTTGAGTTTGGACATTGACACTTAACAGTTGCAGAGCAGTAGTTCAAGATGATTAATGGTTAATCCATTTAAGTTGTTAGAGGTACAAAATGTATAACAGAATGTAAATTAAATTTTTATATAAACCTTTAATACAATATTATTTAGACTTAGATATGCGATATAAAACTAATTTATAAACACAGTTTGATATACCTAAATTAAATACTTATTAAATAAAATAATCTTCTATGCTGCTCTCGGAGTGAAATAAAAACGCAGCTGCTTCTCTTCCCGGGCATACTGTACAAGTCAGTAGAGGGACAAGATTGGTGTTTGTAGGCGATGGACTGACCACCTGTCACTACTAACCGAACTTTTGCATCTCAACAATACCCTCAAAATTGGTAAGAAGTGGCACCATGTAGTTCTATCGGCCCTTGGTGCTCTGCCTACCACGTAAGGGATAAAGTCGTGATTATATGTATGTATGTAAATTAAATACTGTTACATATTAAACCAAAACAAAATTACGTCGTCGTATTTATAAAGCAGTTTGTACAGACCCTATGACATTTAGTAGTACGAAATCAAACTGGCAATAGACAGGTGTCGCAGATCTTGAAGTGCTTTTAGAGACGTCTCAGGCGGGGTGGATATCGGTACGGGACGGTGAAGGCTGCGGGATGGCGCGGGACGACTATTGCAATGTGTTCGCATATTTATGATTTAGATACAGATTTACGTTTCATACGGCCAATATCCTATTCTTTTAAAATATTTTCGTTTTAAATATTTAATAGAATCATAAAATAAAACACAGTTTTCACGGACGTTTATGTGTACACACATATTAAATTTTAACAGTAAATTAATAGATACAACAGAATATTCACCTGTCATAAGAAAAGCATCCAGCTTTGAGCAAACTTTTTGTACGCTTCGTAAAATGTTTTGGTTGAAGTTTAAAGTGTGAAAGTAACACCAACTTAAACAAAGCAATTATCAGTTAAAGCATCGAACATTTAAAATACTCAGAAATTCCTTCAACTGTGTCGGAAGTTGATTCACTTTCCAATTAAAGAAAAGTTTCCAAGCAAAAGTTGACCTGAAAGGGTGAGTGCCATTATCTGTTCAATAGGGTTCGTATTGACATCAAAGTTATAAATTATGCGATTGTTTAAAATATTTATAAGAAAAAAATATTATTCGTACTCAAACAATCGAAATAAAGGTATTATCTATACATAGATACATATAGTCACGCCCTTTATCCCTCAAAGAAGTCGGACAGAAGTGAGCAAACCACACACCCACTTTTCACCTTTATTATCTATTTTTCATTATTATATAACTAGTCAAAGATTTGAACGTGTAAACGTACTAATAAATCTGATCTTTTGGGTCAACTGGTCCCGGATACCTACAAATAAATGTTAAGGTATGTCAAAAACTATGATCCTGCCTTTTCTGACAGTACCTGAAATGCTGACGATTTGCCTGAATTTCTACACAAAAACGAAGAAAAAGAGACCAATAATACGAAGTACAGCCGGACGGTTTTTTATTATTCAAGACTGTGAATTTTTACGAGCCTCCCCCTGAGGTAATCCCAGTACAAAATACTTGAGTAAATTCAAACCGAAAGATTTGCTTATTTATACTGAGGATTTAACTGAGGTATGTATTGCGGTATTATTCTGAAAGTTGCTTCACAATCTTGGAGTTGCCCGCATTATGTTCAGATTTATGTTTTTATACGGAATTTAACGACTTATTTTTAAGCATGAAATACAAACAAAATATTGGATAACTTATAACATAAAGATATTAAGCTAAGTATATTTATCAGATAGTGATTGATAGTGTCGCATTTTAGGATATTCGAGTAATCTAGATCAAATTAGACAAATGGGAGATCCCATTGTCTAATTTGATCCGTTTCCTTTTCCAGCTGTTTCCTTGGACCTATCACGTGTCACTTTGACAGGAACAATCAATTGATATCGATATAATTTATTGAGCGTAGTGACCCGTGTGATATTTTGTAATCAAGGGCAAACGTTAATCAATATTAATCACTTTTTATCCAAGAGAGTTTGGCGGAACCAACGATTTGGAACTCCTGGACAAAAAAGCTTTTTTAAGCTACAAAAAGTTTTCGACTGGAATATTGAAGAATGCTCGCTACTCTGTCACTTGGGAAATATCTACTAGGTATAATGGATGTATCATTGATTTAAGTTTAACCTACCATTTTACGATTGCGAAAGTAAATAGTACGTACGTACGTACGTACGTTGAATACGTATGTAGTTAGAGCAGCGTTATACTTATGCATATAGAGATTTATCAACGTAGTCACTAGCGATGAAATTGTGAAATTACTGGTAGAGTCTTACAGGAAGAAATTTAAATGACGAAGTCAACCTGACTCGTTCTGGGGCCAATTATGTTACGTAATTGACATTTGGTTGAATGGTG
Source organism: Carposina sasakii (assembly GCA_014607495.2). Classification (NCBI taxonomy): domain Eukaryota; kingdom Metazoa; phylum Arthropoda; class Insecta; order Lepidoptera; family Carposinidae; genus Carposina; species Carposina sasakii. The sequence continues at coordinate 12,464,167 of CP053152.1, read as the reverse complement.
ATATTTGATGACAAAATTGTTGTAACTTAGACAAAACTAATTAAGTTAGCTAATATTGGAACTTTCGCATTTTTAGCAAAGTGTGTTTTTCCTTGTTGAAAACAGATAACTGAAAAAACCGAAATTAGGATTAAGAACGTATTTGTCACTCTAAACAGGTAAAACACACCATTTTGTGAGTGCGCCGAAGAAAGTCCTTGACTAATGATAGGATTTGCATAGGCCTAATATATCGCAGTTGGTACCTACATCTAATACTTAGAAACAAGAAGGTTGAAATACCTACCTAAGCTATCTATCTATACTTTTCAAGTTAATACTAATTTTCTATAGACTCTTTATGCGACCACCCGTGACTTCGTTTGCTCAAACTACACCAGTGACGTGATTATAACTACTGTATTGTATACGTGATTATAACAATAAAAGATAACTGTTGACACGTTATGTGTGAAAGTTCTTTCCCAGATTATTAATAACTAGTGGACGCCCGTGACTCCGCCCGCGTGGAGTACAGAAAAAACAAAATGTCCGAAATTATGCGGAGTAAAAACATTATCCTGGGATAAAAAGTAGCCTGTAACAGTATATTTCTGAAAACTGCGTCGAAATCGGTTCAGCCGTTTCTGAGATTAGCGTGCACACACGCACAGACAAACAGACTTGCTTAATCTATACTAATATTATAAATATATAATATATAAAAAAATCTACACAGCTATGTTTCCAAAAAGGGGTAGCCAGAGCTGCAGAACTACGAATCCTTACAGGCACGTAGGTATAGCAAAGCTGTGTCATGGCTCCTCCATACAATCGGCGATGTTAGTTCGCCTTGGTTTGTCTCATTTCGACACTATCATCGTGCAGGCATCCACACGCATCCATACGTTCGTCTAGTAGTAGTTTGTAGACGGCACAGAGTACATTAGTTTATATGAATGATCGACGAACGTGTGGGCACCTCCACGAATCAACCGTCGAATCCCTTTGAAGTATGCCCGAAAAAACCGACAAATAGGCGAACGTCGTTGAACCTCGTCGAACTTAGATAATCGTCTAAGACGAGTGCGACGAATGTCGACAAACCTGCCCTCTACACAATCGAGTTCGCCCGAGTTCGTCAGAGTTCGCCTATTGTATGGAGGAGCCATCAGATTTTAATGATTAATGACAAGTTGCTAGCTCATCGCCTGAGGGAACAGCCCCGAGTTCCCTCAGACTTCCTCAGTACCTCTAACGACATGCACGATATGCAGCTGGATGTATTCTAGTAAAACCCCGATCAGCACAGGCAAGTTAGTTATTCCGAGTATCGAAGCGGAACTGACTGAATTTCTCTGTTAGGCCCAATTTCAACTGAATCGGTAAAGTAAAGTGGTTCCACAGTAATAAATTGCGTAACAAATTCCATCCATTCAATGTCTGCTTTTACATGATAAGATTGATTGGATAAGTTAATTTCTCAATACGTCGTATTAAAAATTAAGGACGCGTTAAATCGAGTTTGCACTTCACCTGCTATTTTGCTTCATAATTAAACACCTAGAAGCGGTGTTGTTATTTTTTTAATTATTTCTAAAGCAAGGTTATCTGAAGAACAGTATTAGTTAGGTATATAAAAATATATATAACTAGGTAAGTGTAGAATATGGGCAGATTTTCCCAATAGATAGAAAGCCTACTCGTATCTGAAGAATAAAATTAATGCACGGAATGCAGAGGTCGTGGGTTCGATTCCCACTCGGGTGAAGAATTTTTTCCCTTTCTTTATTAATAACACAGGTAAACACGATTTTTGAGTCTGAGTTCTGTAGTATCGATTTTGATTAATTATATCTAACTAAACAAAGAAAAAAACATTTCATCAAATAAAGTTTGCTTTTGTAGTAACCAGATCGAAATTTTAAATTTTAATAAAATCTTAACTTTTTGTTTCAGTAGAATACAATACCAAGAAAAACAAATTAAATTTGTATGTTAATCACTTTTATTTACAAATAACAATAAAGATACATCCTTAAATATATAACAAGAAATAGAAAAAACCTTTAAAAATGAATATTTTTTGTTTTTCTTCTGTATGAGTACGCACTTTCTCGTATTAGACTCCAAATGTAGTCACCCATTATATTCTCATTATACTGTCCTTGATAACGCTGTTCAAAGTTCATCACATCTTGGTGAAAGCGTTCTCCTTGCTCTTCTGAGTATGCAGCCAAGTTATCTTTAAACTGGTATAAGTGAGCATGAAGCATGAAGCAAAGTACATATACTTTATTGCATCCGCTACTGCCATCAGCGGCTGTTCCTTCGTATTTGAACGAGAAGGTACAGGAAAATGTTCACCGTGGGGTACTGGAGCGCTCGTTGAGGGTAGATCTGGGTACAGAATCTTTTGGGCATTTTTCCCAGCCCGACGCTTGCAAGGATTTACTAAACAAAAGTAGCAATCATTGATGTGATTTGTGGGCTCCCTCCATATTCTTGGTACTGCAAACTTAATACTTTTTTTCTCCTCGATACCAGGCTAGAACAAAAACATATAAATAGATACACACGTCATTCATTACATATCTTACATTTTTTGCAGTTACGATCCTTAAAAGTTATGATGTACTCCCTTACCTTCTAATGTGTTTTTGCAGTTACTACATGTGAATTTTGGTGCCCATATTTTATCTTGACTTCGAATGGGAAGATTAAAATAATTTTCATATACTTTACAGAGTTTTATATTTGACGATAAACTGAATTTTTAAGCTCTCACTTTGATGAATTCGCTTCAAATGTAGCAAAAGGAATTAACATCATTTTTACACTTTTTGGAAGCCATTTTGGACCTCGTGCAACAAAAATGGTGTCGTTTCTTGGCAATTCGTGCATGAATACTACCGAGACTACTTGCAGCTCGCCGCTAAACACCTGTAACCCCCACTTCACCCCCTCCACACCATCTCTTGCGTTATAAATCCTTTGCTCTTCCAAACTATATGCCAAAATCGTAAAATATTTAATTTTCATTGTAAAATGTACAAAAGCAAACTTTATTTACAATAAATGAAACCTCTGGTTACTATTAGCTGTAGACAATCAGAAAATACTAATTTAACAACAAACCCAAAAAAAAAAAATTTTTTTGTTGACTTGTGTAATCTATACATATAATAAAAATGTAAAGGATCGCTGTCTGTACATGGCAGATATATAAGAAAAAATATTATAGAATACCTTTATCAACGCAATAGTACCCAAAACAATGATTTTTTGAATTTTTGTCTGTTTGTCTGTACGTTTGTGCACGCTAATCTCAGAAACGGCTGAACCGATTTCGATGCAGTTTTCAGGAATATATTGTGACAGATCCCACTTAACATATAGGCTACTTTTTATCCCGGGAAATGTTTTTATCACGAATAATTTAGATTTTTTTCTGTAGTCCACGCGGACGGAGTCGCGGGCGTCCACTAGTTTTATAATAAATTAATGTTGTCTTTTTTTAAACTTGATCAAGATACATCATCAACCTTATCCTTTGGCCCTAGGTACTATAAACATAATAAATAAGTAACTGTTAATTACATCAAATTTTCTGAATTTATAATACGAGCTTTTGGAAAGCCCTCAAGTGTCCTTTTATTATTCATGATTTAATCTCCGCATAACGACTGGGCTCCCTCAAAAAAGTTACCTTTTTTCTTGTAATTTTATAATTCTAAAAAAGTTATCGCAGAAGGTTAAGTTGAAATGAGATAAAGATTTCATTATAAGAATACCGAAAAAAGAAATATGAGATTAAGTTGAACTGCCTTTTTAGTATAATTACTTTCATTGTTTTAAAATAGGCAGTAAAATATGATAATCTGAATTTCAAAAAGGTAATTTTAATTTATTGGGGAATCCAAACTTTCATGAAATAAAATATATTTACAAGATAAATAGTTAACTATTCAGACATAGAACAAAGGATTTTTCGAACTCACTTACCAACTATGTATATATTAAAAAATTCCAAAAAATTTAACATTCCATCTCAAATATATACATAAATTATAGGCATCACAACATTCATAACGTCTTAATAAAAAGTGAATTCAAAATGTTCTTAATGGTGGTCAGATAATATAAGCTAAAGATTTCTCTGTCGCATACGTCACAGATTTTATACTTTGAATAAAAAATTTAAATTCATTATAATATTATTATAATGAATTTAAATAAATTATTAAATACATTATTATAATAATTTAAAATAATTTTAGTACTCTACGTAGAATAAGGTACCTACTAAAAGATATGCTTAAAATTAACTTCGCCCCAAAGTTACTAAACCATATCCCGAGTTTCCAGCACTAAGCTCAACATGTGTGAAATAGCTGTTAATTTTCACCGTGCCCCATTTTGTAACAAGCAGGTGAAGGTACGAGTATCGGGTCAAGTTATAGTTTAGATTGTAATCAGTACCTATTAGCTCTAAGGCCTCGGTTGGTCCTCGATTAACGCCAGTATTTTCAGTGGTAACTTAAGCAACACATACATAAAAAAGTAGATATAAGTAGATTAATCGTAACCTGTTTAACGTCAGAAAGAAATAGAAATATATTAAAACTAGTGGACGCCCGCGACTTCGTCCGCTTGGACTGCAGAAAAAACAAAATGTCGAAATTATCCGGGATAAAAATATTTTCCCGGGATTAAAAAGTAAAGCCTGTGTTAATTCTGGATGTCAGTTAACTCCATACCATCATCAAAATAGCTCCAGCCGTTTGCAGTACGTGAAAGAGTAACAAACGTCCATCCATCCATCCATACTTACAAACTTTCGCATTTATAATATTAGTAGTATAGATGTTTCATATATGACCACCTGTACTAAATGTAGGACCCCATTTGCGTTCATACAGTACCTCATTTTTGGTAATACAGCTTGTTATATTATGTTTATATGTGTACCTGTTATTATGGTTCCTAAATAAATAATACATACATACATAATAATCACGGGAGGCGCTAGCTGCCCACCTCACGGAAACTCCATTAATCGCCTCGTACGATCCCACGGGCAGACATCTTTCGGAGTTTCATGATATTCTTCATGCACGGTCGGTTTACTCACCTGGCTACCCCATAAAAAGCAAAAAATAACCTTTACATGAAGTATAACAAAGCATCAGACTATCTACTCAGGACTTTGTGCCACCATCCATAACCAATATCTTACAAATGATTGCGTACTTTTTTAGGTCGGGGGTTTTTTAAAATTTAAAATTAATTTTTAATTTCATGCTTTTTGAAGGAGCTCCTTAATTTTTCATTCTTTCATTTAACTTCTTTTATTTTTCGCCGCGTAAAAAGTTTAGATGGGGTCGCTATATGCCATCTCGACCAAAAGAAGCTGTTTAACAATTCTCATGACAAACTGGCTCTGTGAGAATTGCAGAGATTAAGAAACAATAAAGATTAAACTTTGGTCATTCTACATTTTCAGAAAAAATATAAATATGTTTATCCGTTTCATTCCGGCATTCCAGGGTTTCATCCGCCACATCCCATTTCCAGCATCAGGTCCTCGTCAATTAGAAACATGAAGAGAACCAGTCAAACACACACACACACACAGACGCGTCAAACTTATAACACCCCGTCGTTTTTGCGTCGGGGGTTAATAAAATAAATAAACTAAGCCGGGCCGAGCCGGTTTTCTAATGGTCTGATAGCCTACGAGTAACTGAAAATAAATTTAATATCATCTCTATTTGACGACCAATTGGTGTAATTGGCAGTGGCCCTGCCTGCGACGCCATAGGTCCTGGGTTCGAATCCCAATACTCATAGGTGTAAACATGATAAATATCGATGTTCATTTCCGAGTCATGGATGTTTCTATAGGTATATTTATCTATGTATTTATATACCGTTGCTTAGTACCCACGACACAAGACCTTAGAAATCTTAGTGTAGGACTAGGTCAATGTGTTGTAAGATGTGTGACATATATTGATAAAATTATGAAGAAAGACAGTATCAAATTTAGCCTTCAGGTAGGCTATCTGACCGTTAGAAAAATCGGTCTTATCCCAACTAACAAAAGTTGGTTGTATAGAAGACCTTAGAACAAAAGGTTCTCAAACTTTTTTCTCATAGACCCCTTTCAAGAGTTAACTCGTTCTGGTGGACCCCCTACAGGCCTACATCATATTAACCATATACAAATTAATTGTGAAACCCAATTTTTTCACGCCAACGTAGACCCCCATCGAGTCTCCTGTGGACCCCTGGGGGTTAACCTGGACCACTTTGGGAACCACTGCCTTAGAACGTTTTGGGCTTACCAATCGGTGGTCCTATAATATAATAAGCCAAAGAAGGTACGTCCATAGAAAGTGGCGCATTTATTTCTCCAATTTGTTGTGAACTGCAACTATAGAGGTGTCTAGTATGACAATTTAAACCTATATAGGTTGATGTGACAGTAACGCAATATCTTATAAAAGACAGCATTTATCCTTCAGATAAATAGTTATCTGACGTTAGAAAAATCGGTCTTATTTACCTATGCCTCATATTATACATAGGAATTGTAATGATCTTTTGTAATTACGAGCTTAACCAGCAGACTGACATCAGTGGGCACTGAAATGGGCTAATCACAAGGTAAGCCTGTAATCATGGAGGTGGGGCAGGGATGGATCAAATCTGCGGTCTCCGTTGTTGAATTAGTCCCAATTGCCCTTAGGGTCAACGAAATGGTTGGAATTTTTATGTAGGCAGATACCTATTGTGTAGGTAATTCGAAAAGAGTATTTCGTATTTTAGCCGTGTGGTGCTGGCAGAGTAGAATTCGTATCATCTCATTTCTGCCCGTGGGTATCGTACGAGGGTGATTAATTTCCGGGAGGTAGGCAGCAGCGCCTCCCGTGTTGACAACCTTGTCCAAAATACAAACTGCGATCACCAACCCGTCTGCCCAGCGTGGTGACTATGGGAAAAAGCCCCCCATGGCAGTAGGTACACAGCCTTGTCGCGTGTCCCCGGGGGAGGCTTAAGTCCAGCATTGGACTGCAATAGGCTGATGATGATGATGGCGTATTTAGGTGACTATAGAAGTGAATAAGCTAGGTCATAAATGAGGAGACAGTAAGTCTCCTACCCATTTTCCTGTACGGAAGGAATTATAATTGGTTCGGCATGAATGAAATATTTGGACATGGACAGAATCTTAATTAAAATTGAATTAAGTTGTAGTCCATAAACACAAATAGCGGCGTACTATCGATTCAACTTTTTTGGTTTTCTAGGATAGCTTTACCGCTATATAGTGGTGGTACATATTTAAAACCACGCCTTTTTTATGTTGACTATATGCGATATATTATTATACAATAATAAAGTGATTCACGTAAGGTTCACGTAATATCTCTGAATTAAAGTACTCTGCGAATTCGAGTCGAGTGCCCCTTTTCGGACAACTTGTAAATGTTGCTAACGAAATGTAAACACTCGTTTGGGGTTTTTTGGAAACAGGTGTCAATTATTCTGTTCGCTCCCGAATCTCAATTCGATAAAGATATTTTGCTCTAAAACGCTCATTCTCAGTACGGCTTTGAATTTGTTTTCGCATTCTTTCGTAAAATCTGTTTGTTTTTTGTTGCAATACCAATATCCTTACAGATTTTCCGCAGCCCGCCTGTTTACTTCTTGTACACATTTGCGTATATTTTATGTCGACTATAAATTAACATTTTATCTAAATAGTTATGTTTCAAAAGTTTATTTGCAGAGCATCTTATCTACCTATACATAAGATTACTAACTTGACTACTATAGTACTACATAATATGTTAACTTGACCAAATCTTCAATAAATTAACAGTAGATTAAATAATTTCTCGGTTGCAGATACGTATTGTTCAACAGGGCGCACAAAATTGATGTCACGTAGTGCATACATCCGAGGGAGGGTGATCCAGTTATGACGAGTAAGGGTATGGATGTACTGACTAACTTTAACAAAAGATTAGAATAAAAAAATGTCAATTTATTTGTAAAAATGGCAAAAGAAAAATAATATTTTTTGGTTCGATGTCATGCGCATATAAAACTGTTGCTTCAAATTCATCGTCTTATTTAACTGAAGGTTTCCGAAAGCCCGACTATCCAAAATATTTGTTAAATGAAAATATAACAAAAACGTTTTGCAACAAATAACGTTTCCTGATAATGAAAAACAACATCATTTCAAAAAGAGATGGTAAAATAAAAATCGTCATAAAAAGCGAGTAATTGACCCGGTATCAGTGGTAAGAGCGCTGGCACGGAATGCAGAGGTCGTGGGTTCGATTCCCACCCGGGTGAGGAATTTTTTACACTTCTTTATTAATAATTTTAGAAAAACGTTTAAGCCAGTATAATGTTTGTTATTTTCCTCTCCGTTTATCACTATACCCGTGGCTTATGTAGATAGATATGTCCCGGAATAACCCAGTAGACCGCACTTACAGTATGCCCGACAGCTATGTGATACATTTAGCGATGGCTTTCAGTCAATCAATTACATATCACTTTCTCGTAGACATGAGAATGTTGATTTATGATAATAATGTATCAATTCCATAGTAAAATGACAGTTGATTTGACTATGAATTATTGGTTAATGTTAGAGAAAGCGGCGGTGGTCAGTGCTTCATGACTTTCGTTTCTTTCATTGTTTTATGACAGAAAGGTTTTTTCGAGATTTATATTCTGTTTCTACTAATACGATGTAAATCTAATAATATGAATTCCATTTACAGTTTTTTATGTACCTATTTATTTTCACGATATTTTAGATAATTACCTAGTTCATTAATAGTGCATGCAATTTAGGTGATAACAATCACCCCTAACTTGATTTTGTTAACGAGCGTAATATTAATCGTTTTGTAAATAGGTCGTCCTTTAATAGTTATTTCCACAACTGCCCATTCTGGAGTGCGATGAATCTATAGTATGATATATCTGAAAGTAATATTAATCGTTCTGTAAATTAATCGTCCTTTAATAGTTATTTCCACAACTGCCCGTTCTGGAGTGCGATGAATCTTAAGTATGATGTATCTGAAGTATGATTAACGAGCGTAATATTAACGTTCTGTAAAGTGGAACTGGATACTTTCAAAACAATTCTTCAAAAAACCATAAATAAACCGAGAAAAATCAGGGAAATTTATATTTTCCAGCGAACAAAGCTAGTCGGCTACAGTGTTTTGTAGATAAACAGTTTTTACCAATTTTATTATTGGTTAGGTCATGTATAGGTACATAATTTATTCTGTAAATTTAATTCCGTTTCTCAAATTAGCTAATAATGGCCAGCTCGGATTATCCACAGCATCGGCATCTTTTTGGCAATTAGTATGCAGGTCAATAAGCGAGATTTGATTATTCCGAACATCGAAAGCGAATAAATTGACTGGCAGAGCCACAATTTACGGATTTTACAGAAAATAAAACGATTCTTCATTACAACCCGTAGGTAATCTGCTTGCTGTAACGTTTGACACGTTTTTAGATTTATGCGTTGGATGCATTTATAAATTAAATTCTTCAATATATTTTCTATTGCTTATTATAAATGACTTTTAAAAGATCTTAATTTATTTTTATACTTATATTATATACAGGTGTTTTTTCGTTGCCACCATGGAGAAATGTATTTTTGATTTGATTATATCTTTGCTCTCCGCTCAAGTCCGCTCCAATTGTATCGGGCGATCCTGTGACTAATTAAATGGGCTTATTATTTGAAGTGTGACACATTACTGTTTTCTTGGATCGCTTGTGACTCTCAGTTAGGGTTAATCAGTTATTTGAACGTAATAATTGAACTTTTTAGAGGGCAATTTTTAAGTTATCTTTCGATTAAAATTTTATTTTTAAGTCTTTATAAATTAATTAAACGTAATTCAACGAATGAAAATATTATATTCTTGAAATTATGTGTTTTTTTTTAATTTTCCTGCGAAAATTTTCAGTGTTTTACGCCTCACAATCATGGTCTGAAGTCATGGTATCAACACTTGCCTAGCTGTCACAAACAGCCTGTATAGAAAATAGGGTGGCCAGAACTGCAAGATCATAAAGGAGATCTGACAACTACGTTACAAGATTATCACCTGAGAGAATTTCCAAGCGTCTCGTTAATTTTATCATACGAGAAAGCTAACAATTCAGTTGCTATGATTTCTAGTGTAACAGAACTGTCATCAAATCCCATATTGCCCATTTTCTACGAACTTGTGGCAAACTGAGCAACAGATTGCTTTCCGTTCCTATTATTTAGTCGTTCCGTTTTCAGGTTCATTCGATTGGAGCTCCATCTGCCGGACGGACGTTAATTCTTTTAAAAGTCGATTTTCATGAAAATTGTGTCGCGATTTCGCGAAATATAGTTTTACACTGAAAGGTACTGTTGCAGCTTATTAATTTACGCTTCCATTTCTAGCTTAATAGTAGGCAGAGAACATAGTGATTCATATTATTATGTCCATGTAACATCTACATTATGTACACACCTATGTTTACAAATAAAGAAAATCTGACGTATGTACTATATTTGTAATGGGAACTATTGTGGTAGGGCTACAAACATGTAGTAGGATTACAGCTCGGGTTTTGGTTTGGACTAATCTAAGACTAATGGGTACTGCCGTCCGCACCCCTTAGTACAAACTACAAACCTGAGGTGTAAGTACTGGTTCCCATGGATACTATCAGGTACCGGTCAGTAATGGTAGTTAGTGTAGGTACTATTTTAGCTATTGTATGTGGCTATAGCAAAAGAACGATACATGAATGATTACAAAAGTCTCTTTAGCTATACGACCTATACAAATCTTACGTACGTACGATTATACTTAGGGTTTATACTCAGGGATTATATTTAGGGTTTATACTTAGGGTTTATACTTAGGGATTATACTTAGGGATTATACTTAGGGATTATACTCAGGGATTATACTCAGGGATTATACTTAGGGATTATACTTAGGGATTATATTTAGGGTTTATACTTAGGGTTTATACTTAGGGATTATACTTAGGGATTATACTTAGGGATTATACTTAGGGATTTTTCCAAGGGTCAGATGGCCTATCTGAAGGATAAAGTTGATGCTGTCTCTCTCTAAAACTTGATAATGATAGAGACAGCATTAACTTTATTATCTAGATAAAGCTTTCTGATGTTTGGAAAAATCGGCCCTAACATAACAATACGTTATGCTTCAGATAGGCTATCTGACCATTGGAAAAATCAGCCTATAGTTTTTTTTTCGGGGTCTTATTTTCATATGCTGTACATGTACCAAATCCACGTCTAATGTTTATCAATATATCTGTAAAATACATTAACACTCTTAATCTAAAGTTTGTGTCAATGTTGTGTATGTGTTAATCTGTTTAAAACATTGTTATCTACTTGCAGTAAAATACATGCAAAATTAATAAGCCAATCGCAATAAATAATTATATTATTCACAGACGATAAATCAATTTTGTCATTTGCGTTTACATAACAACAAATCAGTTCGAACAACACTCGAACCGAACTGACGACTATGCAAGCATGCATTAAACCGTTATTTATCACGTTACAGACCCTTTATTACGCCGGTCTGGCATGTCTGGCGTTTTCAGCGCCTTCAGGAGTGCTGAATAGCGTGTTTAGTAATTACTTGATACTCATTACTGTTTCGCTGACGAAACCGTGTGGGTAACGAGTGTGCGTAACTCTATAGTCTTTGTGGAAAAGGAGAGTTTAAGAGATTACTCTTTAGTCCCAAAGGACTTATTTAGGACTAAGATCTCACTCGGGTGATTTTTTTTTCATTTCTTAATAATATTTTATAATAATTATATACCTTTACTATTTAATAAATCAATTTACACCAAACTTATAATGAAAATATTAAAAATGTATGGTAAGTATATTATGTTCGTTCGTAACTACCTAAAGAAGCATTAAAATTCTCTTGGGCCGGCGAGCGTCTTTAGGTGGCGACCTAAACTAATATTTTTTTCAAGTATATCCTGGATTTTCAAATGTTTATTGTATTCTATGTGGTATATAAATACGCATCATTGATAGAACAAGACAAATGTACGTGTTTAGTGTCCTAATAGCGTTTGCGGGAATATTTAAACTCGATCGAGACGGGATCGGCTTCGTATCTTATTTATTTACTTTCGAGTTGAGGGACAATGGTAATAGCCGAAGTTTATTTATGTTAACTTATGTTAATTTTATTATGTTTCTGACACGTTTTGGATAATTTTTCCCTATTATAGATTTCAACAGCAAAGTTGAATTTATATCCTTGTGTGCGTGGATATACCACACTTTTTTCAAAAATTGTTTCATATTTCCCGAATATCAAATACAAAATTCCATGGAACCTGTTCAGCGACTTTGTTTGTATAGAAAATCTACAGTATTTTACATAGTAAAATTACCTAGGCTATAACCTATATTATCACTTAGGCTATGAAGTTATTTAACTTTTAGTCTTAACGTTATAATAACATAACATTAGTACTTAATTTTCACAAAACCTTATGGATCTAGCTACCTATTGCTAATGCCAGTACCTGTATTCTCGTACAAATTAATCAATATCACGTCATATAATTACAACAAATATTGCAAGATTGCAATTACCTACACTAAAAGCCAACAAGCGAGTGTTATATCGCAAATAAATCAACTTGGTAGTCTACGAATAAGTAATATTGAAATTATGATGTATGACATTGCTGATGCGTGGTTTTCCTTTCATGATGTGGGGTTTCTCTTCTTCACATCAGCTGCATCTCCTTCCGCGTAAGTCGTAAAAGGCGACTGTAGAACTCAGCGGCGTTCTCTATGAGATAGCAACTTGTTACTGATCTTTTAAATCTGGCCATTCACAATATAATATAACAAACGTAGAAAAACATACGGGTCGAATTGAGAACCTCCTTTTTTTTAAAGTCGGTTGATAAATAGATGAAGATGAAATATATCGAAAAGAAACCGTGACCTACAAAAGAATTTAAACATGTTTTAAGCTAAACATGCCCTAAATTTGGCAGATATGCCATACATTTTGCTGTCAAATCTAACTTTAGCGCTCTTTTGTAATAAACCGAAAAAGTTTGAAGTCGTTTATGTAATTGCCACTTTATCTGCGAGCACTTCCAGAAAAAGGAATATAATTGATTTTTTCTCTATTTAAGTATTTACAAGGTTTATTCGAGGTTTTTCTGATAAGTAGGTAAATGTTTAAATCTTACAAAATGCACCAACAAATATAATCTCTTCATTTCTCCTGAACTGATTCGATTGCAACAGAGAAATGCGGCAGCCGATAACAACATTAAGTGAGACCCACAGTCACTGCTCTCCACTCTAATAAGGTCTTATTAACTTTCTTCTCAACAAACAAACAAACTGTTTCTCCTTCTTTTATAGCAGACGCAGATGTCCTTTCATAAATAGATAGGCTTACAGGGATAAGCTTCATAATGGATTTGGATTATACAAATGCCCCTAGAGTAAATGTTAAACAGGAACGTCGTAATGGCGAAAGGTTGGTTTTTACCTAATTTACGGGTTGAATGTTGTTGTAGCAACTTTTTGCTTTTTGTCAACATGAACTTAGAAAATGTTTTTATTTCACACATGACTTTTTTGACCCCTAAGGGCAGATAGCTTATCTAAAGGATAAAAATGCTGTTATTGTTATAGACGGTCAAGAGAAAGACAACATCAAATTAATCCTACATAATAGGCTGTCTAAAAAGGCCCTTTAAGTGTTTATGTACGCACTATGGGTGCGCCCAGGGCCCTTAAATATTTTACAACAGGCACTTTAACTACATCGCCAGGTCCAAAAGACGATTATCATTAATCAAAACTATATTGACAACCGTATGTAGACTATTTGTAACCATTGAATGTTGAACTTATAACGCCTAATACTTTCAAACGATTTAAAGATAATTATTTTATTTGAGGTCAAATTAATTAATTATATTGACTTGTTGGCCGCGTGCTGCCGGCAGAGTAGAATTTGTACCATCCCATGTCTGCCTGTGGGTATCGTACGAGGCGATTAAGTGTTTCCGGGAGGTGGGCAGCAGCGCCTCCCGTGTTGAAAACATAGTCCAAAATACAAACTGCGGTCACCAACCTGCCTGTCCAGCGTGGTGACTATGGGCGAATACCCCCCATGGCAGTCTTGTGGCGTGCCCTGGGGGAGGCCTACGTCCAGCAGTGGACTGCAATAGGCTGATGATGATGATGACTTGTTTAAACCACAAACTATGGTTAAACCAAATAGTTTACACTTATAATAAGGGATAGGGTAGGGTATGTCCGATATAGAATTCACTCCATTGTTTTGGCAGGAACTAATTATAACGGTGGTAGTAATTAACTAATAATAAATCTTAATTCATAAAGTTCTTATAGATTCTTAGATACCCTGAAATAACAAAGCAATTACCATTTTTTCATACATAGGTATGTTTTTAAATAGATATTATAAAACCTCCTTGTAATCTCTTAAACATCATTGGAGGCAATTTTAAAAACCACACGACAGCTGTTCGTGCTTTATCCACAATCTTGTATTTCCCGAAATTGCTTATTATGTGCATGTAGTCCCTAAGATATTGGCTTTTAATTTAAACATACAGAAATCTACGTTTATCGCTGGTTTTATGACGGGTTAATGTCCTGTGAGGACACTCCATAAAATATGAACATGTAAGCTTCAGGAGTGTTATAAAAATCAAATGCTTATGAAAACTGATATGTTTTATACTTGATCAAGAATTGAGTAATAAATCTTCCGTATTATCATATAGCCGTGTACTTCAAGATGGGTGTATCGACGTTCGTTATCGACTAATAGCGGTTGGAATTCGTCACGTGACATAGCGAACGCGCGAAAATTACAATGCAAATTACACACCCACTTTTAGATAATGTTACTTTCTCTAAAGCCCCTAAGCTAGAACTAAATGAATCTTTTAGTAGGTTAGCTCTTCTTCCAACTCTTTTACTAAAATAGAAAAATTACGTCTCTATGATATAGAGGTCTTATTTTTAATGGCGTCAAATGAGGCAAACTAAAACGCGAAGCACACTACCGATAAGGATGGCGGAGAAATGTGGAGGCCCTCTGTCCCATATAGACACATAAGCAAGTAATCAATGTTAAAAAGGCCAGGTGATGAGAGACGATGATCACGGATGGAGAGTAAATCTAACGATGATGCTTCCATGGAACGTCATTGTAAACAAAGTATCATGTGACTGCGGACATGCTTAGTTTACTTATCGTTAAAAGTGTGAACTACCTACAAATATTAACATCTGTTTACTCATTGTTTACAATAATTAAAATTATTTTAGTTTAAAAAAAACTTTTATGTGTTGGTCTTTTAATAGTTTTCTAGTAATAAATTTAATTTTAAAGATTAGTCAGCATTCATCCATATATTAAATGCAACGTAATAAAGTATACATACATATAATCACGCCTTTATCCCTTACGGGGTAGGCAGAGCACCAAGGGCCGATAAAACCACATGGTGCCACTTCTGACCAATTTTGAGGGTATAGTTGAGATGTACAAGTTCGGTTAGTAGTGACAGGTGGTCAGTCTATCGCCTACAAAACACCAAGACCGTCTTATTCCTCTACTGACTTGCACAGTATGCCTGGGAAGAGAAGCAGCTGTAGTATTATACGTTTCTTTTTCACTCCCAGAGCAGCATAGAAGAAGAAGAAGAAGAATAATAATAAAGTATAATAATGTTTTATTACGAGTATCTTGTGAGTACCTGTTATAAGTCTCTTCATACATACATCAAATTTAAGTATGTATCTATTTATATAGATATAAAAGGAAAACTGAGAAAATTCTAGTGGAATATTAAGAGTAATTTGGTCCTGTTAAAATGGTTGATTGAATTGACTTTAAAACTTTTACTATACAGCGTTCCGGTTTTAAATTTTTTGGTCATCAATTTTATTTAAGACTTACCTAACCTAATTGAAATTGAGATTAATTGCTTGGTGTTAGTATTATATAAATATTAAGGCCAGTATTCTGCTACCTGCATTATTTTTAACAATGAAAGAAAGAAAAGATCGAAAGCAATTTAGCCATGTGTGGTGTCTACCAGTCAATTAAATTTCAATTTCAAAAGGTAAAAAATAACAAGATAAGGTAAAACAAATGTAAATGTTATGCTAGAATAAGGAAATAAATTAAGTAGATATAAAACTATGATTAAGAAAATGTTAAGTATAAATAAGCAAAAGAAATAAAGAAAGCTGCATTCTCCTGATAGAATCCCAATGCAAGTAATGTTAGATTAGGAAAACAGATTAAGCGTGCATCCCACACGCTCGATACACCCACATGCAGGAACACACCCTTGTTATGATACTAGGTGAATATATCATAGAGTCAAGAATAGGCATGATCCAAAACTACAGTAAGATCCCAAGAGATCTCAAAATAAAACAACAAAATCAGATAGGAACTGTCCTAGTTAATAAGGTCCCGCAGAGTACCGGTACACGCGGGGAAGCAGCAAAAAAAAAAAAAAAGTTATCCTAGATAGTATTTAAAACCTTATTTTAGCACGTTTGCAACTTTGAACAAAGTTGTACAAACTTATTAACTTAAAAGATTATTATAAAAAAATATAATATTAGTAATAGACAATTACACAACACTGTATCCTAGTATTTACCATGCAATCTTTAGTTAAGTATTACATTTGATGTAGTTAATTACTAAATTAAATAAATAAGTGGATTATTTTAAACAAACAAAGAAATAAAAGATCGAAAGCAGTTTAAACTATTTGTATAACACAGGTGAGCCATGTGTGATGTATACCTACCACTGGGACATCCTAAATCTGTATTTATAGTAAAGTCCTTAATATTTATTTTATACAAACAAATTAAAAGAAAAGGTACAACGTTGTTATTATTTTGATCAAACCTACTTAAGTATTTAGGTACTTAATACTTTAAGGTATAAATGATACCTAAATACTTTAAGTATTTAGGTATCATTTATTTTGTGTTTGCTACACTTAAATAAAATGAAAAGCAATTTTATAAAACACAAACATGTAAACAAGGCAAATAGCACCACCATTTTCATACCAACCTAACTACACCGGATTCGGTGAAATTAGAGCAGGAACAAAACAAATTCCAACGTTTGAGAAGTCCAAAGAGCCATTCCCACACAGACGGTATAGATCGTGGAGGCAATACAGATGGGAGTTGCGATAACCAGGTATAAAACGCGATAATGCAGTGTTTGGGCCGCCCTACGTAGCCTACACTATATGAATGATGCTGCATTTGGCCACCGCTTACTGTTGCTGCCAAAATTGTTCACTGCCATGTCAATCTTGCAAATTTCGGTATTAATTTGTTTGACTCTGAAGTAAGAACATTTTTTGGATTGGATTTACTTATTATTTTGGTAAAACCATGTTAGATAGATGATCGCTTAATTAACTTTATCATTTCATGATTAGCGCGTACTGTGCTAAGCTCCATATACGAATGTGACGTGCGGAACATTCAAAACACTTTTTAGGATCAAACGTCGAATACACCTCCTCTTTTTAACTCCTCCATGTCATAGACCCACAAAAACGGGGAAACAATGCACTCATTTACCTACCACCCGCTGCTTGTTGAATATGGTCGGCAAAAACGGATATTAAAGCATTCGCGTATTGAGATTACAAATTGGTAGGGTGTGCAAAAAAGTTCATGTTGACACTCGGACTTTGTGCTTTATAATTTTTAATGTAGTCACAAATTATTATGTAACCTGAGGTAGAATGTTAGAAAGTATTATATTGTGAATATTTTATTAATATACAAATAGTTAGATACAGCAATTAACCATATAAGCCAGAAAGATATAACTTAATAGGGTACTTAATTTAAAGTTATTAATAACCTAGGATTAATCATGTTTTGATTAGATAATTAATTTATATTAATGGAGATTTATATTAATTTATATTAATAGCTATCGGGATGAAAAATAACGTTGCCAATATGTAATTTAGAAAAGAGATGGTAAAATTCGTCATCCGAGTAATTGACCCGGTGGCTCAGTGGTTAGAGCACTGACACGCGGAATGCAGAGGTCGTGGGTTCGATTCCCACCCGGGTGAGGAATTTTTTCCATTTTCTTTATTAATAATTTTATAATATATAATATCTTGGCTAAGATAAATTTATAGAAACACTTCTCAATATAATCCGTTAGGATATGGTTGATCATCTTTAAACATTGTGCTGAGGGATTCAGCTTTGTTTGCCGAGATTTGGCTAGTGTATAGCTATCGGTATGAAAAATAACGTTGCCAATATGTAATTTAGAAAAGAGATGGTAAAATTCGTCATCCGAGTAATTGACCCGGTGGCTCAGTGGTTAGAGGTCGTGGGTTCGATTCCCACCCGGGTGAGGAATTTTTTCCATTTTCTTTATTAATAATTTTATAATTAATTTATATAATTTAATCCAACAATGTTCATTTTACCATAATCTAGAGAATAATTTGGGAATGAGAATAAGTTGGGTTAACTGGTAGAAAATGCTATATTGCATTAAGTTCGCCCATGTGCGAAAAATTTTTGTGTGTACAATAAAGTGTTTTATTATTATTATTAACAATCATTTAGTTACAGTACAACAGTTAGGTAGGTTAAATCAATACTACAATGAACATAGTGGAAGAAATCTCTGTCAGAAATAAGCTCGCCTTTGTACATTATCTTTGGTGTTAGTTATGTTGATTTTTCTCAGCTATCACAAAGCACAGGTAAGCAATATTTACAATCAATAATATAACAACAATATCAAATTCTTCATTATATTATCTTACGTTTTGTAGTTGCAGAAACACGATTCATAAACTTTTATACTGTTACGTTGAAGCTTTGATACAACGTTTTCGCGATCTATGGATTTCAAGAAATCTGTGGGACTCGCGAATTCCGTAAAAGTCGAGGTATATGCGTTTTGGATTTATTGTTTAGCAATGCTTCACCATATTATTATCTTTTATGTTTTCTGTGTGAACAATATAGTAAATGAATAGTTTCAAAGCTGTTTTGCTAACCGTACCAAATCAAATTATGGCAGAATAATATTTAAACCATAACAATAAATTAATTTATAGCATTGAGTATCAAAGTGCTGGTAAATGCGGTTTTTGTTTAGGATTAATGTTTATCTTCAATTTTATCAATAAATAACCGCAATGTACAATAAATCACCCACTTGCGGCGGTTAGTATGGTCTAGTATAAAAACCGTAATGGATATGGCACTTTTACTTATTTTAGTATACAAATAGTATGGCACGAATATTATTAAGTGGCACCATGTGGTTATATCGGTCCTTGGTGCTCTGCCTACCCCGTAAGGGATAAATGCGTGATTATATGTATGTAAATATTATGGCAAACCAGCTGTTGTCCGCGTGGACTACAGAATACCTATGGCTTATGTTCTCCATAGTCTCTATCTACGAGTATGTCTCATCCCTCACAACTGTATGTATGCGAAATTTCAAGGAGATTGGTTGAATTAATAAAGCGTGAAGAGGTAACAAAGAAACAAACAAACTTACTTTCGCAATATTAGTTGGGATTAAACAAAAAACACAAATAAAATGACAAATGAAGGTGTGAAATAGAAATTATTACTAATAACTACTGTAAAATAATGATGAGAATACATTACATCTGATAGGCTACATTACATTGATAAATATTTTTGAAAAGTGGAAGACGCCTTTAAGCTTCTCGAATGGAAAGGACTCGGCATCAATATCAATGGCGAATACATCACTCACCTTCGGTTCGCAGACGACATCGTGGTCATGGCAGAATCGCTGAAGGATCTAAGCACAATGCTCGATGGCCTCAATCGAGTCTTCCAACAGGTGGGCCTGAAGATGAACATGGACAAGACGAAGATCATGTCGAACGTCCATGTGCCGCCCACTCCTGTGCTGGTTGGGAGCTCGATGCTCGAAGTTGTTGACGAGTATGTTTACCTGGGACAGATGGTCAAACTAGGTAAGTCCAACTTTGAGAAGGAGGTAAATCGGCGAATCCAACTCGGCTGGGCAGCATTCGGGAAACTACGAAGCTTATTTGTGTCCAAGATACCCCAGTCCTTAAAGACGAAGGTATTCAACCAGTGCATGCTACCAGTGATGACCTACGGTGCCGAGACGTGATCTCTAATTATGTGCCTCATAAAGAAGCTTAGGATCGCACAGCGAGTTATGGAGAGAGCTATGCTTGGGATCTCTCTGCGTGATCGAATTAGAAATGAGGAGATCCGCAGACGTACAAAGATCACCGACATAGCTCAACGGTCCAGCAAGCTGAAGTGGCAATGGGCAGGGCACATAGCTCGAAGAACTGATGGCGGATAGAGTCGGAAAGTTCTAGAGTGGATACCACGTATGGGCAAGCGCAGCGTGGGAAGGCCATCCGCGAGGTGGACGGACGACCTGGCCAAGGTCGCGGGTGTCGGTTGGATGCAGGCTGCTTCCGACCGGTCGGAGTGGAGGTTGTTGGGGGAGGCCTATGTCCAACAGTGGACTTCTCAGGGCTGTAATTGATGATTCTCTCAAAGTGTTACGCAAAAGACGTGGCAATTTTTAAGGGTTTATTTCTATTTTCGGGGAAAATCCACTACAAGTGAAACTAATTCACAAATGAATCTCCACATGAACTGCATAGTAGTATTAATAGTCAGTTTATTTGAGTGTCAACAACCAGAGTGTAATAAACGAACAGTGTATTTAGGTGCTTTTAGATTACCCGACTGAAGGAAGGGTTATGTTTTTTATTTAGAGGTATTATGCAATATTATTGCTATACCTACCCATGTGCTAGTATGTCTTCTTATAATTTATCATTGATTTCTTGCAATTTTATCAAGATTATCTATAGAAAAATCCAAATTTAACTGAATTTTGCAATGAAGAAGATAATAATAAATTATTATAAAATATTAATAAGAAATAAAAAAAATTCACCCGAGTTTGATAAGAATAATTAATAAATAAATATTTATGTCCAGAGGATTAAAAGTAAATCATTATAACAGCGATCATTATATTTTATAACATCAATATTTTCTGTTAGTCGCTGCACGGTATATTGGGTAAGTGAAATTTTAATGTAAACGGTTTGTTAAATTTAGAAAAATTGATGAAATAAAGGTCAATAAACATATACATGACTCATAGCAACTGTTGCTGCACAAAATCTATCGCATCGCTAACCGAACAGAACTGTGTCTTATCTTAATGCTAAATCCCTTCATCCAGGTAGATTTCCATGGTATAGATTCCATCATACTAATATCATAGTTATATCTCTTACACGTATCAGGATAAAAATATCTAGTTTCTGAAGTGTATTACGGCGATAATCCTTTTATATAATATCTCGTAAGCTCAGTGGAAGCCCATAGATATTAATAAAAAAGTTAATCACGCGTGAGAGCCCGACAGTGATGGCTAGCCGTCGACATAGATACTGCATGATACAACTTCATTATTTTTTTTACTGAAACATTTAAAAATCGTCATTGTACTACATTTTATACAAAGGCGAGCTTAATACCTTCATTAGCATTCTCTACTAGCTAATGCGGTTACCTGAGAACATAATTGATAAACATGCTATGGTCAGGCATCTGTAGACGTGTGTGTGGTAAACGAGCTCATTCAATCTGTGGATGAATGAATGGACGACAAATAGATAGATTGATGATGGACATAACTCGGTCTATAAATCTGAGAATGTGACATCTATGGAATAATTCGCCTTTATATGTAAGAGGTATGATATTGATATTCTTAGACCTAAGGGGTAAGCACGAACCTCTCGATAGTCCATAACGCTATCTTCCAACTGTCAAATTACATAGATTTTGCTAGCGAGTCGCTAGCGTTACGCCGTGTAAAAAGGTTCGTGCTTACCCCACTAGTCTCAGAAATATGTTCTCGTGAGGCCCTTGTGGTGTTAATACTTTGCTTTTTCAATTATTGAGAAATTATTGGAGTGTAAGTAGGTAAACAGTCAAGTCAAGTCAGAACCATGTGGTTCTATCGGCCCTTCGTGCTCTGCCTACCCTTATAATTAATGTAACATAATATACCTTACCTTATACCTATATATAGGTACCTTACATAATATAATATCTTACGTACGGAAAGGGTAAAAATTATCGAATGGATTCTGATGAATTTAGGTAGGTAGACAATATTATAGTTTGTGTGTATGTGCACTAAGTAAAAAAAAAACTTTACCCCATCTACTCCTACAATGAAAAATACTCGGGTCTCGAAAATAATCATCACCTCTGGCATAATTCCAAGTTACCTACTTTATGATATGTCAGTCTGTTCCATGATATCTGCCAGAAATGAAAAGAAGAGGCCTTAAACAAGACTGCCATAGAAACACATCTAATCATTTGTTTAACTTATACTTGTATTCAACATGAAATATCGAAGGAATTTTATTGTTGTGATTTGACACTCGGCAGCGAAAGCAAATTATTTCGAGAATCGAGACTGAAGAGCTCCGATAGAGATTTTCTCTAAGGTAAACGTTATTACGATTCGACTTATTCAAATTATTCATTTGGCATAGAGAGATATCATCCATATATTATATGAATACGTCTGTCTACAGGTCCTCCGTAATTAATATCTCACCAAAGCAAAGGTAATATTCCAGAGGATTTTGTCATAAATATTCATCAGGCTCTCGCCTTAGATGTATTGATTACCGCAGTAATCAAAAAGCTGGAGATATTTGCCGAATTAGATATTAATAAGCAAGCAAATATTTATTTGTCGTGAAGGTTTCCTAAGTAAGATATTACAATATAAGTAGAGATTATTGCCTTAAGATTTTTTAGGCAGAAATCTTTTTTTCTAGCTGTAAACCTGCATTTTTAACACTACATCCAGCTTAGCTCATTTTTTAACAACGTCATAACTCGACGACACGTTCTTTTCACCGCTATGCTTTATTTTTTAAGATTCGTAGTAAAAATGGGGAACGGTAAGTCCCCTTTTGCCCTTATAAAGTCAAAGAATTTTAAATCCGCATTTTAAATCCGCATGCACCCGGAATTGCCTATTTATCTACGCACGTAGAAATGGTTATCTTAACGAATAAATTTGGGAAAGCCATTACACCGCTGAAAACAGTCTCCTTTTACTCATCACAAGCAAATATTTATATATTGCTTTGTCATTAGAAGAAATGCATGACTTTAGGCAAATAACTAGCTCACATGACAGCACTCGGGACCTTTATTTAAATAACCGATAGCAAAAAACATTATCTTGTTGTTTTAACATAGGCAGGTATCTATAGATACTTATTTGATTAATATGCAGTATTTTGTTTAATAAGGGGTCTAGTGGTGGGTCATCCTATGGTATAGGTATTGTACTTAGGTAAGGCGTAATACTGGTTGAAACTGTTACATTATCTGATGATTTTAACAATTAAGCAAGCATTTCAAAATGTACTATACTAAATTCCCGTTATTTCCCGCCTTGGTGCCATGGGAATTTTAGGGTAATTCTTTTTTATCGGATGCCTCCCTACGTCATACAAAGGACACATCCTACAAGTTCAGGCTATTTAGGCCGTGCGTTGATTAGTCACTCAGTTATTCAGGACCAAGCATTTTATAGCTTATACATAAATACATATCTTTATAATTGTCATAAAAAGAATTACACACAGAGTACACAACTTAGGATCAGAGAGACTGCGAACTGTTGAACCTCTACACGAATAATATTTACTGATACTGACAGATCACAACTGAAGATGCAATTCTAGACACTCTCCTCCTTTAGACACTATTTACCACTGCTGGACGTAGGCCTCCTCCAGGGCAAGCCACAAGGCTACTGCCATGGCGGTTTTTGCCCATAGTCACCACGCTGGACAGGCGGATTGGTGACAGCAGTTTGATTTTTGGGTTATGTTGATAGCACAGGACTAATCAATATGTCATAGTAAATTCGTGACAATCTAGTATATCTAGATAAAGCACATGTCTCATGGCTATATCTACGAGTATATCAACAAATGTTTAGAGCAAACAGTCACGTTACAGTTATAAACACTCCGCGGTACCTACAGGTGGCTAGTGCGCTCCACACTGCCCCTCACGACAAATCTATCACCCAATTAATAACACCCACTCAGTCGTAAAAACACGTAAAATGTCGCCCGGTGTAGCGCAAAATGGCGAGAGTCTCATTGACAGCTCTCTCGCCGCTGCAAGAGGCCATGATGAACTCATTAATGAGGTGATGGTTGGTAATCTCAAGAAATCGTGCCCCATTGATCCCCAGGGTGTAAATACTAATGGAGTCGTTAAAATGAACGGCGTAAGCAGTGTCGTGGATGCTAAGAAAGTTGTGAGAGTGATGGGTGTTGAAAGTCGGAGGGTCACTCGACCGAAAGTGCTGAAGAACCACGAATCGGGAGCGTACATATATGATCGCCTGTACGATACCACATGCCCTAGAGTTGTAAGTAGCTTAATCTCATTTTGGTTCACTAAAATCATTAATTATTTTGGTTTTGTTAGAAGTGTTGATTTCGCCCTATATTGCCCAAATGCCACACAGATTGCCAGCTATGGTACGTATCATTATTCTTTTTTATTATATGTATATATTATATTCTGGCCATTACGTTTGAGTTTCACTCATTGGCACTTTTTAATGTTGCATAGACTTAGGATCGGTTCATATCTGACGGAACATGCGTCGCGTATTATCGGTCGCGTAACGCCAGAACATACGAAATGTATAGAAAAACACTCGGCCGTTCACACTCAACCAATGATATGTTAGTGCATCGAGCGCACGTTTGCCTATACCTGGCGATACGCTCAACGAATCTTCCGTGAGATATGAACCGACCCTAAGAATCTAGTTATAAGTACTATACAATTAATAAAATTCTCTTTTATTCCAAAAATAAATGAGTATGTAGGTTATAAAATAGCCTTTCTGAAATGGACATGGTATCTTTCGCGTGAAATCTCTTATGGATAGTCCTACTCCCACAATTATACTCGTACTTAAGCTCTTTATCCAGAATCTTTTGAATATCTACTCGTACTTAGTATACCCTAACTTATGTATACAGGGTGTAGGTGACAGCCAGGCAAATACTGAAATGGTGAATAAGTACCATTGTGTTGAGTTATATGACAGTGTTATTACTCGCAGGAAATGTATTTTTGATTTGATTATCAGTAATCTCTGCTCGCCGTGCCAATTGTATCGAGCGATCCTGTGACTAATTAAATGGGCTTATTGGTGTGACATATTGCTGTTTTCTGGATTACTAGTTACTCTCCATTATGGTTGATCAGTTATTTGAACTTTATAGAGGGCAACTTTTATTTAAAAAATCATCTTTTGGTTTAAATTTATTTTTTAAGTCATTATCTAAGGCCTAATTAAACGAACTAAACTACTTTTTTCTAAAAACATGAAAAAATGTCGGAAAATTTCGGAATTTTCCTGCGAACATTTTCAGTGTCTCTGAATCATGGTCTGATGTCATGGTATCAATATTTGCCTAGCTGTCACAAACACCCTGTATGTATACTAATTAATAATTAGTACCTATCCGTTACAAAATCCGTTCAAGTAGAATAATTTAATGTGTTCGTAATATTTACTAACACCGGAGAATTGAGCGTGACGTTGTAACTTATTTTATGGCTACCAGCTACGAATATTGAATAGGTTAAGCGTAAATACACACCATACATAAATAAATAAGTAAATATATACCATTGTTCCGCATATGAAATATATTTTTACACTGAAAATACAAAGTTACTTACGATTATGTTTTCAGTTAATTTTCGTCAGCGTAAACTTTACGATGGGCTGACTACTAACCGAACTTGAATATCTCAACTATACCCTCAAAATTGGTTAGAAGCGGCACCATGTGGTTCTATCGGCCCTTGGTGCTCTGCATACCGCGTAAGAAATAAGGGCGTGATTATATGTATGTATGTATGTAAACTTTACAATTCCCGTTATTTCCCGTTTCCGCGGGAATTTCGATCGCTCCTGTATGGACTATGCGTTGATAGTTCAGTCAGTCAGTCAGTCATTCATATATTACAAGACTTCTGCTTATGAATAAATAGTAGATAACTAAGCACTTATTTTAATTTTAGATTAACGTTTATGTTATGTTACAGCTAACTTAACCTTTAGTTATTAAGACTTTAAAGGCCGATTTTTCTGATGTTCAGATGGCCTATTTAAAGGATAAAGTTGATGCTGTCTGTATCTTGATGAAGTATTGAAGAAAGACAGCATCTATCTTTCAGACAGTAGGCTATTAGGAGCTGAAGACTACCAGCCTTAAGAAACTGATTTCTTTGTGACTATTTACCACGGACCCCTAAAAATATAGATTACTTTGTTTCCACGATGTGCTCAGATCTCATGTGACATAATGACGAAATTACACGGTTTACTAATAAGTTTGTTTTTCCTAGTTTATGGCATATTTCTCACTAGCAATCGTAAAGGTACAGTCTATGAATTAAAAAATTGGGAAAAAATGATATAGGAGTTTTCTTCCCAAATGCGACAGTTTAGGCCATCGAGCATACCAAAAAAATATACATACAAACATAGATCATATACTAGAAAAACATATCCCTCCTTTTGGTATAGTCGCATAGTCGGGTAAAAATCCAGTTTTATAATACAGAATGACAACGTCGTCGTTTCATATGAGAATGCACACTTGTATAATGCAGTATATTATTCTCTCTTAGTTCTCCCGATCCAAGTTGGAAGCCGCGGGCTGTTTCTCCGACAGTTTACGAGATAATACTTCACGTCGACGTTCATATGCGCTCGAATATATTGTATCTTTGGGATATATGAAATTTCCATAACAAGGTAGGTATGATGCGAGTGGGAAAAGTCGCTGTAAAAGCAATAATTATGTTATGTACCTAATATACAAATTCTCTCATAAAATGATTGAGTACTTACTAAGTTTTTTGTATTTTTTTATTATTAATATCTCCCCTGCGTACTTATGCGAGTAAATTAATGTGGTACCCTATATTAATTACGGGATAAAATATTAATTTTCAGATGAAAAGAGTCTAGGTCTTTCATGATAATATGACTTTCACTCACGACTTTTATATTATTCTAACACAATCTTGGAAAAATATTATTTAGTTACTTTATATCGTTGAAGTTTATTTTGATATCATAGAAGAAGAGTGCCGCGAAATAAAACGTCAGCCTCCATGTACCTACACTATTCCGTCTCTTTTAGGAATACAAAAGGAAACGTGTTTATTAAATTAATTACAGATGTATTGTTTATTTCGACTAAAAGGGACCGTCTTAAACAAATACACAACTCGAAGGGTTCCGCACCCGTATACGATGTTAATTTACTTTGTATTGTAGGGCTGATAATTTGTAGGTAAACTTATCGTGAATTTTAGGTTGAAACAACAATAGGTCGATCAATAGCGTAATCTTAGATATACTAAACCTTTGTATGCAGGAAGCAGTAGGTAAGTATTAGCTTATATGTAATTCGGTGTATCAAAATATTTAAAACTAGTGGACGCCCGCGACTCCGTCCGCGTGGACTACAGAAAAAACAAAATGTCGAAATTATCCGGGATAAAAACATTTTCCCGGGATACAAAGTAGCCTATATGTTAAGTGGGACCTGTCACAATATATTCTTGAAAACTGCATCGAAATCGGTTCAGCCGTTGCACAAATGCACAGACAAACCGACAAACAGATAAAAATTTAAAAAAATATTCTTTTGGGTACTATTATTGCGTTGATAAAGGTCTCCTATAATATTTTTTCTCATATATCTTCCATGTACAGACAGCGACCCGTTACATTTTTATTATATGTATAGAAGAAGATATAGATAGATTAATGTCTTCATTCGTATAGTTATTTTAATTATATATAGGGTATACATTATTTGATTGAATTTTTAGACGTCTCAGAAATGACAAGAGATCAGTTTTAGCCCCAAGCTTTTACTTTTAGTTCTGTAATAATTAATATCTAGTACTTACATTTATGAGGAAAGGAGGACACATTATCTTATCAGAATATAATGATAAAGTCCGACGCTTCTATAATAAAATAAAATCTATGAAAAGATATAGTAGTTCTATATATTACCTAGTAGTATTAGTAGCCACTATTCCTTCATGCTTAGTTCTCTATATAACGTGAAAAGCTCTCTCCTGCCCAATTCCCACGACACTGTGCGACACGAATACAATATTACCGAATCATTGAAGGGCTGTAAAAATTACATTGGTCTGCTTTTACGACTAATATACCCGGCTTACGATGATTAATTTCCATTAGCTATATAAGACCAATTTTGAAGCATATTTGCGACATTAAGTACGTATGATTTTAAATAAATTATATTGCTTAAAGACGTATTATAGTAAGAAAAGAATACAAGTAGATTCAAACAGGAAAAAAAATGTTTATATTAAAGTAAATAAAATAAAATATACTCGAGGAAGCTTAAAGCCTTTGGTTTCTATCGTATACCTACTAACTTAAGGTTAGAATAGTTTGAATAAGAACGTTATCTTGGATCTAAATCCGTAAAAATTGGTCTATTCATAAAAGCGACCTTTGACTGACCAATCCTTTGAATGCCTTTGAATAAGAATATATTTTTATGTCAAGTCTTTACAAATAGACACCACACGTTTCATGCCTCCTAGCGTATGTATAATATCCTAGTCCCAGAGAGTATATATATTTTTTTACTTATATACTAGCTGCTTCTCGCGACTTTGTCCGCGTGGATTGCAGAATGAACCTAAGTTATTCTCCGTACTCTAACTAACTATAAATATGTTTAATAATGTGTCAGAAAGGAAGATTGGTGAAGTGTATTAAGCGTGAAGACGTAACTAACAAACAAACTTTCGTATTACTAATATTTGGAATGTAAAAGTAAGGCTTACCCATGAGTCATAGAGAGCTGCGTAGATAGTCAAAAATACGCAGTACAGCCTTTAATGCTGCCCGGGGTGGTAGCGGACTTCGTGGACAGTACACATAAGTAAAAAACCTATTACGTTTGAGTTTCACTCATTGGCACTTTTTAATGTTGCATAGACTTGGGATCATATCTGACGTGCGTCGCGTTTATCGGTCGCGTAACGCCAGAACAGACGAAATGTATAGAAAAAACACTCGGCCGTTCACACTCAACCAATGATATGTTAGTGCCGAGCGCACGTTTGCCTGTACCTGGCGATACGCTCAATAGATATGAACCGACCCTAAGAATACTATACAATTAATAAAATTCTCTTTTATTCCAAAAATAAATGTATGTTTATAAAATAGCCTTTCTGAAATGGACATGGTATCTTTCGCGTGAAATCTCTTATGGATAGTCCTACTCCCACACTTAAGATCCAGAATCTTTTGAATACCCTAACTTATGTATACAGGGTGTATGTGACATAAGTTAGGGTATACCGTACTTACCCTATTATGTATACAGGGTGTAGGTGACAGCTACTGAAATTGTGCATAAGTACCATTGTGTTGAGTTATATGACAGCGTTATTACTCGCAGGAAATGTATTTTTGATTTGATTATCAGTATCTTTGCTCGCCGTGCCAATTGCATCGAGCGATCCTGTGACTAATTAAATGGGAGTTATTGGTGTGACATATTGCTGTTTTCTGGATTACTAGTTACCACACGTTTCATGCCTCCTAGCGTATGTATAATAGCCTAGTCCCAGAGAGTATATATATTTTTTTACTTATATACTAGCTGCTTCTCGCGACTTTGTCCGCGTGGATTGCAGAATGAACCTAAGTTATTCTCCGTACTCTAACTAACTATAAATATGTTTAATAATGTGTCAAAAAGGAAGATTGGTGAAGTGTATTAAGCGTGAAGACGTAACTAACAAACAAACTTTCGTATTACTAATATTTGGAATGTAAAAGTAAGGCTTACCCATGAGTCATAGAGAGCTGCGTAGATAGTCAAAAATACGCAGTACAGCCTTTAATGCTGCCCGGGGTGGTAGCGGACTTCGTGGACAGTACACATAAGTAAAAAACCTACAGAAACAAGATGGATTCCCTTTTATTATACCCTGAATATCTACTGTTTTTTTTAACGTGAAACCGCACCTACACATATTTTATAACTCAGAACACATCGCTGGAATAATATTAAAATTAAGCGATCCACTTCTTACATCCTCCTTCCAATCAGGAGTCGAGTCACGCGAAGAAAATATTTACACAGACCTTAGAACGATTTGTGATTCTTATTTAACGTAATTGGGTGCTATATAAGCGAGAATAAATATACCTTAAGGAGCTATAAGGTCGCAGATTGAAGTGTTCAAAAGTAATTTGAGGGCAACATGAGATTTAGTAAGCGCTGTAAGGTTGTTCGCAATTTTTTTTTACTTAATCACATTACTTTCTAAGCGAGGTTAAGTATATTTACAAGAGTTTCTAAATAAATTGAATTGTGACGCTGCGATATGTCTTATTTAAGGCTACCGGCAGGGATCGGCCAACTAAATTGCGTATCGTGGTACTCGCACTTTCACAACATTTCGGCCAACTTTGTTATTTGGTTTGATCAACTGAGATAATCGGTGAGCTTGCATAAAATAACTATGTTACATGTAGTCCGCCGATGCATGGTTGGCCAACTTTCTATAGGTACAGGGAGAAAGAAAATGTTTAGCGAAATGCTATTTTGACACACTTAATCCCATATTTATTTTTCACGATTGTATATTGAACATTCCTGTAAAAAATAATCTATACTATCTGAAAAAGACGTGTAATTTCGAGTCTTGAGTTTTGTGCATATAGGTTATAGAGGGCTGTATTTTCATAGCAATTAGTTTAACATACCTTACTTCTATACACCCTATAATAATTATTATTTTGATTGTATTATATTAATTATTATTTTTTGTGTTGTACTTTAACTAGAAAGCGTGACTAACAGCTAATTTCTATAACTGATCTTGAGAGATTTTTTGCATATCTCAGATTTAATTTTGAATTGTTTTTATACACAATTTAGGAATAAACATATCCGAGATTCTGTTTGATCTCTCGTTGAAATTGGCCGTAAGTGGCTATCGGATAGTAATCTGTTCTCCCCTGCCCTGTTGGTTGAGAAGCCTTTTGTATTTTATTACACTAGGCTTTACTTGATACATGGTCCGTATGTATTATTTTACAGGAAATTTTATGCATAAAGTTAAGTTTTAAATATGAAACTATTTTACATGGTGTTAACTTACGTTCGTCTAAGGATCATAATCATGCTTAGATTACAAAATACGAAATTATTTTTGATGACATAATAAGTAACCTATTTTGTGGATATTTGTGTTATGACATTAATAGAAGAATTAGTGTTTAGTTGAAAACAATCCGCATACATACTATTTCTTAGAGAGATTCCATGCGTATACTTAGTAAAACCTAGTAATATTAGTAAAGAGAGAGCGTCCCACACTATAGGTTTTCTTAGATTTCTCCCTTTTATTTTTCCAACTAAGTAAATACACCGAAGAAATAAGAAAAGTACAAAGAGGTCACTCTACTTAGCAGACGTCTTATATCTATCCTATTCCTGCGAAATTTTATGCAAAATGAACTGCATAATAAACGAATAAAAGCATGATTGACATCGTTTGAAGTAGACTAGAATCTAATCATTGTTCGCTTCGTTTTATAAGGTATATTGTGTTTGCAATTCAGATGTTCATAGATATCTTTTTGGTCGTTGAATATGAAACTAAGAAACTAGTCGAGAGATAATTTGTGTATTTTAATAGGTCGTGGATATTTTCTTAATCATTTTCTCACAGTTTTCTCAAATTGGTGCTCAGTAGCACTGTACTTATTGTAGTGTTAATCTTTTGAATAAATATCTCGTAAAAGGAGGTTTTACTTTCCTAACGCTGCAGTGCTGGCCACTTTAAAAGAAAAATAAACGGTTCTTTGCGATGCTCTTTTGTTTTTGGCGCGTGCTACCTGCTCTTTTAAAAATAAAGTTATGGTTGGTTGGGTTGGTTTATGTTTTTAGTTTTTTTTAATGCGGTGAGATCTTTTTTTATATATTTCTGTAGATGTTAAAAAGCATAGAATAGTTATTATTTGTCAAGTATCAGCTATAAAAAAACCTTAAAAAGTAAAAACGTATTAGGTACATGTTACGATAGAGGAAAATGCTTTTATCGAGAATAAAAAAAAAAGATAAAAAAATCTATATTCTTCAATATTCTTTATCAAAATTTAGGTATTGACTAGGCAGGTGACCAGGTATTAATTACATATATGAGCTTTTCTGTACCCTAGGGTAAATAAATATTTGATTTGATTTAGTTGGTACGTGGTTGATACAATGCTGTTTTTTCTTCCACAGCCTACCTTATGCAACGAGAGATCATGTCTGGGCAGCCTGATGTCCTTACCCGGCCGGGGGGAGGTCCCAAGGGTACCGGAGGAGGTCCTCAGCGACGCCAAAGACTTTCTCGGACAGTACTTCGCATCTATACGGAGGTACTTAATTTACTTTTGACGTTCTTTGTCATGTATACTGAATGAGTATTCGGACTTTTAGACCTATTTGTACTTTCAGCAGCACTGTGTGTTCTATGTTTTTATGTGATTACTTCACTTTATGTACCAATAGCTGTTGAGTAGGTATCTAGATTTCAGGAAAAAAATATGGATAGAAGTAAGTTACGATAATGATGATGAGAACTATCGAATATCACTGTCTTCCGACATGAGTATACGCAATTTCATCAATGTTCGTTTATTTATATATATGTAATTTCAAAATAGAGAATTACATTCACATACGATTGTAGATTTTGTGTTTGACCTCAATTTCTCCAAATATGACATAAATAGCTAAGGAACTATGGGTTTTCTTTGTCAGAGCAAACACCCCAGCCCACGAAGCTCGGTGGAAAGCGGTCCAGGATGAAGTAGCCGCCACGGGGACATACCAGCTGACGACTACGGAGCTGGTCTTCGGCTGCAAGTTGGCCTGGAGGAACGCTAGCCGCTGCATCGGTAGGATACAGTGGTCGAAACTGCAGGTGAGGGTTTCTTATGTGAATACATACGATTGGTCACACCGGTTATTAGGGTGTACAAATTGCACTTACACTTACATGTTGGCCTATTCGAATTCCTAGGTAGAGTGAACCTACCGCCCCGTCTTAAGATAAGTGTTGGATTTTTTTAATGGCACCGTGTTTCTTGGCACTCCAGATAGCATGTGAATGAATGAATGAAATGTTTTGTTTGTCTTCGAATATGAAATGTGTAGATTTATGAAATAAATGCATATTTTTGTACATACTTATCCATTATCAATTACTGGCACTTACAATATTATGGACGCATTAGTATGAATCAAATGATTTTAATGTTTATTTATTTATCGGGCGGTGTTTTTCCTGGTAGATAATTTGCATTAACAATAACATACGAAATTTACAGATATTTAATAACTAACTATATTATTAAAATAGCGTAATCTTTTCGCGTTATTTTCCATTTGACTACGTGATATAATACTTGTAGTCCAACGGAAAAAGTAGTTTTTACAAGTTTACCATGACCAACAGGAAAAAATACCTTTACCTTAGTAATCCCAGTTTATAGGTAGGTAAATCTGAGACTAAATACTATTTCCATGAATCTGAGGTCATCTTCTGCAAAGTCTTCTTAGTTTATTGCTGTTAACAATAAACATATCTTTGTAGGTAATCCTATATGTTTGAATGTTTGTTACTCTTTCAGAGTGAAGTCGAATCAGCTAGTATTTTAGATATTTATGCACAAGAAGATAAGTTGCCAATGTTTATTCATTACCGCTTCTTGTCTCAGAGGGATCGAAAACTCTACTTGATGCCAATGCGGTACTTAATAATGACGAAAAGTATTAAAATTGAGAAATTTTATCATTTTCGTATAACTTTATATCCTATGCGACGGGCATAGCAGCAGACACAAACACATAACATTTTAGTTTAGCGACGAACATTTTACCTACCAAATTTTACTAGGCAGACAAAATTGCATAGTTACACTAACTTCTTCAAACTAACAGCACAGAGCGCGCTTCAATAAACTATTTTATATGAATATGGCCACCATCCACCACATGCCCAATGCCCAGTCGCATCTGGATGGCAGAAAAGTCAATGGAAATCTTCTCGTGTTAGAATCATTATTTCGTATCCAAATCGGCATTGGATTGGGTAAGCACTTTATCAGTAACATCTTAACACATCATGACAAAGCGAAAACCAAGTTACATCTAAGCATCTTTCCCTTTGATTACTGCGAAAAACTTAATGTTACAACTTACTTTAGTAAGTTTTGTTGTAGAGACAAGTGTTGTACACATAGAGATGTAAGTAATTGATCGCTGTTTACTTTTGCTATCTTGTTCACCATATTAAATAAATGAGAGGTACTGTTTTAAATTATTTTGATAGGTCAGACCCATCCCAATACTAGAATGCTTTGATTAAGCATTAATATACCGGATACATTCTTAGAGTAGCTTTCCTAGATTTTAAATTCATTCATAAGATTGATGGGCTTATTCTTAAACATTTAAATTTATTGGTTCACTTCACTTCATTTCTTCCGTGGTTAAGTAAGAGAGGGCTTAACTGGCATTACACTGGCTGACTCTTAAGCCGCCCGCGTCCCGATGTTCACGAGAACAGTTTCTAATTACTCCAATTCAACAGATTTTGGAAGAGTTAATCTCATTCAACGGTTGTTTGTTTGTGGTAAAATTAAATGATGATGGGATTGGATAATTTAAAAAATGATGTTAAAATAGTGGTCGATTGTGACTTACCTATCTATACTTACTTAATGAAAGTAGCTCAGACAGAAAAAGACAGATAGAACAAATTTTATTTTTAAGCATGGCAGTCAGAATCAACCACATAGTCACAAATCGTAAGTGATGTAAGTCTACTTCAAATTTATTTGCATCTTGACAACATGACATACGATGACATTCACCAAAAGTACGGGTTTACATAATAGAAGTGTTTACTGGCTGATAGGGCTCGTGTATCACAGGTGACCCGTGTCATCTATCAATCCACACAAGATAAAGTTAACCCTCGGGCTCTTAACCCCGTGGCTAAAGCCATAGCCTTTTATGTTGTTTTCAATTTGTATTTTCAATGATCCTATAAATATCATCTTTATTGACACTACAATTATTAATTTTAATACATAATAAAAGGTAGAGTAGAATGGATAAAGTCCAAAATAATATATATTTCTATTCATGACATAGGTACCTACTTTTATTATTCTAATGAAATATATGTTTTTGTTTCTAGGTAATAACAACTAGTGGCGTCATGGTAAAACAATAGGAATTAAAATTGTAAATAAATCTTCTACAGTCATGATTCCATATAGAAACATAATAAATGCGGGTTTATTAATTCCTACGTTCAGAAGAAAAAATATACTAATGTATTTACCTACCAAATTAAAAACAAAACGATTTTATTTTAATCAGTAAATAATATCTAAGGGAAAACAATGTTAACAATTCACTCACAATCGCATTAATGTAGAATCCGCAAAGCCAATTGCAAACAAACCACGAAAACTCAGTTTTGGTTTATTTAAACAATACAGGTAGGTAAATGCCTGTGTTTATTTGATTGCAACCTCTATATAACAATGGTTTACGGTTAACTTTGTAGTAGGATCCTTATCGGCCATATGCCAATATTTGAGCAAAGTTAAGCATGTATTTGCATAATGTAGGGCCGAACCCGACTTTGCGAACGGGTCCCTTGTTGTGAGCAACAAGTTTATGAAAATTTAAATTTTCCGCCGCAAAACGACAGAATACTTCCTAATACTTTTATTCGCTGTATAATTTTCACTGTGTACCTTGTGATGTTATGTTACCTTCTGATAAATCGAAGATTATATTTAATTGTCTTCTATCTTCTTTCCTTATTCCTTTAATTTTTTACAATTTGCCATCAGAAATTTCTATTTCCTCAAAGATACCAACCTTAGTATTGCGTTTTATTTCAATAGAATGTATTCAATTTTATTTTCTGAGTAAGATAAATCCATAAGAAAGTTAATCATTTTAGGACTATTGAAGTATGTACTACTTTAGAATATCTGTATCAATATTTTTTTACTGTTCAGGTTTTCGACTGCCGACAAGTGACGACCACTAGCGGGATGTTCGAAGCTCTCTGCAACCACATCAAATATAGCACAAATAAAGGAAACATCAGGTAATGTTGACATATTTATTAGAACATATTATTCAACAGTTGACTTTTCTAAGTAGAATAGAAAGGGTCGTATCATCGCCACCGCCTTAAAGGAAGCAACAGGTTATATTGACAAGTTCCTGAATGATTTCGTAGGTTCTGTTAACCTTATATTCCCTTTATTCGCAGTTATGCCATTAATAATGTGATAATAATAATTAAATTACACGCCAAATTATTTGCTCTAGTCCCATTGTACAGCCAACATTCTGATATATACCCACAAGATATCCTTCTCCAGATTTTCTTACTGGATCACACTAGTACATTTTAAGTACGAAGTTGCATTAGTTCATTGTACTTACTAATTTATTCGTACTTCTGTGGATATGTGGTATGATTTTAATATTTTTCAAAAGACATACAGTATGCTCGTATGTTTAACATTAAAATTTCAACACTATACTTAAATATACAAATTTTCCCATTCTCATAAAGATACCATTCCACAGATCGGCAATAACAGTATTCCCGCAACGTACCGATGGCATGCGCGACTACAGGATATGGAACCCTCAGCTCATCAGCTACGCGGGATACCGCCAGGCCGATGGAACCGTCATCGGGGACCCAATGCATTGTGAGTTCACCGAGGTTAGTACCAGGCTTGCATAGACTATGGTGAACTAGGATCCTGATTCGCCATAGCAATTCGAATTGCGGTTAGATACATTTAGTCAAGGAAGGACGAAGGAGCATGGGTAGACCAGCAGTTGGTGGGACGGCAGTATTGCCAACATCTTCGGATTCCTCTGGATATTCACCTGGTTCGACTGGCACTGGATCAGAGAAGTTAGCGCAACATTAGGAAGGCAAAGCTGACAATGATGACAGTCAGACAGACCCTCTATTGCACACCCATATTTCACCTGTTACTCATGTTAGCATCTAGTCCCTAGGAATGTGCCTACCGCTAAGCGGTATAGATTTGCGAACCGTGTTTAATTTCAAAAATATGTAATTATCAATAATAGTAGGTAAATACATATACATAACTATAGTTAAAATTAGCATAATCAATTACCCGGTGCAAATGCAAGAACGTGGAATTGGATTCCCTGTTCATTCATCAATACGAGTACACTGTTCATTGAATGAATTTCCTTGTTGATTATAGAAACTACGCACAAAGCTCTTTTACCATCAAAGTAGCTCATTTGTATTCAAAATCTCTTCCTCCATTATTTCATTTCCAAAACCCAATTCGGAAAAATTTATTGCTGTGGAAACACATTTCGCTGCTTTTATTGAATAAATGAGTTATTTTGGAGTGTTTGGGCAATGGTATAATAACAAGTAACAATCCTTCTTATTATTATAACGACGGCCGATTGGTGTAGTTGGTAGTGGCCCTGCTCGCTGCGCCATAGGTCCTGGGTTCGAATTCCGGTAGGTGCAAATATTGATATAATGAATATTGATGTTGTTTCCGAGTCATGGATGTTTATATACTTATCTGTGTATTTATATACCGTTGTTTAGTACCCACGACACAAGACCTTATGGATCTTAATGTGGGACTAAGTTAATGTGTTGTGACGTGTGTAAATTATTGTTGTTCAGAAGAAGGTGGTCTGTAATAATAAATTGACATAGAAGCTCAATATCATGAATTCCGTTGCATAACCCTGAATAGAATGTGACAAAATTAATATAAAAAAAAAATTAAACTGTAAAAACAAATATTAGCTTCTTTATTATTGTTTAGTTTATTTTAATACTAGCAGCCCCCGCGATATGGTACGCGTGAGGGAGCATTGCACCAAATTCATATAAAAAAAAATGAAACTGTAAAAAAATATTAGCTTCTTTATTATTGTTTACTTTATTTTAATACTAGCGGCCCCCGCGATATGGTACGCGTGAGGGAGCATTGCACCCGTGCGTATCCGGGGCCTATGCTAGTTATACATATAAACTTTTCTCTCGAATCACTCTATCTATTAAAGAAAACCGCATCAAAATCCGTTGTGTGGTTTTAAAGATCTAAGCATACATAGGGACAGACAGACAACAGGACGACTTTGTTTTATACTCTTACGAGTAATATGTAATGATGATTATTACCACATATTCAAATGATACCAGTTATTCGAACGGGATTATTTTTAAAGGCGAACAACAAGTGGATTACAGGGTGCAATAGCTAAAAAAAATTAGTTAACGTAACAAATATTACAAAATAACATTTGACAGAAAATAATATGGACCATCTGACGAAATCACACTATGTTTATTAAAAAAAAAAGTTATTTTTTTTGTAATACATACTATGGTTGATTTATTTATTACTTTTGTTTCAGTTATGCATAAAACTGGGTTGGAAACCACCGAACACTCCGTGGGATATCCTGCCACTTGTGCTGTCCGCCAACGGGAAAGACCCAGACTACTTCGAAATACCCCGAGAACTGGTCATGGAGATAAACATGACACATCCCACGTAAGCGTTTGATACCGATTTACCTTGATTTTCATTACCTCGCTCAGTTCTATTTAATATGCAGGTATAATATGAGATAAATTAATTAATAGGTAGACAATTAAGATATTACATACACAAATAACTTCACGCCTATGTCCCATGGTGTCGGCAGACGTACTAACTACATACTAAATGGAGATATTAGGTATTTAGGTAGTACGTTCCCAGCATACCTATCTTTTTCGCCTCGTTCACTTTAATTATGTTCTTCATACATGCTCACCGGTTTCGGGTGATTTTGATTATTAAGATTAATCTTTTGATTATGTAACATTTAGAAAACTCTAAACTACTAAACACACAGTATTTATTAGCCATATGTCATTTTGTACACAATAAGTATGGTCCATTTTGCTCCAGGGATGCCTCACTATTCTTGTTTTATTAAAACCAAAACAAGAGCAACTTTTGTTGTTGATAGTTTTTATTTCAATTTCTTTTTCTAAACACGATTTATGACTCGATATGTACCTTACATGGCCACTTACATGCAACGCGTCCATTTCGCGTTTCATCACAAATTTACACCGACATAAAAAGGCGGGGAATGCATATTGTGTTGTGGAGTAAAGGGCCGCAAATAGGTAAACGCACCGCCCATACAGAGTAGATTGCTTATCGTAAACTTGTGGTCCACCCAGTGATCTCCAATCTGCCTTTACTGCTCATAAATAACCCATACAATAACGTACGGTATTGATAATGTTAACAGGCGGTTAATGCGATATAAAATGGCGTGATAAGTTGTAATCGACCCGTAGAGACCGGTGTCGGTAAAAATATGTCGGGATTACCAGACCTCTGTGAATTTATAGAAGGAAGGCGATATTGGGCCATTTTTTCAAATACTTTCCTATTCTCAAGGGATTTTCCTCGAGATATTTACCAGATTCCTTTTATTATTATATTTACAAATTCTGAATAGCTTCTTGTATTTGCATTATATTATACTTTTATTGAAATTGTACCTTTTTTAGAATGATAAGAAATATTTATAAGTTTTTGTTCAAATGTATACGGTTGAATTGAGAAACCTCCTCCTTTTTTGAAGTCGGTTAAAAACATGCAAACAACGGGATGGTTTGGCATTAATTAACTGTCATTCCGTTACATCTTATACCCATAATGTAATACATATTAAATATCTAAAATTAATTAACATTTAAATATTTACAACTTAATACCTAATACTTTATAAAATTATTAATAAAGAAATGGAAAAAATTCAAAGAACCCACGACCTCATCTTTAACTATTTAAATATTAATAATTATCACTTATTTTTTGGAGTCGGTGCCAGCCTAGGTACCGTAGTCTGTTTTGTTGATGGACGCGCGCGGCTGGCAAAGCCACACACACGGAAAAACGGTGTAGTAGGCAGGGCACGCGGTAATGCAATTTCCTATTCTTGGTTTTACTATGAATTTTAGTGTCGGTCAGTTTTCATAATTACATTTATTTGTTTGGCTGGCACCGACTTCAAAAAATAAGTGATAATTATAAATATTTAAATAGTTAAAGATGACTTTGTTAAAGTATTAGGTATTAAGTTGTAAATATTGAAATAATTTTAGATATTTTAAGTAGAAAAATTAGTTACGTTATTTATCGCTTTTTAGTTAAAGTTTGAAGTCGGTAATATTTTTTTAAGTCAGTTTATTTCTCGATTTTTAGTTGTGTTAATGCTTTGTGGACTTAAATAGATGCTAGTTTATACAGGATGATTTTTGGTCGTCAACGTTCCCGAAACTACGCAATCTCCTAATTATCACGATCATTTTTCTCCTTGGAAGCATACCTGGGAAGTGTCTGGTTTTCAAAATATTAGGGTCAAAAGTTGAGTAAATAGACTGCGTTTTTCTGCATAAATGGACATAAACGCGCGTAGCAAGATTTTTCACGAGAAATAATTAATATGAAAAAACTAGCATAAACACTGGACACTATACATTTCGCCCGATCAAGTAACAAAAAAATTGTTTCAAAAAAATTTACATCGTTTCTCTGCATTTTTTTTGGCATAATCTTACTTTATTTGATGTAAAGAGTACGTACCCTTAGTTAAGGGTGGCAACGAAAAAACACCCTGTATACTTAAGGATTTCATCGTTACCATCTCAGGAGTAGTACCTACCCGTATAAGTATCACGTTAGCCCTACATATATAGTTTCCATCGACCAATTGCAGTACTGTCCCCTAACTCCTAACCATCAAGGAGTTCTGTAGCTTGACCATCAGCACAGCAGCATCAGATGTTGATTCAAGTATACCTCACAAGCAACAAGTTAGCCCTACATACTACTATATAATTTCCATCGACCAATTGCCGCACTGTCTCTCAACTCCTAACCGTTAAGGAGTTCTGTAGCTTCATCATCAGCACAGCAGAATCAGATGTTGATTTAAATAATACGTTAGCCCTACATACTACTAAGTAGTTTTCATCGACCAATTGCAGTACTGTCTCCTTACTCCTAACCGTTAAGGAGTTCTGTAGCTACATCATCAGCACAGCAACATCAGATGTTGCTTCGAGTTGCACGTTTGCCTTACATACTAATAAATAGTTTCCATCGACCAATTGCAGTACTGTGGAGTTCTGTAGCTTCATCATCAGCACAGCAGCATCAGATGTTCATTCAAGTAACACGTAGGCCCTACATACTACATAATAGTTTTCATCGACCAATTGCAGTACTGTCTCCCAACTCTTAACCGTTAAGGAGTTCTGTAGCTTCATCATCAGCACAGCAACACGAGATGTTGCTTCGAGTTGCACGTTTGCCCTACATACTAATAAATAGTTTCCTACGACCAATTGCAGTACTGTGGAGTTCTGTA
This sequence comes from Carposina sasakii, assembly GCA_014607495.2. Taxonomy (NCBI): domain Eukaryota; kingdom Metazoa; phylum Arthropoda; class Insecta; order Lepidoptera; family Carposinidae; genus Carposina; species Carposina sasakii. Next base: position 12,422,251 of record CP053152.1, on the reverse strand, counting down.
GTTTCATCATCAGCACAGCAGAATGAGATGTTGATTCAAGTAACACCTTAGCCCTACATACTACTAAATAGTTTTCATCGACCAATTGCAGTACTGTCTCCCAACTCCTAACCGTTAAGGAGTTCTGTAGCTTCATCATCAGCACAGCAGCATCAGATGTTGATACGAGTTACACGTTTGCCCTACATACTACTGAATAGTTTCCATCGACCAATTGCAGTACTGTATCCCAACTCCTAACAGTTTAGGAGTTCTGTAGCTTCATCATCAGCACAGCAGCATCAGATGTTGATTCAAGTAACACGTTAGCCCTACATACTACTAAATAGGTTCTATAATTGACGGAAATATCGGTGAACATACATAAAAAAATATATGTATACATACAGACGAATTGAGAACCTCCTCCTGTTTTTGAAGTCGGTTAAAAAGCTTAGCGACAGCTATTCTATCAAGTTAACGTGACAATATCGGAGATTCTTCATCAAGAAAAAGTTTTTAAATAACGCTGTTATCTAAGTATTCCTATCACATTTTTAACGAAACGTAAAAATACATCATAAACGAGTCGCAAAATGTTTTCTTACACTGTAAGCATCGTAAAATCACTACGAGTACGACCCAGATCCTAACGAAGTATGTTACTAAATATTTGATCAGATAGTACAAGAAATTGAATTGATTAGATATTGTGAAAGAGCTTATTTTGTTTGTTGTATAATCTATGAACTATGTTTCCTTAACATGACAAATAAGGTTTATAAAATTATTAATAAAGAAATGGAAAACAAAATCTTCATCCGAGTGGGAATCGAACCCACGACCACTGCAAACCGTGCCAGCCGCTCTAACCACTGAGCTACCGGGTCAATTACGGATGACGAATTTTACCATCTCTTTTCTAAATTACATATTGGCAACGTTATTTTTCATCGAGATACTAGCCAAATCTCGGCACACAAAGCTGAATCCCTCAGCACAATGTTTAAAGATGAAACGATCAACCATATCCTAACGGATTATATTAATGGAGAAGTATTTTTATAAATTTATCTTAGTCGAGATATTATAAATTATAAAATTATATTTACAATTTAATTATTAATAGAAAATTGAATCGATAAATATATAGGTAATCAATGCCAAGAGCGATAAGGGCGTTTATAATAAAATTGATAGCCGATAGGTAAGAGAAATATTAATTGTCATGTCTAGGTAGTATTCGATTCTTTATTTTGCTAATCATTTCTAAATGCGTGCTGATCATGTGCTTTATCTCATAACCAGGTACTCATGGTTCGAAGAGTTGGAACTACGCTGGTACGCTTTACCAGCTGTCTCCAACATGCGTTTCGACTGCGGTGGCATCGAGTTCACCGCCAACGCCTTCAACGGGTGGTACATGAGTACGGAGATAGGCTGCCGGAACTTCTGTGATACCAACCGCTTGAATATGCTTGAGGTTGGATATACACATAGACGCACACACTTAATTCTATTTATTAGGTTTTGTATTTTCATGATTTTGAATTGTATCCACTTTTTAATTGCTTTCTTGGTTTTTTTTTGTTTAGTAGTATCCAGAGGTCAATAATATCTGGAACTTTATTATTAAACTAGATCAAAACTAAAGGCACCACTGTTGCTTGCCCTAATAATGGCAGTTCAAACCACAGTTTAAATGGTAGAACATGATAATCGAGTGGGCTACAAGTTTTGGGGTTTCAATAACTGAAATGGATTTCTTGTTCCAATTTACTAGGGTCAGCCTATGGTTAAAATGTTCCCATTAGGGCACAAGATAGATTTGCATAATAATTTTAAATTATAGTTTAGTGTGGGTTTCAAAATTGCGCGGTACGAAATATACATAACATAACGTATATGTTATAGTTTACTTTTGCTAAATATAGCTACGTTCAACGATAGCGCGATCCCCTCCTGCTAATTTTATTTCTAAGAAAATTACCCAAATCTAAAGATCGTCATTTGTTTATGAAGACAGTTGCCCAGAAAATTGGGTTAGACACCCGGACGCCAGTCAACCTGTGGAAAGACAAGACCCTGGTGGAGGTGAACGTGGCCGTGCTGCACAGCTTCCAGCAGCACAACGCGACTATCGTCGACCATCACACCGCTTCTGAGAGCTTCATCAAGCACCTCGATAATGAGAATAGATTACGGTATGTTTGCTTTAGGGTCGGTTTATATCTGACGAAAGATGCGTCGAGCGTATCTCCAGGTATAGGCAAACGTACGCTCGACGCACTAACGTATCATCGGTTGAACCGTGATGTGTGAACGGTCGAGTGTTTTTCTATACATTTTGTCTGTTGATGATGATGATGATGACATTATGGTACACACGGCTTTGCTCCCGAAAACGAGGCATCCAGAATTACATGATCACACAGTCATGTCATAAGAGAGATCTCTCCGACCGTATTTCGGCCAAGGCGACCGATCTCTACGGAAATTAGCCAGGTACGCAGGAAATATTATAGTGCACAAGTGTGTGCGCAAACACAGATGCACTTTCTATTCCGTCACTCATAGTCCGATGGGACGGAAATCCGACTCGACAGGAGAGAGATCAGGCGCAGGACCAACCGTTTTTCGTGCTTTCCGAGGTACGAGCTAAGTGACAATTTTACAACATTAAAATCTGTACATGAAGTAAATTCATTGGTACAGGCCCGTGACAGGGATCGAACTTACGCCTCCCGCTTGGAAGGCGCACGTCTTGGGCTACCACCATTGGGCTATCACCGCATGTTTAGCATATAGATGTAGGAGACCAGTGGCAAGTTGTTAGTTCACATTTGAAAGAAAACCTTTGAATTGCTAACAGCCGATTTCTATAACTGATCTTGAGAGATTTTTTGCATATCTCAGATTTAATCTTCAATTGTTTTCATACAAAATTTCAAATTAGGAGTAATCAAATCCGAGATTCTTTTTGATCTCGCGTATTGAAATTGACCGTTAGTCGACTCATACGACATGCTATTGTATGATTCTGATTCAAAAGTAATATATTAGGGTAAAGACACACGGACTGCAATTTAACTGCATGTCGACTGCAAAATTGCAGTTCCGATGCAGTTGCTGTACGTAACGTACCGTGTAACTGCACACCAACTGGAATCAAACTGCACGTTATGTACAGTTGGCTTGCAGTTTCATTGCAGTCGTGCTAACTGTATTCATACTGCTTCGGAACTGCAATTTTGCAGTCGACTTGCAGTTGAATTGCAGTCCGTGTGTCTTTACCCTTACTTGCGAAGTCTCTTTTTTTATATCTTCGTGAGAAATGTTTCTCTTCTTAACTTAAATCATCATCAAAGCATCTCTAAAATATGTGTTTTGCAAGTTGTGTGTATTTGTAGAGTTAGTTTCTATTTAGTCACATACATTCTCTGCATTATGATAGGATGTTGTGGGACTTGCGGTTGCTTTTGTGACATAATGCTATTAACTTTATCTAGAACGTGCTATGAAAAATAGAAAATTTAATAAATATTTTACGGTAATTTATTATATCGACTGCAATGTTGATCCCATTGAATATCTACAACTTTATTTTTAACTAGTTATTCTCTAAATGCGACCCCGTTCGCGTAAACTAAAAATAACATAAGTAGGTAGTCTTATTTTTCGAGACAAGCTTATTTGGCATGATATTAGTATGGATAATTGTTACAGATTAAAAGTACAACTGCCGATATTAATAGCTATCTACTTATAATAAGGAAAAATAAATAAACCGAAGGACTCAATTATATGCCTTAAGTCTTTTCATGGTTTTGTTTTATGTGCATAGGACGAGAATAAATAGGTACCTATTCTCTAATATTCTAATAAAATACCCCGTGATAAGAATGGTCACTAAATTATGAGCGCAATATAACACCGGGCTCTATGTTGAAAATCAAATAAATTTGCTCATGTTTATCGCAATAAATTATGGCTCAAAGTAACATCATATCGCAAAACACCGAGCGAACATAGACAATGGAAGGTGGGAATATTACCCGAAATTAATAATACAAGCACATTATTAAGCTATAAAACTATCAACACGGGAACCTTGCAGTAAGGCTCTGTGCATACATACGGCTACGATCTATACAGGATGTAACACTAAGGGTATGTTAAGCGAAAAGCTATGTAAATAGCCCACTATAGAGAACCTATTTCCGAAATTTGAGACTCGAAATCACATGTTTATTTTTTAAGATTGTATGATCATTCCTGAGTTGTTTAGGAATTCTCCATACACTGGAAAAATAAACATGTGATTTCTAGTCTGAAATTTTATGGTTAAGTTCCTTTTAGTGGTCTATTTATATTACTTTTCACTTAACATACCCCTTTTGTTACACCCTGAATACATTTTAGCTTTAACTATCATTATTCTAGTTATAATAGCTCTCACGGTTAAATACCTGCCTTCCAATCAGACAGTCACCAGTCCATATATAAATATCAAATACTAATACACATCAGTCTATTGCAGTCCACTGCTGGACGCAGACCTCCCCAGGGCACACACAAGGCTACTGTCATAGGGGGGGGGGGGTTTTGCCCATAGTTCCCACAAGACTATGCTGTCAACACAGGAGATACTTTAATCGCATCTTACGATAACCACGGGCAGACATCGGGTGATGCTATTTTCCTCTGCCATACGGTATTCGGTCGACACCACACCGTAAATGTAAATGTCGAAAAAATCGTAATGGCACTGAACCCAAAAGTAATAATGGTATTAAAGCAGGATGTTGATTTCGGTGCAGTATTTGGAACTTCCAAACACTAATGCCAGCATGTGAATATCGAAATGTTTTCATTCTATTCCGTACGTACATATATCGGTTCTAAAAATAAAGTTCCAACAGCTATTGCAGGAAATCGTATGCGTTTGTACTAATATCATATTATTACAGAAAATATTTGCCATATGCGTCAACATATTGTATACTCGTAATGTATACAAAACCTAGTTCACATAAGGTTCTATATTTATGCCGCGGATACAAAAATAACAAGACGAGTGAATATTGTGCAACGGAATGTAACAATTTTATTAAAAAATAACAGGTTATCAAACAGAAAAACAAAACATTACTTCGGAATATTGCATAAAATATTTTACATTGGTAATATTTGTGTTGATTTTATGTAAAATGTTTTAAAATTTGCACACAGCTCTGGCTGCCCTGCCGACTGGATATGGATAGTGCCGCCGATGTCCTCATCCATCACCCCAGTCTTTCATCAGGAGATGGCGTTATACTACCTAAGGCCGTCCTATGAATATCAGGTTAGCGACGGTTATTTATATCTTCCCACATTCCTAATAATAGAATGTAAAATGTTTTAAAATTTGCGCTCTGGCTGCCCTGCCGAATTTCGGTTCAGTTTAACGTGGGGTGGGATTTAATCTTCCCACATTCCTAATAATAGTTTCTTTGTTCAAATCGAAAAAATATAAAAACTGGGTTAGCCAAAAACGGGAACATGACCATGAAAGAGATCCTATAGCCACGTTTAGCATATCGGGGCCAGACGTAAAAGATTATTGGCAAGTTCATTAACTATTGCACTTAAATTGATCTGTTTTTTTTGTGTACTTAAATCAGTTTTATTATTTAGGAGGCGGCTTGGAAAACCCATCAATGGCAGAAATCAAAACCTATAACCGGCAAGAAACCTATAAATAGAAAGTTCCACTTCAAGCAAATTGCAAGGGCTGTCAAATTTACATCCAAATTGTTCGGTCGAGCCCTGTCTAAGCGAATAAAGGCTACTGTTCTTTACGCCACCGAAACTGGGAAGTCCGAACAGTATGCTAAGGAGCTCGGAGTTATATTTGGACATGCTTTCAATGCTCAGGTAATCGATTATTGATATTTAGTTAAATTAAACCGATGAATCACTATTAGGTACTAAATAGAAGTAAAAAAATAATGAGTCATACTGAGGAAGGTAGTCTTCGATCTGTCTATGATTAGAATTGGAATAATGAATGGAATAATAATACAATTTAAATTTATAAATTAAAAAAAGACATATATTAATATAACTTTGGTAAATTTTTTGTAGGTTCATTGCATGGCCGATTATGATATAACGTCGATAGAACATGAAGCTTTACTTCTAGTTGTAACATCCACTTTTGGCAACGGTGACCCTCCTGAGAATGGTGTGGTAAGTGATTGGTTCATACTATATCTAACAATTTAACTATAAACATATATCAGTAACATATAATATTTCGTTTTTAAGGCTTTCGGGGAGCATCTTTGTGAAATCCTGTATGCTGATCAAGTTGGAGACGAATCACAAGGGTAATTTCAAAAGTATTGTAAACTAACATTCATTACCTATAATTAATTTGCAAACCAACAAAGAAATAAAATAAATGCGTTTTCAGGAATAGCCAAATGATGACACCAAAGACTTTCATAAAAGCCAACACTCAGATTGATTTCCAAAAATATACCGTCTCCAATCCAAAGCAGTTAAGCCGGCTGGAATCTCTTAAAGGTAACTCAGCAGGTACTTGTGCCTTTACTTTCCATTGCATCATATAAGATTTTGCGAATATTTAAAAGATGTTTTCAGCTACATAATAATTGCTATCTTCACATTACGAGTAAAACTTAGTTTAACTGTTTTAATTGATTTTGACGAATTCAATCACAGGAAGCACTACAGACGCAGTATCCATTGATAGTTTTGGTCCGCTGAGCAACGTTCGGTTTGGCGTGTTCGCTCTTGGCTCGAGTGCGTATCCAAACTTTTGCAACTTCGGAAAATATGTGGACAAGTTGCTGGGTGACCTTGGCGGGGAACGAATCCACGACCTCGCTACCGGTGATGAGATGTGCGGACAAGACCAAGCCTTCCGGAAATGGGCCTCTAGTGTTTTTAATGTGAGTTACATTGTCTACATTAGATATATTGATACGATTAAGATTGAAAGATACGGTAGTGGTTGTAATAGAAGTACGTAGCTTGTAATTATATAAATTAAAAATGGGCAGAATAATTACATTATGCGTTTCTAACTTTCGTCTTTATCTTTAGATAAATCATTATGTCATAGCACAAAATAATTTACAGGTATCATGTGAAACATTTTGCCTGGATGACGATGAAACCCTACAAGAAGCTAAAAGAGCTTTAGGATCTGTAGCACTAAGTGAGGAGACAGTTCGCTTTGCCTATCCTGGTGGGAAAGCACCGGAAATCATTGAGGCTTTACAATCGGCTCTGAATAAGAAAATGGTCACTTGCATTGTCAAAGCTAATAAAGATCTAGGAGATGCATCTGCTGAGCGATCAACGATATTTATTGACTTGGAACCAACGGTGAGAAATGAATATCTATGGTTGTATAGATTGGATGTTAATGTTTACGTTGTTTTGAATGCCATATTGTTTTTCAGAATGAAATTAAATATGAACCAGGCGACCATGTGGGTATAATGGCGTGGAATAGAAAGGAACTGGTTGATATTATCATGTCACGAATCAGAGATGTCAACGACTTTGATGAACCATTGCAATTGCAGCTTATGAAAGAAACACATACATCTAGTGGTAATCATTATTATTATAATTTTTTAAATAATATTGTGTGATGTTTGAAGTATTTTGCTCTTCACTTAATACGTTATAAATATACAGGTCCAGTTAAATCGTGGGAGCCGCATGAGAGACTTCCAGTAGTCAACGTGCGTGAATTGTTCACAAGATTTCTTGATATAACTACTCCACCAACAACAATGTTACTTCAGTACTTGGCGAAAACTTGTGATAATGATGAAGAAAGAAAACAACTTATCATGCTTTCTAATGTACGTATATACAAAGAAAGATATTAGGACAACAAAACACATAATATTAGCTAAGTGCCCACATGAAATATGTATTTGTATGCTGTGCCAATTTTAAAATTACTTGTACTTTCTTTGACGCTAATGTACATAATTATATCTTTAATCCAACTTTGACCCTAATTATGTTTGTTATTTAATAAACCCTAATAAATTCCAAGGACCCAGCGGCGTATGAAGATTGGCGTCATTACCGTTTCCCGACGTTAGCTGAAGTTCTAGAACAATTCCCATCAGCCAGGCCCAGTGCGTCGTTATTAGCCGCCCTACTTTCACCTTTACAACCACGCTTCTACTCTATATCGTCATCACCGATCGCTCATCCCAAGCGATTACACCTCACAGTCGCAGTAGTCACCTACAAGACACAAGGTCAGCTATCCAAAAATTTTCTGTACAATCACCGTTAATGTTTCACGGTTTATTATTGTTTCCCACGTATAAACGTTTGTAATGAAATTCCGTCGAATTACGATTACGAGACTATCTATTTTTAAATCTTCATTGACGCTTGTTACACGGTCATAATGTCGTATTTTAATATAAGTATATGAGTTTACTCATGAATAAGGAAACACAGTGTTTTAACAATAGGTTAATAATACTTTTACGTAATCCCTGCTACTGATCGACAAGATAATGTAAAGGTTTTTTTATGATAGAATTTGCGTCATTTTAATTAGAAAATATGTCTCAAGGGTATGACGTTGTTGTTAATTGGATCACTACTAAAAATAAATTATGTCCAAACAGATGGTGAAGGCCCTGTTCATTACGGCGTTTGTTCAAATTATCTAATGGATCGGAAGCCTGGCGATGAAGTACAACTGTTCATTCGAAGGTAAAATAACATAAAACTCTCGCGAACCCACCTTGATTAAAATTAACCAAAACTTACTTTGGTTCTGTTTTTACAGTGCGCCTAATTTCCATCTTCCCCAAGATTTGACGCTGCCGTTGATCCTAATAGGTCCCGGTACTGGAATTGCCCCATTCCGAGGATTTTGGAATCACCGAAGGGCTCTTATAAACTCCCGGACTCGTCCTACCGCTGGTCCGGTGTGGCTTTTCTTTGGATGTCGAACTAAAACTATGGACTTATATCGCGAGGAAAAGGAACAAGCTTTGAAAGATGGAGTTCTTTCCAAAGTTTTCCTTGCTTTATCGAGAGAGAATACTATACCAAAAGTAAGTTCAGGGTGCAAAGCTAATGCATAGTATAAATAAATAGTTTCAATTCAAATCACGAAACCCTATTAGAAACTGAGTTAGCACATATATTTATACATTTACAGATGTATGTTCAAGAACTAGCAGAACAAGAAGGTTTTGAAATACACGACTTGCTATTAAATCGAGGGGCTCACTTCTATGTATGCGGTGATTGTAAAATGGCAGAAGACGTACATCAAAAGTTGAAAGGAATAATAAAGAAACACGGCAATATGACTGATGAGCAAGTGCAGAATTTCATGTTTATACTAAAGGTAAATATTTTTGGTGTGATTTTGCTTAGTTTTGAGGACTTTTTTACTATGACTTGTAACTTACGAGTACTTCTTAATGATTTTAGGAGGAAAATCGTTATCACGAAGATATCTTTGGCATCACGCTGCGTACGGCTGAGGTCCACAGTGCGTCTCGAGAATCTGCCCGTAGGAACAGAGTCGCGTCGCTACCATGACGCCGGTCCTCCCGGTTCTATGCCACCCCACTTACCTAACCTACGAGAATTATGGACTACATTGATGGGACAAATTCTTTCATGACTCAAATACTTAGCGCATTTTTTGTTTTAAAAAAATATTTTCTTAACATTAATCAGGGAAATTGTGGTTGAACCTAGTTTGGCCCGTTTTGGTACTCTATCATTTGTAACGCTGTGGAATATTGTGATACCATAAGTATCAATATAAAACTGTTTCGAGATTACAAAATTAAATATTGTAAATTAATTTAAATTTTCCAGCGATACTAATAATAATAATACGGTAATAATAATTCCAGTAATACGGAAAAATATCAGAGTCGTTCACTTCTGTTTTGACATTGCAATTTTTGGAGGTCATAAACATTTCATGTAATCGTGTGAAATATAGTTTGTGCTATTCAAAATAACTATTAAAGCATGATAGAATATGATTTTGATGTCCAAAAAATCAATGTCATTTTTTTTCACAGATAAGTTCATTTCAGGATTGACTTATATGAATTAAAATAAACTATTCTATTTGGAAAAGGCTCAAGCAGGGTGAAAATTATTAACGCACAAATGCATTTTATCTCAATTGAACCAAACAGAGTGCCTAAATGCAGAATTTTCTTGATCTTGTTTTTTGCTTTTTTGAAATAATTTGAAATACATAGTCATATGTACTTATTATAAAAAGTGGGGCTTTGTAAACTTTACGACGACTGCTTCTAATAAATTGGAAGGTACTTACTAAAGTTAGCTTGCTACACGACTCTGTATAGAATTTAAGAATTTGATGCAGTTAACATTCCATTCTCGTTTGTGATAATATTAGAAAATATATATAAGATAAATAAAATATCATAATTTTATCAATCAATATAAAAATCGTACTTAATAAATTATTATATCGTGTTATTGAAACTCTTTCACTAGTATTCTATTTACACATTTTGTCCATATAAAGTGTTGAATCAATCCGTTACTAAAAAGCTTATTTGTAAAATTAATTAGGGAATAGAATATTTTTTGGCGTTTATTAAGAAAATACATATACTTACTTAAATAACGAATCTTTAACTTTTAAAAATACAACGATTATTTAATTTATTGCCAAGATGTACAGATTTATTTGTATAATATTCTTGTTTTATTGTCTAATACTATAATAATTTTCTGCTGTAAATAAGATACATTATGTTGATACTACTTATATTTTATATGTTTAATAAAATAATACAATTACTATTTTAATGATTGTATGAATGTCAACAGTAGCACTAATTTTACTGTTGCTTTAAAAATATAAAAGTAATGAATAATTTCATTTGTGAAGAAATACAGGGTGCCGAATATCATATTTTTCTTTTAGAAATTAAATAATAGTAATTATTATATGATATACAAGGTTCTCATATCATAATATTGCCAAATTTCCTTCAGAAATATCTTTTTGTGGTAAAGATAAACGGTCTGTGCTTCTAGGTGTGAATGTTACATTTTGTGATCCTCTTGCTAGTCTTAAGAAATGTATTCATATTTTATATTATTCATGTTAAAAGAATTTAATATACAACACAGTTTTTTCTGATAACTAATATTTCTATATTAAATTACACATTGATATCTTAGTAATATCTTTACCGGTTTTGTAACTGATGGAATTATTATCTACAAAAAATATTAACTACATATTCGAGACTTAAAATAATGTTTATAATAATAAATTCATATCACTGAGATTATGAATAAGTCGCACGGATTCATTTGAAAATATTTAAATCTAATAGAAATAATTCTCAGATTTGGACATGAATTAATATTTTGTCTGTTAATGGTCAAATAAAAGTTCCTTCCTATTCAAATTACTAAGTATTTTTATTTTGTCTTAATCCTATACATTTAGATGTTTACGTAGGTAATAATAACAAAAACACTATGATATAACACTTAAATATTTAAAGATAATAACTTTCTAAGCGTATTTATTCATATTAAAATTTACTACATATTAAAAAAACATAATCGGGTAAAGGTAAAAATGTCTTATAAATCTAAAAACATAGAGTATTAGATGCTGAAATAATGTAAAATTCGTCCTCCTAGTAATTTTAGTTTTATTGGTAACTCACAAAAGTGTTTACAAAACGATATCTCCAATCACTTATATACAGCTATATATATATAATATAAACAGCTATTTCGTTTGAAATACCTACCTACTTACATATACGGGCGGGAATATGATAAGCATAACATGATTTTGCAATATGATAATAAAACATATCAGTGGTTAAAGCGAATACTGATGCTTTTGTTAAGTTGTTTTATGTGTAATTCTTAATATAGCAGTTCATTTTCATAAATCAATATAGGGAAATAGTATATGTCTCAATTATACTCTAGAATGGAAAATTAGATTCAGAGAGACTTCACATTAGGTAATATTACATACATACATATAATCACGCCTTTATCCCTTACGGGGTAGGCAGAGCACTAAGGGCCGATAGAACCACATGGTGCCACTTCTGACCAATTTTTAGGGTATAGTTGAGATGTACAAGTTCGGTTAGTAGGTAATATTATATTGACGAAAATGTATATTGTAAATTTTTACTACTTACAGAGAGGTCATAAATATATCGTGATGCTACCTGTACCTACCTACTGCTGAAAAAGGAAAATACCTCCAATTACTTGTACTTAAATTATTTATATGATGACAAATTAATTGGACATTATTATGAAGAATGAGTCATAAATCTTCGTAAGTTTGCGTCATTTCGTATTTTATGGGGTGTTGGGCAGATTGGTGGAGTAATGTTAGCTCAAAAGGCTCTATTTAGGTATACCAATTTCAGCCATATACATATAGTCATATAAAATGGTCGATTCCGGCAGTCACACTTAAACTTAAACGTAAAATTAGTTTTACTTGTCCTTTTCTCTCTCAGCCATTTATGTTAAGAACGGAGAGAGATAGACCTGACTATGATTAGGTTTAGGTTTAAGTGTGGCTGCCGGGATCGACCCTAATGTCAAGATAGGCCTCCTCCAATAGAAGTTTTTGTAAGTATTGCTAGAAGGTGTGATCTGGATCAATTACTAGATAGGTCTTATCCAGAACGAAACGCTTCCAGGCAGGATCCAGATATAGTACCTACAGATAATATTACAAATAACATATTGAAGTATTTTACTTTGTTTACCTGAAAAACATATGTAAAAGTACCTACTCTATAAGTTTCGTCGTACTCGTAGGTACAATACTCGTATTGACGTGCCCAATAGGTGGATTTATTTTAATGAGAGAGAGTAGTTTGTAAGTTTAACTGATCAAACGTTACATTAAAATTTTAAAATATATAATTTAAAATATTTATAAGTTTTAATAATAATAATATGCTACGTTATCGGTGCCTACCTAGATTAGAAAATATGCTTACCAGGGTACGTGATAAATTCTTAAAATATTGTGATGGTTCACTTAGATTAATGATTGGTCTTCGCTCCGCAGAGCGGATCATTATTCTAAGGTTCACTTATTGTGATATGTTGATTTATCAAATCACATACTTGATTTATAAAAAAATAATAAGTAACACAACATCAAACAATAATATTTATAAAAAATCAACGAATATAAAACTCTTACTGCACACGCCGATAAATGCAGTAGATGCTTACTACGTAGTACTCGTATTTACGAAAACATCCAATAAACATTCAACAAATCAAGTATTGGACATTTGTATAGCTCCAATAGATGACAAGCAGGTACCTACTTAGTATAGATTCAATGAATAAATATGCATTACCAAAAGTGTAAATTATAGAGAACACGCTAACGATGTATCTTATGGCAACATACACCATCTATTATTAAATTGTCCAATTTGTATATACATTTTGATCAGTGGTTATCATTTCCGCGTCGCTCTCCGATCACTCGGCCAGTTGCCGCGCTGCGCAGACGTCGCGAGAGGTGACGCATTCTTGTTATTTTGTATTTTTCTTGCGAACGACTCGGTTACCGGGGCAACCTCAGACTCTACTTAGTTCGCCTCTGGATGTGATACCGCTGACATATAAATGATGGTGCAACAGTTTCACTCTCCAGTTATTAGAAAATATACAAAGTTTTCGCCCGCGAGAATAATTTTAGCAGTGTTTAACTAAGCATATTCATAAATGTCTAATATATTCAAATATTGTTGCATGAAAGATCCTGAAGGGTCAGAGTTGGTTAAGAAAGACGTTAAAAACATGGATCTAGTGGATCATAGTAAGGTTGATCAAATACCGGAGTTAAAAGTGAACGATGGTGAAAACCCTGTGAAAATGGAACAATTGAATAGACACCTCACGAGTTGTCCGTTCCCTGGTGCTACTAATGGTAACGTTCAGAAAGGAAAACCGAATCTTCGCATAAAAGTGCCTCATCCTATAAAGTTGCGGAACCACCTGCTGCTGGATGAGAATTACGATTCACTTCATTCCAATGGAAATATAACTGGATATGTAAGTACCTACTGTATTTTATTTGTATTATAGGATTATTAGATATTATGGTCGATTCCGGCAGTCACACTTAAATCTAAACGTGAAATTAGTCCTACTTGTCCTTTTCTCTCTCAGCCATTTATGTTAAGGACGGAGAGAGATAGACTTGACTAAAATTAGGTTTAGGTTTAAGTGTGACTGCCGTAATCGACCCTAAGGTATAGATTATTTAAAGAAAGGAAATTTTCGCAATACTGTTTGTCGCTTACGATGGAAGTAGGTTATATTAATTACTCTAGGTACCTATTTTATATTTTCCCGCTATTCTTAACGTGGCTGTGGCATCTCTTTTATGATCTTGCAGTTCTAGCTACCCCATTTAGAAATACAACCGTGTGTATATGTAATGTATTTTGAATACCGTCGTTAAGAAACATATTATAGAAACTGTTGTCAGCTTAGCAAACCTTCGCGATAACCTATGACCCGAAAGCCTGACTGGTCGGAGCCGACTCTCATACAATAGGTCAAAATTTTCTTAATATCGGGTTATATTGGTTTCAAGTTGTTTAGCAAGAATGTTAATAAATATAATAATATCTGAAATTGTATTGGGCGTTACAATTCGGTTTTCGCAGTTATAAGTTATCAGATCCGAGGGTCAGTGGAGGGTATACGGCCCGGTGGTGGGCGCACCCATAGTGAATAATAATATCTATTTGTAGATCAATATAATTTCAAACTACAACTAGAAATTTTTTTCACATAGTACATCAAACATCTTCATCTATTATATTAGTTATTACTTATAATAAACTTTATATTATAAAGTAACTTGTCCTGACTGATCTCATTGCAAAACTATTTAGGCTAGAAACGTGATATTTGTACCGTGGCTTCCTTTCCTGACCTTTAGGTCCACTAATAAAAAAACCATTTTCGGAAGTTCCTACGGGAATGGCAAATAACGGTAATTTTTAAGTTTACGCAGACCAAGTAGTGTTGTACTCGTATAATGTTAATAGAGACTTTATTGATAAATTAAGGTGAGTATAGACTAGAGCATTTACTTGTAACAGAAAAACAAGTAGCTCTATGATATGTATACCCTTTACGAACCAGCGAGCATGCATATGGACCGACAGCAGAAAGCGACTTTGTTTTATAATATGTAGTGATTACTAGTAATTACGGCCTTTTCTCAACAAATGTCTCTAATATAGCAAAGCGGGATACTCCACTTGCCAGAATTCCATTGCCATAATGGTCACAACAACAGAGCGTATGTTCTGTTGATCCAATGAGTATTAAAGTAACTAATCCTTAATAGGATAATCGAGACTTATTATGGTACAATTCTGCAAATGTAATATATCTAAGAGAAGTTGTTGATTATCTGAATAAATAAATAAATAAATAAAATAAACAGACGCTCTCCGTTTTGTTACAACAATAATTGTAGATACCAACGAGCGTATTGGTGTAACATTTCGCCGAGCCTTTGCACGCAACTTGTAGGTCCAACATTTCAAGGAAGAATGAACTCAAGGTACAACGAAATGTTAGGTACGGGTAAATGCGCACACTCGCTGTGAGCATTACCACAATAGATAGAAATAGACCATTTGTAAGAACGTTACATTACACAGAAATGCTTGAGAAAATGCTCTAGTCTATACTGGTCTTTATATACCTTTATACTTATATTATAGCCACCTACAAAGAATTACTTCATTTTTAAAGAAAACATGATTCACATGCATGCTTTGAATAAGATAGATCTCAATTTATCAAGTTATTTCGTTATTAGAGTGAAACTGTACGCTTATTTACGTGACTCTTTTACAACTTATCCTGTTAAGAAAATGTATTGTGCTTTGTGTACCTACTTTGCCCGGATTTTTGTAGTTTATGAACCTGAATATTTTTCAAAAACTATGACAGTTCGAACGAACCATGCGATTATTAGTATATTATTGTATTGGCATCTAGACCTAGACACTAAAAATGGCAATTTGTTAACTATTGAAAATAATTGCAGGTAGATTATATAAAAAGCAGATCCTAATATTTTGCGGGTTATAATCTAATTCTGACCACAGTCATCTCAAAGATAAAATATTTTTGTACATTTTTGTACAAAGATGTAGGACATTGCTCGGCGGGTCATCTAAAAATACGGACAATTTGTTGACATATCCACTTGACAGCGGCTAAGGTTGTTAGTAGTTCGTTTAACAGCATTATGTAAACTGTCATACTTATTTGGGTAACAAAGAATGTCATCCGTGTCCGTCATGCCTCGTAATGATAAATAGTTATATCCGTAGTCTACACATACTTGACAAAAACTACCGGTAAATAGGAGTTTTAAAGTATTGTCATATGTATACAGGATGCAACGAATGGGGTATATCAAGGGAAATGTCAGAAATATAACCCTTCATAGAGAATAGGTCCACTGGGTTTCGAAATCATATGCTTATTTTTCGAGATAAATGGAGAAACTCCTAATCAACCCAGGAATATTCATACAATCTTTATACCCTCTATGTTTACCTACAGGTTATTTTTTCGTTGCCACCCTTAACGAAGGCTACGTACTCTATACATCAAATAAAATAAGTTTATGGCAAAAAAATCTGGGAAAAGATGTAATTAAAAACAATATAAATTACTTGATCGGGCGAAATTTATAGTGTCCAGTGTTTATGCTAGTTTTTTCATAGACAGATATTAATCATTTCTCGTGAAAAAATCTTGCTACGCGCGTCTTTGTGCATTTATGCAGAAAAATACAGTCTATTTACTCAACTTTGGACCCTAATATCTTCGGAACCAGACACTTCCCAGGTATGCTTCCATGGAGAGAAATGATTGTGATGATGAGGAGATTCCGTAGTTTTCGGGAACGTTGACGACCAAAAATCATCCTGTATAGTTGTCTCTATCTTGATCAAGTTTTAGAGATTCATCAGTTAGAAATATCTATCTGTCTATGGAAAAATCCACCCTATGAGAATAGTTCTCAAATCAGGTGTATATTTTTATGTCTGTGTCGTGGATACTAGATGGAAGAATAAAGGCCCTTAATACAAAGCTCCCACTTTGTCAACATTCATTCTGGTAGATTAGACCCGCATGACTAGCGATTAGTATGTATGCGAATATGTGTAAATATTGTCTATATTTACCTTACGAGTACCTTAGTTCATTAAAAATACATAATGCTGTAAGTGAAGCCTAAGGGGCACAGCGCGGGTTCTTCTTTAGCCTATTGCAGTCCACTGCTGGACGTAGGCCTCCCCCAGGGCACGCCACAAGGCTACTGTCACAGGGGGGTTTTGCCCATAGTCACCACGCTGGGCAGGCGGGTTGGTGACCGCAGTGTGATTTTCGGACTATATTGTCAGTACGGGAGGCGCTGCTGCCCACCTCCCGGAAACCCTTAATCGCCTTGTACTTACGATACCTACGGGCAGGCAGGGGTGGTACAAACTCTACTCTGCCGGCACCACGCGGCAAACAGCAACAGCGCGGGTTATGTATTATAAATGTTATGTATAACCTGATTTTATCAAACCTCAAGCAGACTGCAAATTTAAGTAAATACCAGAAGACCATATCATGTTATCTGCGTATAATTTATAATCTGTATATGTATAATACTAGGTAATTTTACGAAAATTATTATTGTTAATTTTGAGTTAGATTGGCTGATTTTTTGATAAGAGTTATTAACTGTAAGCTGTCAACTAACAATATAATAGCAACATTGGCAGCCATAAATAAATATAATAAATTATGTGTTAGTGTTTATCTGTGTAAATGGTCTGCGTTTAAATAGAAGAAGTCAATGAAGGATTAACAATGTTTGCTTTACGTTATATGAATACTTAACTAATGTTTACCTCAAACAAAATATATGTAATTCCATTTTCCGGGAAAACCAAAAGCTCATAACGTAAACTGATACTAATCTACCTCTATATATAATCTATACCTAGACAAGTATATATAAAACGTTTTGTCCTAAATGACTGACGATCAATGCGCAGTCTAAACCGCAGATAGAACTGCACCGGTATGATGAATTTGGTGAGAGCGAGATGTCTCACTTTTAAACGTCAAATTCACAGCGCTATTAATAACTAGATAAACTAAGTGGATGTACTTTGTATGTAAATAATAGACCTAAGAATTAGAATAGACACTCGTTATCAAGCCAGGACTGAAGGAAGTGGCTGATAGAAGTGGTTTGCAATGTCTAGTTATTACTTAGCTCTGAGGATATGACGTTTAAAAGTGAGACATTTCGCTCTCACCAAATTCATCATATAGACGATTTCGCGGGTATCCACTAGAATGTCATAAGAATATAGGTATTTACAATTTATATTTCTTAACATCATTGACACTTTAAAGGTCAGCCAAAAATCATGCATCATGATTGATGATATTATCGTAACTAGCACAAAAATAGTTAGTAAGCATACTAAAATAGCACCCGAAACAGAAATTCATCGACTTTATAATTTAAAAGCAATTATGTACTTCCACTTTCCTGCCTTTATCCCTTTATTTTCATTCAAAATTCAGGTTTTCAACAGATTTTGCGTTTGTTATACGACCGGCTGCCTGCCTAACGCCAACTCTCCTCGGATTAAAAGCAATCATGTCCTTGTTAAACACAATCACACACATGTTTACACATACTTCAGTTTCTTTACAAAATTGGTAAAGTTAGAAAATACATCATAAGTTGAAAAAACTTTTCATAAAATCAGTGTAAACCTCGTAGATTGATCCAAAGAAAAGAACACAATACGTCCACAAATCGAAATGTCATTAAACTTTTTTCGAAGGGAATTTTGGAACCTGTAGTAGTAGTTTTGGGAACCTTCAAAAGAGTAAATTGGTTTATTCAGGCTATGTAGCAGGTGAATTGAAGTCGCTGATTTTGACGCGAATATTAAAGTTATGTTCCACTAGACCTGCCTGCACAGAAATGTATACTTCATTTTTAGTTAAATATATTGTAGCGGAGCCATCTATCGGATGCAGAGAACTACAATCGAATGCAAAATCCTAGAACACGATATCGAAGTTTCTCACAATGATTGGAACATATACATGGGCAAAACAACGACTAGTGGCCCGATGGGGCCGGAAGCGCTTCTCTTTTCACCACCTCCATACTGGTGAACCCTGTGAACTGGACATACGCAACCTTCAGCCTTCAAAAACTTCATCATCATCGCAGCACTCCGCAACATGGTATCATCACAGCAATATCACCTCTCCTCTCCTTCCACGATAGCAGCAGCAATACCCCAACAGCCAACAGACCCATAACAAGTCGCCATGACAGCTTCCTGGACCTGCTAGCAACGCACGCACGAAACGATCCGTATTGCCGTTACGACATGTTCCCAGTGTGGAACACATCACACATCAGCCGCATCATGTTCACAGTCGCCTCAAAGACCAGAATGCATCGCTTCAACACGTTCCCAGTCGACTCACCGATCAGAACTCATCACGCCTGCAAGCTTGTCGCAACACTTTCCGGTCGATTCACTGACCCGAATGCACATTTGTGAGGGCACACGCTGGGTGCTGCCGAAGATATATCGACCTCCGGTCTGGAAGGGGAGTGATGTAGCGGAGTCATTTATCGGATGCAGGAGAGAACCACAATCGAATGCAAAATCCTAAAACGCGACATCGAAGTTTCTCACAATGATTGGAATATATACATGGGCCAAACAACGACTAGTGGCCCGGTGGGGCCGGAAGCGCTTCCCTTTTCACCACCCCCACAGTATGTTCAAATCGAAGCTAATTAAAAACTATTTAGCAGTCCTCTATCTGCTGTATGTATACAAAAATATAACGATGAAGTAAGTAGTCGGTAACTAAAAGAATACAAATTAACATGTGAAGCACATACTCGTATTCCACTATTATTGGTAAATTAAGTATGTATCTAACTATTCTAATTACATCGGGTTCTCAAAAATCACAAGTGGAGAGTACTTACCCACTTACTGTTTTACTGTTACGTCATAGAATATTTTTTCATAGAATTTCACAATAAAACTATTAATACACGTAAAACTCCTCCATCGCTAAGTGCTTGGA
This sequence comes from Carposina sasakii, assembly GCA_014607495.2. Classification (NCBI taxonomy): domain Eukaryota; kingdom Metazoa; phylum Arthropoda; class Insecta; order Lepidoptera; family Carposinidae; genus Carposina; species Carposina sasakii. The sequence goes on along the minus strand of CP053152.1, from coordinate 12,402,001 downwards.
TGAGTCAACAGATCACACACAGCAGAATCTACTGGGTGTCGGAAGCTAAAAATTTTATTGGTCATGTATGTGCCTTGAGGATTGTAAGGGAGAACGATGGAGGGATTTCTCAAAATTTCCATGGGAACGGGAACAGGAATTCTAAAGTTTACGTGGACAAAGTCGCGGGCAGTTAAATAGCAATTAACTAAGTATCATAAGAAGGTAATGTAATATTTAATATCAAGATTTCGATTATCTGTTCACCTATTCATACATATCTTATTGCAAAAAGTTTTACGAGTTTTTTTTTTACATATCAAGAAGGTTTTGCTTCTGATGATCGGAATACAGTTTTTTGTGAGACCGATTGATGGAGTATCGAAGGAAAATAATTGATATATTTATAAGTATATGATTAGGTAGATAAGATATAATGCAAGTATGTTTGTTCTATTCTTGTATATTAAGTACATTCTGTTAATGTAGTTTATGAGACGTACTCGTACGTGAATTCGAAATTTCCCAATCTTAGACAAAACCTAAAAGCTAAATTAAAAAATTCTACTAGTTACTTGTACTTTACCAAAAAGAACTTGGTTGTATCTAGCAAACATAATCGATGGTTAGGTTCACATAGTTAATAACGTACCTGTTTTGCGCCGATGAATATTGTATCTAAATGTGAGTCACCTTCTTACTAGATCATCATTAAATTGGTGTACCTGTAGTTGTTTCAGACGAAGTCACGAGTAAAACCTAGTAATCGAACATGATTGAACGAGCACTTGTCTGATAGCAAACAACTACAGAGATATCTATAACAAGATCGCGCCAAATAAAAAGTGGTCATGTACGAATCGGATTCGTTTATGTAGAGGTCCGTAGTTACAAGCGAATAATCATTGGAAATATGCCACATCTCTATAACAACAATTTTCCTTGAAAGCAAATATATTTAAAAGATTTTCTCTAATTTAGAGAAGGCGCTCTTAATTTTTTGTATGATAGTCGTAAAACTCATGTTTAAAATTTGCTTTAATTTTGTATCTTTAATAGATTCATAATAATATAGCTGTGACAGATATGAATGGTTCCACATGTGTTACGTATTTTATTATTTGGCTTTGGAACCCTAAAAATGTTTTGAGATTACAGTATGACATGTAGATGAAGAGCATCATAAATACTCTAGAGAAATAGTTCACATTGGAGCTACATCGAGGCAATACCCTAAAAACGTTTTTAAAATGGAGTCTTTTAAAATACATTAATCGTCCTGTCTCTTACTATGAAGGGGTTTGGGGTGGAAGTGACAGCCAAGTTAAGTTGACGATCTTATAAAAATATTTTAAGAACATACCTCGCATATTGGTATATCGCCGAGATGATGAACTTCTAACATATGTTGAAACTAGATGATTTTTGCCACATCCACATGTCAAAGAATCTGGATTTCATTTCAGGTTCCTTTTTTATTTTAAGTTCTTGGTAAGGTCCTGATATATTTTACATGCTAGATCAAGACAAATGTACATAGTTTCGTTGAATCAGTTGGGGATTGTTTACATTGTATAAGCGAGATTTCTCGTGTACACGAGTATGAGTTAGTTCCTGATGCAAATAAGTCTTTAGGAAAATATTGTGGTTAATTCGTGCTACGCTGCAATTCTGCTGCCGACAGTGTGTTAAGTGCATTCAGAGAAACAGTCATATGGGTGACACAACTCTACTTCATCGACTTTTTTCTCTAGATCATGATAGTGCCAGACCTAGTCATAGTAAATTACGTCAATAAGTAGTCTATACGTGAACCCAATAACGATAGTCGTGAGAACTCACACGAGTGCATGACTCGCTAATTTAATAACAAAGCGCGCTTGTCGAGAAATGTTAGCGAGAAATAATGAACCAGTTTGCCGACACCTTGTTAGTAGGCTTTTATTAATTTATTGCTGTAAGGAATTTGGGTGCGTTGTATCAACGAAATAAAGCCCCAGCTGGCTAGAAGTGTGGAAATTAATTATTTGGTGCACTATTTATCATAGGTTTTATTGATTATTACTTTGAGATGGTTAATAAGTACTGACTTTCCACAGAACGTAACGGCGAAAGTATTTAAAGTTTTTATAGATATTTTCCGGAAAAAAGTCTCTGCGTTCTTCACCAGATTCCCGTGCTATTCAAATTATGACTAAATTGTTATATGTGTTATCGATATTATTTGAGCCATTAGTAAACTTTTTTCGAGTTACCGCTAACCGTTTTTCTCATATTAAATTAGGATGTTAAAAACAATGTTGAGATAAATGAAAGTAATTCCGGAAATCCAAAAATAGTAAATGATAGAAGCCACCCAATATATAATTAAAACAATTTAAGATCGTTACTTCCACTAAAGTGGAGCTGTCAAAACATTCCGTGTAGGCGTTTGTCGTGTGTCTATGAGTTGTTATTTTTTGTATGGATTTCCATAACCACAATGGCAGCGTGACATCGAATCATTAGGGAGCTGCAGACTACCGATACAAAATTAAATACATATATAGATAGCTGTGTTCTTCTATGCTGCTCTGAGAGTGAAAAAAAAAACGTATAATACTACAGCTGCTTCTCTTCCCGGACATACTGTAAAAGTCAGTAGAGAGACAAGAGGGTCTTGGTGTTTTGTAGACCATAGACTGACCACGTAACACTACCACATCAAATCAAATCAAAATAAATTTACTAGAGGACAGATGTAAATGATCAGTGATAAGTTCCTAGCTTGTCGCCTGAGAGAATGCCCGAGTTCCTTAGTCCACTCTTACAAAATTCTTGGAATTATTATTATATTATTAAATGTCACAAAGTTTGTAAGAATGTTAAAAAGTTTGGATCCTTTAGTCTCCTGAACTGTTTTATAGTACAGAGTATACTTTACGATTGGACGGACTAAATTATGGGCATCAGCTATATATAACTATAAAAAATTTAAATGCAATGTAAAGTTGAATTAATAAAATATTTGCTGCACATATTCCTATAAAAATAGAAAACCTACCGTTATTAGCGCTGATCCGTAGGTCATTAAGTAGATAGTTAATTTGTTCGACAACTTTCCGGTGGTTGATTCTAGGCATTTACAAATTGGCACGACATTTAGTTTATTTCGTTTTCATTAGCATAAAGTTACCAATGTTTAATATATAATCCACCTTCGGGTAGTTCCCCGTGGTTGAATGTAAAATAAGGCAGGGAGAGTTTACGCAGTTAGATATGCAAATTCTAATTAACAGCCTTGATAGTAGATTAATGTATCAATAGTTTTATGATAATGTTATACTAAGAAGTAGGTATCTAATTAATTAGCCTTACATCCAGCGCAGATGAAGAACTTTAGTCAGTCGAGACTAGGTAAATCTGTACATATAATAAAAAATGTAACGGATCGCTGTCTGTACATGGAAGATATATGAGAAAAAAATAATATAGGAGACCTTTATCAACGCAATAGTACCCAAAATAATGATTTTTGGAATTTTTGTCTGTTTGTGCGTTTGTGCACGCTAATCTCAGAAACGGCTGAACCGATTTCGATGCAGTTTTCAGGAATATATTGTGACAGGTCCCACTTAACATAATATAGGCTTTTTTATCCCGGAAAAATGTCTTCATGCTGGATAATTTCGACATTTTGTTTTTTCTGTAGTCCACGCGGACGGAGTCGCGGGCATCTACTAGTCTTTACTATATCTTTACTAATAGGTACTATATCTAAGTAAGTAATACCACAAATACTAAGTATAGGTACCTAATTAATGATGGATTCATAATCAGCTTTGACCTTCTTTATGAAGTTTTAAAAACTTATTTAGATGCGGCGAAATTACTATCAAACAAAAAATATATATAAAAACTACTCATAAAATAATACTAATAGTTGGTTATTTGTTATTTACCCGGATAGCACAGGCTTTGCATGTACAAGAGCATCAATCAAATCCGTGCTTGCACCAAGTCATTAACTTTCGGATTGATTTTATCTATTAGGTCAGCCTGAAGATTGTTTTGAGGCTTGTTTAGGAATAAATGTGGAAAATATAATCAAACTTTTGACATTTTTTCTTAATTCGTTTAGTTTGTGTATGTGCAGTCGTCAATAAATTATACTATTATTCTATTACTAGTGGACGCCCGCGACTCCGTCCGCGTGGACTACAGAAAAAACAAAATGTCTAAAATTGTCCGGGATAAAAACATGTTCCCGGAATAAAAAGTACCTGGGACCTGTCACAATAAATTCCTGAAAACTGCATCGAAATCGGTTCAGCCGTTTCTGAGATTAGCGTGCACAAACGCACTGACAAACAGACAAATCGACAAAAAATAAAAAAAAACATCGTTTTGGGTACTATTGCGTTGATAAAGGTCTCCTATAATATTTTTTCTCATAGGTATATCTTCCATGTACAGACAGCGATCCGTTACATTTTTATCATATGTATAGATATCCTAGCATTCGTCTGCAGCGGTTAAACTATACACGGAAGTCGGATCTGTCATTGTTTGCTGATAGTTGATTAGCTGCATTGATATAACGAAATGACACTGTCGGTAACCGTTATTATGCTGTCAAAATGTGACATGAACCCGTTTTAATTAGATGACGTTGTAAAATTTGTTGTTGACTTCGTAATGTAGGATCGTACGCACTTATGATTCATTATGTAAGATTATTGATCCGTTACTTTCTAAGTTTTTGTTGTAAAAGAGTGAACTGTGTACATCAATTTTTCCTAATAACAGTATTTAATTATTTATCACCAAAATTACAGTCTAACCACTAATTTGCCATGATTTTAAACTTATTTATTTAGGTTTTTATGAAGATAGCCCAGAGGTTAGATGAGACGATGAGCGCTCTCACTCATTGTCAGTCGTAACATTCTTTAATAAAAAGTCGTGTAATGTTTATTTCATTTTATAGCGGGACATTAATTTTATTAATATTACACCAGTTTAATAATAAATTCTTAAGATTTTTTTTTTATTATTATTTATTTATATCACACATTATTTGACGCATAATTATATCTTTTACATAGGTATAACATAAACTTCAATTCTTAATGTACCAAGGAATTTATTTCGTGTACAGATTTTAATGTTGCAAAATTGTCACTTAGCTCGTGCCTCGGAAAGCACGTAAAACCGTTGATCTCTCTCCGGTCGTGTCGGCTTTCCGTCCCATCGGACTATGAGAGTAACGGAATAGAGAGTGCATCTGTGTTTGCGCACACACTTGTGCACTATAATATCTCCTGCGTACCTGGCCAATCTGTGCAGAGATTGGTCGCCTTGGACGAAATACGGCCGGAGATCATCATCATCATCAATATAAACTTCTATAAGTTTTTCTATATACCTATCTATAAGTAAGAAACACTTCACCACATAAACATCATGACAACTACTACAACCGTAAACATTTTGCCTAGAGTGCATACACTTAATCGAATATTGTTTCTTTTCTCGGGTAACATTTTCATATTAAAAGATCAAATCAAGTTCAGAGATGATATGGTCAAATCTAGGTATGGTCAAAAATAGATGGTCAGCCTAAGTTTAATAATAATATCATAAAAATAAAAAAGTAAAATGTACATCGATTACACCGATAGGTTAAGGTATGTTGTCCTAGGATAACGTTGCCGTTATAATGCGGCTACGAAGAAACACACACGTCGTTACAATCGTGGCCGACTTTTTGCTTTCGTACGGCCGCTTTAAGACGGCAGCGATATCCTGGGAAACCATAACTTTTTGTAAGCATATGAGACATCAAAATATATCCACTAGTATAATGTACAGTTATTTCCGAAAAGAACTCGTCACTAGACAAGTAGAGGTGTTCTCTAATGGCACAAAAATGGTAATGATCTCAATAAAAAAACCAATTCATATCAAAGTCGTGAGAGCCAAAATAAAAAAACTTTAAATGACGACTTATTCATACTTATACAGCATTAGAACGAAATAAGAATAAAACAAAACCCGCATAACCTAACCGGATACTGGAAATACCTGAAGATTAAAATGTTAACAAAGGTTTCGAAAAATCCCATGACGGCGACAAGAATTGGTTCTTAAATATCATTGATCTAACTATAGATATATTATTATTTAGATCAAAATGGTGATCCGGTTTATTGACCTCGAGTTTCTTTAGAAGGTAGTCCATGTACCTCCAGTTTTTGCTGTGTCACAATCTTTTTTAAGCGATTTTTAGTCTTAGTTACAAGCAGTAAAGCTCTTACGGCGAGCTTTATTAAAGATATGGCCGGACAAACTAGTTCTGTTATTGTTATAATTAAAATTAGATCTGTCGACGTGACTTATTGGAGTTTGATCTCGATTTAGAAACCCTCATCAATTTTTGAGATATAGATAGATAAAATCATGAATTATGTTGCTTAGAGCAAGTATCTATACAAGTACTAAATTACTATTAAACTATTACACACTAGTATATTTCTTAAAAGAATGTGACGGCCTGAGGTGACGGCATATTGTTTTAAAAATAGACTAGGACTTTAAAAAAGGAGAATAACTTCAAGGTTGGATGTTAGTATACTTTCAAATAGACATAGCTTTTACAAAAACAATCTAGTAAGGAGAGCAAAACTAATCAGATATTTAGTTACATATCTTTATTTGATTTGTTAAATGAAAACATGTCACAAACAGATCTTTTGATTCCGGTACGAACGAACGAGAGTGAAAAATAGTACAAAGTGATTTTAATATTCCAAAGTATGCAAATAGAAATGTACATACCACCTATTCTGACGTTTGAGTTATGATTTTGTGACATGTATGTATTTGACAGGGGATTACCCACAGGTGTAAAAGATGAGGCAACTACACACAGAGTAGATAAAAGAGCAGCGCCTGTTGCCCCCATGTTGGACCATTGCATCTGTGCGTTGCATTAATGTCTATGGAATTCGAAAACTATACAGGGTGTAACAGAAAGGGTATGTTAAGCGAAAAGATATGTAAATAGACCACTATAGAGAACCTATTTCCAAAATTTAATATTCGAAATCGCATATTTATTTTTCAAAATTATATGAACATTCTTAAGTTGTTTAGGAATTCTCCATACTCCCTGGGAAATTAAACATGACATTTCGAGTCTGAAATTTTGTAGATTTGTAGATTCCTTTTAGTGGGCTACTTACATAGCTTCTCGCTTAACATACCCCTTTTGTTACACCCTGTATAACCGATATAGGAAAAATTTCGGATAAGAATTAACGTATCAGATTGTAAGGTAACCATGAACAATGTATGTAGTAGAAACTTAGTACAGTTATATCTGAAGCTTGGAAATGAATCGCACGGATACAGTAGATTCCAGATATAAGATAAAACTGCTCTATCCTTTACAAAGTAGAGCGCCATCACATAGTATAGCCAACATGTTCCTCAATTAATATACTCGTAATATGGCGAATTGAATGGTAACCTTGATTAGTTCCCGTAAGTAACAATGGTAGCCGACTGCAATTAGCTGGATATTACGCAGAATTGATTCTTTATCATACGGACATATTTATGCCCTTCACGTGAATAATATCAAGGTAACAACGGGTAAAATTCCATGTGTAGAGTTAATCACAGCGTTACAAATTTATAAATTACATATCGGTTCGATCCCTAGAATTTCCTTTACGTAAGAAAGACTTTTAAAAAAATTACCCAGACCTGAGGCTGTAGTACTCGTACATAGGTATAGCTACGGGTATAGTACCCACACCTGCAGATATTTAAGGATTTAGCTTTGTATGTTAGTTATAATTATTATTATTTTATCGCTAGTGTATGTCTGCGACTTAGTCCGTTTAAAATTTTGAAAACTCGTTAATTTCCATTCCCGTTGGAATTTCGTCAAATTCTTTATTATCGAATGCCTACGTTATGCAAAGAATAAATCCTTTAAGTTTTAGGTCACTACGGTCAGCAGTGCGTTGATCTTTCAGTCATTCAGGATAAAGCATTTTATATTATTGATTCCCGTTTTACCTTTCGCGTGAAAATTTAAGGAAATCCTTTTTTATCGGATGCCTACGTCATACGATGAACACAACCTCTTAGTTAGTAGACTAAAAAATAAGATGAATATCTGGGAAAAGCTGACCAAGCTAGAATTAAACACAAAAAAATATTGTGCTTTTCAAGTACAGTACTAATTTTTTTTTTTCTAAATAATAGCCTCCTCTTTTCAGGACACAAAGTGCAATGCCAAAGTATGCGAGCTCAGCACCATGGACCTCCCAAGTCGGGATCATCCCAACCAGCCACGAAGTAAGGACGAGGTCCTGGCGGAGGCACAGGCATTCCTTTTGCAATACTTCTCTTCAATACGAAGGCAAGCGTTATGGCATTTATATTTATTATTTATTTCCCAAATGGGATAGCCAGAACTGCAGGATCGTAAAAGAGTTCATACAGCCACGTTAATGTAAATGATCAATGACTAGTTGCTAGCTTATCGCCTGAAAGAATACCCTAGTTCGAGTTAGTGGTTTCTTACGACATGAAGGAAAGAGATGGAGCTGATTTATTCTGTAGAAACCCCGCTTCACAGCACAGGAAATTATCTGTATTTATGAAATAATAACAAATACTTTACAGAAAGTATGTTTTAGATTCTGATGGGTTAGATTTTCTCATAATATTTAGATTAGATAAATTTAAGAAAATAAAATTCGTGAGTATATTATTATCTCTCTCGCATTTCAAGCAAATTGATGGCTATTGAAATGCTAGGTCCAATCACTTATAATTTGGAACTCTACCAAATTTAATAAATGGACTCGACAGATTCGTACTCAGTGCCTTATAGTGACTTAATATTATTATTGAATTTATCTACTAAGTATAATCTATGTAAATGGAAGTTATCCTCTGGGAATCAGCCTTAATAAATATGTTTTACATATTAGTCGAAGTTTTGAATCCTCTCACATTAATTAGGTACTAGTTAAAAATCATCTACTGGTATTCACAGGGAGAACTCCGAGGCACACTTGTCAAGACTTCAGGAGGTCAAGAAAGAGCTGGACACGACGGGGACATACCATCTGAAGAGCTCGGAGCTGGTCTTCGGGGCGAAACTCGCGTGGAGGAATGCCACCAGGTGCATTGGTAGAATACAATGGAAAAAACTGCAGGTTGATATTTATCATTGCATTTTTGGATTTTAAAAATCTAAAGTATTCAAGCTAAAAATGTTTTTAGTAAAAGATAGGAGTGCGGAAATATAATATTTTTTTGTGATTCAACTAAGTAGTGTTTATCAATAGCCAGCGAAATATCTACTAGAAGCAAACTTATTTCTTCATAGTTTACCTAACTCAACTGTCGTAAGTAAAACCTATATAATAGTCTAAAAAAATGTAGTTGCTAAATATTTCTAAATACAGTTTTAAAAAATGCATAAAACCCTTTTGAATTTTGATAGTCTATAATGTAGAATAAATAATTTCGCTGTCCAAAACAATGTCTTATGTCTTATGAGTGGAGCTGTGGGACGTTATTGGATTGTCTTCAATCACTTCGCTCCGCCGTACATCGATTTTCCGAAGCGTAAAGGTCCAATTTATACTGTTGTGAACTACATATTATTGTTATAAGCCGTAAGATATATTTCTTTTGTAAAATGTGAAAATAAAGATAAAAAAGTTTTTTTCTCAAAACAGATGGATCATTGATTGCGTACTTTTTCCCAAATAATTGACCTAATCAACTCAAGTTATTTACTTTTTTCGAAAATAATATGAATATTTTTTCACACCGTTTACATTGATGTATTTTAAATATATTTTATCACAAGCAAGTAGCATTCTATATTTCCTAGCTATCGTATCAATTAACCTCATGAGGCTCATGCGTGAGCCACAAGACTTGACATAAGACAAGCTAAGACGGAAGAAGTAAATAATTTTAATGTACAATATATCCAATCCAAAATCCAATCTAAAAATATCTTCTGATAGAAACGCCTAGATAATAGATAATAAAACCTCAGCGTCATTAACGCTAGATACAATATCCGTTTTAATTTCCACCCAATAAGTGGGGATGAACTTGTTTATGACATTTCTTTGGAGCCGCAAAGAACATCATGTAAACTTTTAATTAGGGTAAGCTTCGAGGCACCGGCAACTTTATAACGACTCGAAATAGAAGCCATTAAAACCTTTAGAACAAGGACACACTGTCATGTGAATATATGACACATCCGCGCGTTCATAATGCGAGCAGATGATACCATAGTATAGTAGGCTCTGTTCTCTGTCGCGTAACCGCAGTTACCTAGGTGACTGATCCTTTAACAAGAGAGGCTTACGAGTTACACCAATTTAATTATGAAACAAGAAAGTATATAAAACAAGATATTTACAGTAAACATGAGCCCAAAGCTACAACTCGCATTCTCTAGGTAGTGTTCAGAGATAAAAGAATTACATCTACCTATATAGGTAATACCTAGGTACGTGGCTGACTAAGCCTACGTCATCGTAATGTTTTCTTTACACTTATTATAAAAAATGGCAGATCTCGAATATCTTCCTGAGGCCTGGCTGTATAGTATATACCTATATGTATTTATAGGTACGTCATTTACAAATGTACACCTTTTTCCTATATACTCGTTGTCTTAAAAAAATATATTTATAGAGACTACAGTCATCAAGATGACCACGTTCAAGATTTAAAATATTTTTTCGATATTATGATCTTGAAGACACTGCGTAACATAGAGCTAGTGTGTCGTATACAAAACAGAAAATGCAACACCGATACGTACTTGATAAAATAAAGTTACACGTGGTTTGTAAAATGACAGGGATAACCCGTTAGTTAAGCTTTGCATACTCGCACGATTTTATTAGATAGTTATGAAAATTATCTTTAGGTACTAACCTAATAATAGCCTTGTCGCATGATAATAAATAGCCATAACGGCTTGATGCACATCAAGAAAGACAAAATATTTGCAAATTAAAATAAAATTATACTTATATTGATCAGAGTTTTCTTAATTATTTTCTAACTGAGGTTTTGTTTCAGATCTTCGACTGCAGAGAGGTGACAACGGCAAGTGGCATGTTTGAGGCTCTCTGTAATCATATTAAATATGGCACCAATAAAGGAAATATTAGGTAATTTAAATATCAATAAAAGTATACAACAAATACAGGGTCACTTGCAATGAAAACATTCTTTTCTAACGCTTTACGGATTTACACCCCTCTTTATACGATGACATCCAAATATTCCGAATTTACCTCATAAACAGAAATAGAAAAAAAGCCCGGTTTTATAAAAACTTTGTTGTATCTGCATACCCAGTGATACTTTCTCACGACTACGACGAACAATGATATCTCTCAATCTCAAAATTGCAACAAACCATAGGCTAGAGCCTAAATAAATAAATTTAAGTACAGTCGAAAAACATAACCCTCCTTCTAGCGCAGTCGAGTAAAAGTTCGAATCTAATAAGTAGAGATCTGAAGAAGTAAATGCAAGTTGCATTTTATCTCAGAAAGTTTCCTTTTTTTCTATCCACGGGGAAAACAGCTATACAATATAATTTCCAATGCCATTTGTATTCCAGATCAGCCATAACTATATTCCCTCAACGCACAGACGGCAAGCATGACTACAGGATATGGAACCCGCAGCTGATCAGTTACGCGGGGTATACCCAGCCTGACGGTACCGTCATCGGGGACCCGGGGAAAGCCGAGTTCACTGAGGTATGTACAACTCAACCGAGCTAAGTTTGCACTTGGCTGGAATGTGGCGTCTCGCCTGTTTTAAATTTGGTTATTGAGAAGTATTACGAAATATCAACTCACTTATCACACAAAGTTGACTTATGCAACAGTTTGTAACAAATTCAGCTGAGGGATTCAGCTTTGTTTACCGAGATTTGGCTAGTGTATAGCTGTCGGGATGAAAGAATAACGTTGTCAAAAACGTAATGTAAGAATAGAGGTTTAAAAGAGATGGTCAAATTCGACATCCGAGTTTATTGACCCGGTAGCTCCGTTGGTGAGAGCACTGCACGGAGTGCGAGAGGTCGTGGGTCCGAGTATCACTCGGGTGAAATTTTTTTTCATTTCTTAAAACTGTAACAAATATATGGAATTATCTCATGCATTTATTATTATTAATATAACTAAAACTAAACATTATTTTCGTTTATTATTTTCATGTTTTAGGGTATCCTGTTTAGCTAGATCGACTAACGCGAACTGTAAACCAAGCTAAGTTTGGAGTTATAGGTAGATGTCATTTACACGTGAGATAGGTACGTGCAGTTCTCACGTAATATAAATGTATTACGCGAGTAGCACTCTCCGTTAATTAAGATATAGCTTTATGCTCAAAATCTGAAAATGAACCCGAAAACGCAAAGCCATTTGAATCCATTGAATTTTAAAAACTTTGTATGCTTAAAATCTATTGAGCTCCTCGTATACAAAGCGATGAAATAGTCGTTTAATTTAATAACTATTTCGTAAATAAAACGTTAGATAAATGGCGTAATACTTGGCATCTCGCATGGCAATACGTACAATGTAAACACAGATGCGTTAAATCTGGTTCTAATCTGATAATAGGTTGATTGACAGCTAGAGCATTGGATGTGTACTGTGTAATGCGATATTCCATCCGCTAAGCCGAAGGTCCTGGGGCATTAGACAAATTATTACCTATTTCTCGATCGAATAGATAGAGGTTCATTCCTGACACGTTTGCTTCAGTAGCGAGGACTTAATCCTTTAGAAAAAGTAAAAAAAAAATGTAAGTAAGCGGAGTTTCTGTCTGAACTCTACATTAAGCACGTTGACATTGAAAGTGTAAAATCTATTAAGCTTCCTTCACTTTCAAATTCTTACGCGGAACCCACATACTTATGTACCTTATAATAAATCTCTCAGGTATGTCTTCAACTGGGATGGAAGCCACCTCGCACTAGATGGGATATCCTCCCCATCGTGGTGTCTGCTGATGGGAAAGATCCGGAGTTCTTCGAAATCCCTAAAGATATCATCATGGAGGTCCACATGGAACATCCCACGTACGTTGAGAAACAAATTATATTAGGTACTTTCATATACTTAGAGTAGACTTTATTCTAACTGTCCGAAAAGGAAATCCCTAAAGAGAATTCATTCAGCAAACCAGTCGAGAAATTTAAGGTATTAGGTTCACTTTCAAAAAAGCTGCAGGTTCTCACACCCTGCAAATTTTTAAAACGGTCGTTACATCCTTGAGGCCGTAATGTATGGATTTATTATTCAGATAATTTACTTGCCTGCTGTCATGATAAAGATAATAGCTGTAATCAGAAGGTTTTACTTAAAAAGGTGCGGTAAGTAGGTTAACTCGGCCTGGACTTTCCGCTCGTCTTATCTCCGTTTTGGTGGAGTCCGGGCCTAAAGTCTACTGATATAGAAGTTTAGTCTCTAGTTTATATTATTCCATCTAGTTTCGAAGATGATCTGTTATAGAAATTCTATTAGTAACCAAAAATTTCCTTAGATACGACTGGTTCAAAGACCTCGGTCTCCGCTGGTATGCATTGCCGGCTGTCTCCGGGATGAAGATGGACTGCGGAGGCCTGGAGTTTACTGCTACGGCCTTCAACGGCTGGTATATGAGCACGGAGATAGGATGCCGCAACTTTTGCGATTCTACTCGATTAAATATTATTGAGGTATGTTTTAGATTAGAAAATTCTTTAGTGTAGATAGTTAATACCTGTGCTACATAGTACTGGATTTCGCGTGATGGCTAGATACAGCTTCCAATCGGCCGCAGTGGATGTTGTTAGTAGAGGCCTTTTTTAGCAGTGGTCTTTTAAGTAAGTTTCTACAAATAATTGTCTACCAATAAATCTAACCTCACCTGAGTTACATAAGAAAATGTTAAGAGGCTTTAGAGGGTACTTGAAGTATGTCTAAGCTGTCAAAGCTCCATCTGAGTTTTATAAAGGCTTTGCCAAGTTTCAATAGTTAAATATGGATGAAAATACGAGTATAGGATTATATAATGGAAGAGATTCTCAGCTATACTGTATGTTAATAAAGGTACTGACTATATTTTACAGTTCTATGATAGTATAGAGAAACTCGTATTTACTTACTCTGAATGCGGCAGTCCAACCATTTCAATTACGCGCTTCTGGACATATTCTCATACAATGTACATAATGTTTGATTACTGCAATCTATTTTTAACTACCGGTATGTTGATGAACTAGTAATAACTCTAGGAGGAGATACCCCTGTGACTTTCTATGATAATTAAAGTAAATAAATTAACACCAATTTTAACCGAAGGGATGCTACCAAAAGTTGGCTAAGATAATCTTTTCAATAGTAACCAAATTTCTTCCAATTCTATAACCAAATTTTTAAAATCTGGTACGGGCGTACTTGGAAGAAAAGAACATATTGCGCCGACCCCAAATAAATGTGAACAAGGCAGGAAGATGCTGAACCAACTTTTGAAATCTCTAAGGGCTTTATATCGTCAGAGACTGTCTAAGTATTTCTTCTTTTTCGATGTCCCAGATAACTGTCATAATTTTATTCTAGAGTGTGGCAAAAAATATGAAACTGGACACAAATTCCTACGTATCGTTATGGAAGGACCGGGCGCTGGTAGAGATTAACATAGCCGTGTTGCACAGCTTTCACCGAGACAACGCCTCCATTGTCGACCACCATTCCGCTTCGGAGCAGTTCATGAAGCATCTTGAAAATGAATATAAAAGCAGGTAATTCTAATATTAGTTACAGTTCATTTTTACCTTATGTATACATACATGGCCGATTGGTCTAGTAGGTAGTGACCCTACCTGCGACGCCATAGGTCCTGGGTTCGAATAGGATCGGTAGGTGCAAACATTGATATGATGAATATCGATGTTTGTTTCCGAGTCATGGATGTTTCTATTACTTATCTATGTATTTATATACCGTTTCTTAGTACCCACGACACAAGACCTTAGGGATCTTAAAGTGGGACTAGGTTAATGTGTTGTGTAGTGTGTGAATATTTATATATTACTAGCTGACCCGGCAAACGTTGTTTTGCCATGTAAAAGGGGTTGATCCTAGAGGGGTGAAAATTCATGGTTGTATGTATTTTTGTATGCTGTATCATAAAAAAATAAAAATAAAAAAAATTGTAAAAAAAAAAAAAAAAAAAAAAAATTTAGGGGTGGACCGCCCTTAACATTTAGGGGGATATGTACATTGTACATGTATGTATACAATTATACATGTCATATGTCTTAGGTTGTGTTCCCTAAATAGGGTAATTTTGTAGGTAAAAGCTTTTTTCCTTTTATATGATATCTAATTTCATCAATAGAACCAAGAGACCTCTTGATAGGTAAAATAAATTAAAGTTTCTGTCTTAGAATAAGGATTCGCTCCGCTTCGCAGACCAATCATTAATCTAAGGTTTCTGTCATGCATAAGTGACTGAACTTCACGTCATTCATGAAAATCTATCATTTCCTTGTACATCTCTACTATAAAGATGTTTTTCTAGCATGATCCCATCCCGAGTTATGAGGATTCACAAAAATGACGAAACGCATCGAGGAAAGGTGATAGTGCCCTTTCGCTTTGTTTTAGATCGTCTTGCCGTGCCCCCAGATTATGTATAAACGTAACTTTGTGTACATACGTTTATGATGGTTAAGTAAATTTCACACCAGCTGCCGCACTAAAAAATAAAAATAATACGTACATAAAAATATAGAGTTCTATAAAAATTTTGTTCGGTTTCTCAGAAGTACCAACATTAGCAAATATAGAGAAAGTTCATATTGGCGCTCATACTGTGCTTATACCATCAGCTCGGCACGTTCGAGAGCAAAGTTTGATTTTTATTTAGAGCGTTTCGAATATTTTACATGAGTTTACAATTCAGTGCACTTTCGTGTGTATTTTCACCCGTTCTCTAAACTTTTGCAATTTCAATGTATTTTTCTAGTATTTTTTTACGTATTGTGGGCGAGTAATACTTACGCGAATTGTATTTCAGAATCTAATGTATATTTAAATTTAAATCAAAGTAAGGGTAGTGTTAGTGTACTAGAATAAACAAGCATGAAATAAGTGAAATAATAAACTTTCCTGTATTTGGCATACAATGTGGGTATATTGTTATGGGTTATTTTCTAAAACCAATTTTTTATAATGTAAAGTACTAACGTGTTAACAAAAAGCAACTATAATTATAGTATAATACTCTGATACAATAACCCACTTTTATATTTTAGAGGAGGTTGTCCTGCTGATTGGATCTGGATAGTTCCACCAATGGCTTCCTCCCTCACTGCGGTCTATCATCAAGAAATGGCCTTTTACAATTTAAGACCTTCGTATGACTATCAAGTAAGTTTTTAACTAAATGACAAAATACATAATAGTATTTTTTTTCAAACATGTGAAATCTATTTTCTGGCGCTTGTATATATATACACCTATGTATGAACATGTATACTGCTTACAGTCTTCAATGTATAATTATGTACGAGTATTGAAGAAGTCAGTGGTAATTATTAACCAAATTCATGCATCGTATTTCACGTGTATTGTCGGAGATTGTAAACAATGGAACAAACTGTCCTATGTTTAACATTATCAACCGTGTCTCCTCTATATCTATTATTTATTGCATATATTTATATATTATAGTCTTGTATCTGCTATGAATTCAAATCTTATTCACGTTGACCGTATTTTAAAAAATGCCAGATATTTTGAAACTTGACATTGTTAGCGTAGTAGACAAACTTTGAGGCTCCTGGATACGATTTGAGAACACCACACAAACTCCTAATAATGCAAAGTCAACGCTTCCAAAAGTACTGTTACGGCAGAGTTAGTTCACGACAATTATCAACAGGAACCAGCATGGAAGTCCTATCAGTGGTCCAAGACCGGAGGCGCCAAGACTACGAGAAAGTTCCACTTCAAGCAAATAGCGCGAGCTGTGAAGTTTACGTCGAAACTCTTCAATCGTGCCCTGTCTAAGAGAATTAAGGCCACAATATTGTACGCCACCGAAACTGGGAAGTCGGAGCAGTATGCTAAGGAGTTGGGAACTATATTTGGTCACGCCTTCAATGCACAGGTAAATAGTTGTATTTCGCATTAACACCTTAGATGGGTTAATTTTGACCTTAGAAGGAAATGTACAAATTATTTATAAACATATTGGAATGTTTTTAGGTACATTGCATGGCTGATTATGACATGTTTTCAATAGAACATGAAACTCTACTGCTGATTGTCACTTCTACTTTTGGAAATGGTGAACCTCCAGCCAATGGGGTAGTAAGTATAGTTTGATTTCATAAGTAAGTTCGTTATCAAGTAGATTGAGCTAAATTATATTCAACACTAGTGGACGCCCGCGACTCCGTCCGCGTGGACTACAGGGAAAACAAAATGTCGAAATTATCCGGGATAAAAAGTAGCCTATATGTTAAGTGGGACCTGTCACAATATATTCTTGAAAACTGCATCGAAATCGGTTTAGCCGTTTCTGAGATTAGCGTGCACAAACGCACAGACAAACAGACAAAAATTCCAAAAATCATAGTTTTGGGTTCTATTGCGTTGATAAAGGTCTCCTATAATATTTTTTCTCATATATCTTCCATGTACAGACAGCGATCCGTTACATTTTTATTATATGTATGTATAGATGTTCTGTATTGTAGGAATTTGGTGAGCATTTGTATGAAATGCTGTATAATGAAAGAAGAAATCACGGAGATCAAACAAGTGACACCACATCATCGTAAGTAAATTAACATAAACACGTACTTACCTAATACCTTAACTTTGGTCAGTTCCTCATTAGGTATTATTAAATTCTATTTATATTACAGGATTTTTAAAGTTCCTACACCTAAGTCATTGATGAGAACAAATAGTGTATTGAGTCCGACGAGTGAGTTTAAAAAACAGCTGTCTCGTCTGGATTCAAACAAAAGTAAGATTTACAACTATAGTATAAGGTATATACTTAACATTGGTTGGCGATATTCCTTTTCATGATCTAAAACATATTTGGTCAAGAGTAAACCAGTGTAGTGGCACACTGGATCGAACCGTTTTATTAATTTCCCTAATATTTTAAAATACACACTACATCAAAATGTTTTTGTTCATTTACCCTAGTGTTAAAAAATAATAAATTAATAAAAATAATAAATTTAATAACACTTCTCCATTAATATAATCCGTTAGGATATGGTTGATCGTTTCATCTTTAAACATTGTGCTGAGGGATTTAGCTTTGTTTGCCGAGATTTGGCTAGTGTATAGCTATCGGGACGAAAAATAACGTTGCCAATATGTAATTTAGAAAAGAGATGGTAAAATTCGTCATCCGAGTAATTGACCCGGTAGCTCAGTGGTTAGAGCGGCTGGCACGGTTTGCAGTTCGTGGGTTCGATTCCCACTCGGGTGAAGAATTTTTTTCCATTTCTTTATTAATAATTTTATAGTAATAAAAGTGTATAAATATTTTTAGGTAGTATAGTTGCAGCAGAGCATATAGGTCCACTAAGCAATGTCTGCTTCGCAGTATTCGCTCTGGGCTCTAGTGCTTATCCTAAATACTGTAACTTTGGTAAAAGTGTGGACAACATCCTCGGCGAGCTGGGAGGAGAAAGGATTTTAGATTTGGTCTGCGGAGATGAAATGTTTGGGCAAGAACAACAGTTTCGAATGTGGGCTTCTGATATATTTCATGTAAGAATGCATAATATTCATATTTGAATAATAAAAGTACCTTACTACTAATTGATTTCCATGAATGGACCTTGTTTACAGGTGGCGTGTGAAAGTTTCTGTTTAGATGAAAACGACACAGTAAAAGATGCCAAAAACGCTCTGGAAACATTACCACTTTCCGAAGAAACTGTTAGATTTGGAAAAGCGAAAACAGTCTTGCCATTAGCAACTGCCCTATCGACGAGTTACAAAAAACAAATTGTTCGGTGTACAACTGAACAAACAAATCATTTAGGTGATTACACAGCTGACAGAGCAACGATATTTGTTGAATTAGAACCACTTGTAAGTGTTAATTTAAGTTGTGTGAAAAATCTGTAATGTTACTTCGTAACTATTTGTTATATAATTATAAAATTTATATTGCAGGAAGAAATCAAATACGATCCCGGTGATCATGTCGGAGTGATGCCTTGTAATAGGAAAGAAATAGTAGATACAATATTAAATAGAGTAAAAGAAGTCGACGTTGACAAACCTATGCAATTACAAGTTATGAAAGAAACTCTAACCATAACTGGTATGTTACTATGTTAAAAATTGCCTCCTCATTATTAATTTATTTTTGATTGTGTTGAGTTAAAAACTATTGTTCTAAATAACTAGGCTAGGCTAAATTTGCATCTAATTTTTATTACCTGAATTTATTGCTTTTTATTTTAGGTGCATTGAAAACATGGGAAACTCACGAACGGATTCCCGCAGCGAGCATACGGGACATATTTACTAGGTTTTTGGATATAACTACACCGCCATCAACTACTGTCTTAAAATACTTAGCCAAAGCTTGCTTCGACCCTATGGAAGCTGAGAAAATTTATGAATTAGCCATGGTAAGTTTAAATACTTTTTACTCATATATAGTAACTATAATTTATGTATCTAACTACTTATTCTTTTATCTATAGGTACATAGATCTACCAAAAATAAATATCTAATTGTGATCGGTAACTTTAGTCATAAACGTAACATAATTATTTATTGTTTTCAGGATTCAAACAAATATGATGACTGGCGACATCACTACTACCCGCACTTAGGGGAAATTTTAGAGCAATACCCATCATGCAAACCTCAAGCATCCCTTTTAGCAGCATTACTTCCCCGACTGCAACCACGATTTTACTCCATTTCCTCCTCACCTCTAGCCCATAACAAGAAGATTCATCTCACCGTCGCCGTCGTCACTTACAAATCTCAAGGTAAAAAAATACAAAAATTACCTTAATAAGTTAATTTAGATGTACATTTTAGATTAATTAATTCAAATTTGTTACAGGTGGGGCCGGTCCGACGCATTTCGGAGTGTGCTCCAATTACTTGCTAAATCTGAAGCCAGGCGACGAAGTTATGGTGTTTATTAGGCGGTAAAATAGTTGATTTTTTCCCATAAATAATACAATTTTATGATTTATGGCTGCAACTGCGTCGTAATTTTATGCGACTTAACCGATGCTTGCATGCACAGTTTTATGTTACATATACCTGCTACTATCATTCCTATTACATAGGTACCTATAAATTAAGTTTGGTTGTGACAGATCATAAAGCTACAAGTACGGTGTTCTAAAACTTTATTATTTAATTTAAATAACATAGTTTCTGAAATCTATACATTCTCTTACAGGGCTCCTAGTTTCCACTTGCCCAAGGATACATCAGCACCTCTTATATTAGTAGGACCAGGTTCCGGAATAGCACCTTTCAGAGGTTTCTGGCATCACAGACGACATCAAATGAGTTATCTACATCCTAAGGCACAATATGGACCTATTCTGTTGTTCTTCGGATGCAGAAACAATGAAATGGATTTGTATAAAGAAGAGAAACAACAAGCGATATCAGATCGAGTGTTGACTAAAACAAAACTAGCTTTATCGAGAGAACCAAACTCTGAAAAGGTAATTTTTAATTCCTTTTAATTAAGCACTTATTAATAAGATAAATTACGAGAAGTTTATTAGGCATATTGGATATATTATTTCGGACAGGTTAGAAAAGTAATGTAAAGTTAAAAAGGAAGGAAAATAGACTGCTTGTGTGACCTGCCTAATCTCGTGTAAAAGAAAGTATATATATATTTATAGGTGTACTTATATACTTAATACATTTAAGACACTTTTTACATCATTCTCTTTCGTCTCAGAAACATGTACAAGCATTGTTAGAAGAAGAAGCAGGGGATGTCACTCGTATGCTTCTTGAGGAAGATGGTCACTTCTACGTCTGTGGAGACTGCAAGATGGCCCAAGAAGTGCAGCAAACGCTGAAGGACATCCTGAAGACACATGCTTCCATGTCAGATGAGGAAGTGGAGAATTTCATTTTAGTTTTGATGGTAAGTCTTCTAATAACAGTTGATGTGTTGGGTAAATGTGTATGGAAATACAAGAAACTGCGTTATGTTCATAACTTTACTTTTGGCACTTTAGTTTGGTCTGAACCATAAAATGTCCGAATACTTTTTGATTTATCTTATATAAATTCTCGTGTCACAGTGTTAGTTACCATACTCCTTCGAAACGGCTTGACCGATTCTTATGAAATTTTATATGCATATTCAGTAGGTCTGAGAATCGGCTACTAGCTATTTTTCAAACCCCTAAGTAATAAGGGGTGTCCACCAAAAAAAAAAAATATATATATATATCATTATGTGGCATAAAAAATACATACAACCCTAAATGTTCACCCTTCTATCACCAACCCATATATTTTAGTAGTTTTTTAGTAATTTAATAATTTTTCATCCCGCTAGATAACTGATCAATTATCACTTGGTAAGTTATCCCCCCAGGCGTCTACCGGTGTCACTTCTCACCCAGTAAACAGCACGGAGTAGGGATGAGACCTCAGATGAATGATATACATAGATGGAGCCTCATACCGAATTTTGTGTACCACTTTCTCAATCTGACCATAGACCACGAAGATAATTAAGGATGTGCTCTATACGTTAAAATATATCGAAATTAATGAAAATGTCGATATATAAAGCTATGCCAATTCATCATTGAATAACTAGAAGTTCCGTGCCCCTTAGTTAGTAAGAGTTTGTTTCAATGCCCGTGCCCATTATCGGAATCGGCAACTTTCGTACATTAACGTTAAGACAATCACTACATATTATAAAACAGAGTCGCTTGCCGCTTTCTGTCCGTCCCTATGTATGCTTAGATTTTTCAAACTAGGGAACGGATTTTGATGCGGTTTTTTTTAAATAGATAGAGTGATTCACGAGGAAGGTTTATATGTATAGTATTTGCACTGCACCCGTGCGAAGCCGGGGCAGGTCGCTAGTTGTGAATAAAATTGAGACGTCGCATCGCTTATAAGTAGTACGAGTATACGAGTAGACCAGCATCTCTCTTTTCAAAAATAGAAACGGCCTTAATTCTTCATGCTAACTCGGACAAATACCTGTAAAGTTTTAATAAAACCTATTTTTTCGCAGCTCAAAATAAGATTTTTTCTTCACTTATTTTCAGGACGAGAACAGATACCACGAGGACATATTCGGCATCACCCTGCGTACCGCTGAAGTGCAAAGTGCATCCAGAGAAAACGCTAAAAGGACGCATTCGCAATCACTAACGTAGATTCGTTGTATTCGTACATTCAATGTACTTTTTCTATGGGTCTCAATGCCAATGTTTGGTTAGGTTTAAATTCATTATATTGGCCTAGCTGCTAATTAATTTAAAATTTGAATATTTGGTTTATTAACCACTGTCCTATTGGAAATAAGATATTTATATCATAGTTATTATAGGAATTCCTACAAGAGTATTATCAGTTGATTGATAGCTAACATCTATGGACATAAAGAACAACGGACGGAGTCACTGTCACTGCACAGATTGAAGCACCGTAATGGCGGCGTGGTTTGCATGTGTGCTTATTTTCTAGTAGGCCGAGCTTACTATTTTTGTATGTGTGGATTGCTGGTAAATATTAGACGTGTTGCGTTAAATTATAGATAGGTGTAGCGAAAACATCTCGTCCGTCCTTCTTTGTACGGTACTTTGAATCTGAGATAGAATTAAATAAGTTTAAAATAGTGATAAGTTAAAAATAGATACAGTAATGTAAGTATTATTATTGCATTTAAAGATGGTTTAATTTTGTCTTTTTGTTTTAGGGTCGATTTTTTCAATGGTCAGTGATAGCCTATCTGAAGATAATGTTGATGATGTCTCTATCTTGATTAAGTTTTAAAGAAATGCAGCATTCACTTTATTCTTCAGATAGGTTATCTGAACATTGGAATAATCGGCTGTTAGTGAATTAAATAAGATTACTTAAGACAACAATCCCTTATACAAGTATTAGTATTTTATACACTTTTAATATTGGTAATTATTTCAATAAAATGGTCTCTGTCCAATCTGGAAGCTTTAACGTTTTCAATATGCACATTTAAAGATTTGAAATCACCAAAATAAATTATGTAGATTTGTATCTATATAATGCTCATAATTAATTGATGTTTACATCTGGAAATAAAACATTAATTATTTTTTTAAGAATTCTTTGAATTTTATTTTTCACCAAATTCGTAGCATGTAGGGGAGATTAGGTTAGGTACCTATTAAACATTAATGAAGCGTGGTTAACATTTGCCTATTGTAAAGACTATACCCAGATAAGACATGCAACAGTACATTATAGTGACTACAGTGTAGTAATTAATTACGGCTAAAAGATTTCACTAATAGTCTGCTAAGACAGGGCTCCACCAGCGAAGAGACTATATTTTTTCCTGGATGTCACTTACATCCTGTATGTATAGTAGCCCGTGTAGGGAGCATAGTAATTCCACATTCTTTTAGCTTTAGGACTGCTTGCAGAAAACCTCAAAATTTCGATTCATATTTGTGCTAATTCGCGAATCACCTACAATACAATTAAAATAATGTCTACATCTACTTAATACAGAGGTACGTATTTAGGAAGTTCTTTGAAATAAAATGTTTTTATTTATAAAGAGCTTTTTATTTAATTAAAAAAGAAAGGTATATTATGATTAGGTAGGTAGGAGAGGAAGTGTAAAAGATATTGGCAATGTAGCAAAGTAATACAAAAGCATTTATAACTTAGTTGTATTTGATTGGTAGTTTAAAGACGCTCAATAAGACATTTCTTGTTTATTTAACATTTTCGCCACAAAACTTAAATGTAACAACATTAAACCAACAAAGGACATGAATGCAAACGAATCATTTTGGTTTTGGCTATGAATATCAAGAATTTTATTTCTTGTGCCACTATTTCACTAATTTCACTGGCTATATAAATAGGTACTTAGGCAATGAAACATATTTTCTTATTGGCGTTTTAATGTAGGTATCCCCCAATAGCAGCCAGGCTTGATCACGTCATTTAATTATGGCGCGAAATGAAGGCTTCTTATTGGACCAAATGTCACGATGACTAACCTCCATTAATTTGACCGAAAAACTGTGTTACTTTACCTGGGTACCGCGTATACAGTTACATAATATTTAGCTCTTTCTCCTCACGACATGGTCATATATTTCGATCTGGGTGTAGTTGGGCGAGTAAATCCGTTGCTTGCTGGTGTTTTGTCCCGGGTCATGCTGCGGGTCGGGGCAGATGATCTTGTGGTCGTGCCGGTTCTGGAAGAGCAGGCCTCTATCCGGGTCCATGAGCGGCTGTCGAAGCAAATAAATAAAGACTCTAATCGGTTTCGAGTTCAGCCAAGCACATAATCCAAATAATAAGACAAGTATTGATGATAATAGACCCATGCATGCTTAGCGAATAACAGTGAGCCACATGCTTGCAGTGATATTCTTTTAGGTACTACAATGGATGATGGAGGACGATGTGCAAGATGAACAAGACACTACTTATAGTGACATCTCACTTCCACAATGGAAACAATCCTGTTAAGTGCTGATAATCTAACAGCACTAATTATACCTACTGTATTAGTGCCTACCTAGTATTCGGTGGTTCAGCGTTCACCTAATATAAGTGGAGGTATACCTTGTAATTCCTACTCATGTTACTCCTCACAGTACCATGTCTCCAGTGGTAATAGCCCAGGTCGGTGTCCCTCGGCCACAGGGATTTCTTGCCTCGAAAGAAGGGGTACCAGTTTTCACTGATCAGCCGATGCGCGTAGTCGATGTAGCCGGATATCTCGAAACCTCCTCGGGTGAAGTGGCGCATGAAGATTATTGACTGAGGAAACCAGAGGAATGTAAGTCATAAGCGAGAAGAAACAAGAAATCACGTTACGATTGCAGGTTGTTGCAACACATTTGCACGCATAGACTTATGTGTATGGTAAAGCCAAACGATGCTACATTTTCCATGATTTCCCGTCTACTACCTACTTACCTTAAGTGCCTATCATCTGTATATATTTATTTATTTGGTATTAGGAAGACCAACAGCTATATTAAGGCAGTAATAACAACAATATATGATACGGTATTAATTGAATAATTGTAAGGGCTCTTCTGAATACAATGAAGAAGGTCTACCAAGCGACGATGTATCCAGCTATCTATTTTATGTTGTTCTATACCTACTAAATATTACTTAGCAATCAAGCAAAGTTCTGATACCCTGTAGTCTACTTTAAATCTATTCTAGCTTAAGTAGCCAAAGGTCTGTGAGATATCCATGATATCTAACCTGTAGTATCCCTACTCGGTTAGCTCGTTCCCTCACAGCTAGTTCCCGGAAGAAGGGGTCCTCGATGTCAGCTCCCTCGCTGACCAGGACGTAAGGCTTCAGCGAAGGGAACACGATCTGGAGGATCACCTCGCGACGAGCGTAGAACTCCTTTTCCAAGAGTGTGTCGCCGTTGGCTCTGATTACAAATGAATATTTTATGGGGAATCTCACATGCGCTTTATTCTACACTTTTTTATAGATGGGTTTCAATTTTGGTTATTACAATCATAGGTACGACATGTTTGTATATATTTTAATCGGATTCACAATTTTAAGCAATTAGTGGCCTATCTTTTCTAACATTATTTATTTAAAAAAAAACCCGACTGCGTAAAAATTTTGACCCAGTGTCACTCTCACGACTAAGATGAACCTAATAATATACATCTGTAGCCCAAATACGACAACCCGTTTAGACTGCCGAAGAAATATACATACACACGAAAAACATAACCCTCCCTCTGGCGCAGTCGGGTAAAAAAAGTACGGCTGCAGAAAATACTGTCTTTACAGACACTACGGAATCCTTTGATGCACAACTTAGTAATCTAGCGAAAGAGTTAGTAAGTTATCTCATACCGATATATATTCTCATTATTAAATTAATGCACCGTTATTAATATACGTCTTTGTACCGTCCAACTATCGGTCTTCAGTATTGAACCGCTCTTGGTAAACATATTGGTAAAGTGAGTAAATAATATGTTTAGGACTATCAACCCTCGGACCGGGAACAACGCAGAATCTGATAAAACATGTCTCACACCAGCTAAGGTAATAATAAGGTAAAGAGGCAATACAAATAATCAATACATGTACCCTATAGGTAGTTACACCACCACACAATACGTTTATTTTATTCTTTAGTGTACACATAAAATTTAGCTAAGACAGTATTCTATTTATGAATCCAAAATCTTATAGCTACATTCATAAGTATTTTAGTACCTATCGGTTATAAATTTAAAAAAAAACTTATTTTCTAAGTAGGTATGGCGATTGCTTCTAGTCCAGTTGTTAGATAGTCTTATGGTTAATATAATCTTGGAGAGTTATGCTGCAGGCATATTTAGATGTAGCTTATGTTACCTACAGGTGAACAGTTCACCTAGCAAGGAACACCTATGCGAAAAATATTTTGTAACAGTACCAAAACATTACGAAAACTGTTATAAAAAGTATTAGTAAGGTAAGAATTAGTGAGTAATGTCGATAATTATGGGTTGGTACTTCCTACATTCAATGTTTTGGTATAGCTACTTAACAATAAACCATAATCGATAACTTCGTTTAGTATTTTGCTCTCACGTCTACTCTTTAAGATACGTGCAATCTTTTTTGATACAATCTATGTAATAAACTGGCGTAGTTATTTACCCAAAACTCTATTTCGTAGGCTGATTACGTCATTAATGTGCAAAAGCAAAGCCAAAGCAATGCGATCGCGAAAATTGTGAGTGTGTATATAACGTATGTATGGTGATTTCCCACGCTTCCCACTCGCCCCGCGCAATCACATACTCACAAAATTTACGCGACCGCATTGCTATGGCTTTGCTTCTGCAAGTTACGTAATTTCCATGCTGATTTGACTTGATGTATTGTAACAGTGAAAAGAATATACCTATGATTTGACTTTCAGGTGTAATGCATACGACCGAGGCGAGATGATATGCCGCGTGGTGCTGGCAGAGTAGAGTTTGTACAACCCCTGCCTGCCCGTGGGTATCGTACGAGGCGATTAAGGGTTTCCGGGAGGTGAAACAGCAGCGCCTCTCGTACTCACAACATAGTCCGAAAATCACACTGCAGTCATCAACCCGCCTGCCCAGCGTGGTGAATATGGGCAAAACCCCCCTGTGACAGTAGCCTTGTGGCGTACCCTGGTGGAGGCCTACGTTCAGTAGACTGCAATAGGCTAAAGAAGAAAGAGATGATAAGAACGCAGGTACCTGTAGCCAAGAGCAGCGATGACTCTTGCTGAGGGAATACTCCTCAGGTTCCTCAGATCAGCTATTTCTATGAGCGAGTCCAGGTAGTCCTCCCACGTATCGAATGGAAGCAGACGACGGTCCGCCTCCACCCCTGGAGGGAACTCGTTTTTTTTTTCGGCCATAGCCATGGTTGAAGTGGTTGTGGTAAAAAAAAAACTAGAAAAGATGAAAGGTAACCCCTAAAACATGGTTTGTTTGTTGTTGGCAGGAATTTGGCAGAAATTATCTTGTCATTTTGAGTGACACTTCCAAACTCTATGTAGTCTATGGTTTTAAACATAGAGTCAACATAGAGTTCTAGAGAGGCTTGAAACCTCTTTTAATTGTAAACTGAACAATCGACGCGATTCCATCGTCGCCTGTTACGCCCCCTTATTACCTAACTAGCAAAAGCAAAGCGATAGCGAAAAATTTACAAAAATCGCTGATTGCTTGTCAATTTCCTTTTACGTAAAATTAATTTCAAAGGAACTTTGACATTTCAAGGCGAATATTGTAAAATTTTCGCTATCGCTTTGCTTCGGCTTTGCTATTGCTTTTACGTAATCAGGGGGACGGACTCCCTAGTCGCAATTTTATACCGAATCTTTGGATTTTGCCAACATTATTTACTAACTACAGATCACAGCTGAAATACCTATAAGTACATACGCACGAGGTTGGGTTCACAAAATAGGGTAGCCAGCACTGCAGCAACGTAAAGGATATCCCACAGCTATATTTAGCATATCGGGGAGAGATGTAAATGATCAATAACAAGTTGCCAGCTTTGAGAGAGTGCCCGAGTTCCTTAGACGACTTTTAAACCACCATTTACCTAATTACAGAAATCCCATAGCCTTATAAACTCTTCGAACCCAAACACAGTTTCCTCCTTGCTTGTCCTGCTACTCTAGGCAGATACTACAGGGAAAGTATGTAGTGCAGACACTATTAAAATCTATGGACGTTCTATTGTAATAAATCTAACAAAAGAATGTACGCAACAGTAAAGTTTCCTTGTTACTAGTGTTAGTTAAATATACTTATATGGGAATGGACCTTTGAATTCTGTCGCCCTTTGTATAATTCAACGACATAGTTACAACTGTTTGTAACTATTAATTAACATAGTAACTTAAGAATTAATCACTGTTACCCTTTGTTATACAAATATTTGTTTACTTATTGTTAAGGTCGTAATCAACCCTTGGAACTCTATCCCCTTAGCATGTAAATAAAACAATTTTTTACCATTCGATTATTCCATCTAACCAAAGCAGCCATCAATCGCGCTCATGTAAAGAATCTCGGGTCATTTTTATTCCAAGTTCGAAATTTTGTATGAAAACAATGGAAAATTAAATCTGAAATATGCAAAAAATTTCTCGAGATCGGTTATTGAAATTAGCTGTTAGTCAGTGATTCATCTAAGCTGATACCGCCAATTTCTATAACTGATCTTGAGAGATTTTTTGCATATCTCATTTGGCAATTGGCCGTTAGTCAATCAAAGGAAATAAAGTAGGTACACTATTGGCCAATTTCAATACGAGAGATCAAAAATAATCTCGGATTTTTTTATTCCTAATTTGAAATTTTGTATGAAAACAATTGAAGATTAAATCTAAGATATGCAAAAAATCTCTTGAGATCACGTATAGAAATTGGCTGTATATCTCTCGCAAGTGAACATTTACCACTAAAATACGAGCGAAGTCGGGTAGTATCGGCAAATTCTGCATTGTTGGATCACCTTCATCTTTTTCTGAAATGGTTAGTGATCAAATCCATTATTAAAGTTCATGGAATGAAAAATCCAATCAAACTTCAAGCATGTATCGAAATATACGTAAATTTGATTCGCAATAATACCATTAATACTAATTTGTACAGACGCCAGCTTGAAAGTATACTTTTAACTCCTGTGTTATATCTTGAAACCAAGATAATGATGTATACTTCCATGTACTGACTGTACACCTAAGGTGCCTTCTTAATACGGCGAATTTACCTTGAATACCACTCGTGCCCACTTTTTGAAGTATCACTCGACTTGAGGAGGGCACTCGAAAAAAATTACCTCCAATCTGTAAGGACTCACGAGCAAACCGATTTTCAATTCAACGTTTCTCCAAATAACATTTAAAACTACCTATCTAGATACAATCATGAGAACATTTTGAAAAGGTTTTGAAAATAATTGAAAACAATTTTGTTTTCGGACCAAAAATATAGTAACTAGCTAACTGCTTCCTTATTTTTGGACATAAGACAGTTCTGATTAACTTATTAAGACCCTAAAATACCTTCCATTCATAGCACCTGGGTTGTACTCGACCATATGCCAAGCCCTTTATAAATCTAATTTATAATATCTAAAAACGTGAAACCTTATCCAGTTGAGGTTTGTATAGAAATAGGAACACTATTTTAATAATAAACGAATGAAAGAAAACTGATACGTTGCTTGATTACGCTACATCACTACGCTACTCGTACACCTATATGTTGCAAATATTTCTATTCAAAACTACATGTTTTATTTCACTACGCCTCTGGGGCTACCCACGCCACTATATTTGCTATTTTCGCGTTGTCTCGTTGCGCCTGACTTTATCTTGTAACAATGTAGTTATTAGAGTTTGCAAACACTCTGTGAAGCGAGGCTTAAATAAATTTGAGAAAAGGGTATATTGAGATAGACCATGAGAACTGGAATATTTCAAAATGACATTATAAAATATTATGAAAGTAGATATTTAATTTTGTTGTTTATGTATGACGCATACCACGATTCAAGCTCTACCTCTACTGCTCTACGATTACATTCATTTGACGTCATAGTAAAAAGGCAAGATAATAATGCTTGGACTTCAATGTAGTATTACCGCAACGTGTTGACTCAAAAGGGAGTGTCCTTTGCTCAGCAATGGGAAACTGAGTAATCGCCGCTACATAAAAGAATCTTAGATTGCCTTAGATTTCCTGATGTACTACAACCACGCGCGGTCCGATCCTCGGGGATCCTAGTGAACTTAGGAGTCAAAGCTAGGTAAGTAGATTTAAAACACAAAATAAAATCACATCAAACTATTTCAATATACCTCAAACACGTTTCGTATTGTCTAGGAAATAAGGAAAGTTTTGTTAGTTTCAGATGTTTGAAGTCACACCTAGGTATATACCTCCACATTACATTATTTTCTGTGGTTTGAACAGACGTACGTACATATTATATTCCCATATTTGGCGAAAAGCAGGAAGCTTCAGGGGACTCATAAAACAATTGGGAACTATATTATGTTTGGTTGGGGTCTTCGCCAAGTGTTGCCAAAGATAGATAGTAAATCATAAATTAATTGATAAAGATAGATAATATATAATAAAGAAAAGGAGAATCTCCTTGGTACTCTCCCTTTTTTCTCAGAATTATAATACATACAAGTATTCAGCGACATGAGGCTCAAAAACAAATGTTTAGTTTACCAGATTGTATGAACATTTCTGTTGGATGCAGATATTTGTTTACACTGTCTGGAAAACTGAAAGTTTGCTTTGAGTCTTGTGTAGGTAGAGTCTGTTCCATAATATTTGGCCTAACACACCCCATCTCTTACGTCGAGTATAAGAATAAAAAATGTAGCTATACACCTACTCGTAACTATTGAAGGAAACCATAATTGAACTCGTTATTTTTTCAATTGTCGTAAGTAACTACATTTTCGCTTCCTTACCTGCTGTATTTTTTTCATTATGGAAGCCAGTGAAACGCCCAAATTTTAATAATAATAATAATTCCAGGGAGATGCTTTAAGTCCTCTCTGGTTTTGCCTTGCCTTAAACCCCCTGTCAAATCAGTTGAATAAAAGTAGCAAAGGATTTCCCATAATAGCAGGACACAACCGCATAACGTTAACGCACCTCATGTACATGGATGATATCAAGTTGTATAGTAACAGCACACAGTCACTTCATTCACTTGCAGATATTACTGAAACCTTCTCCCGAGACATACACATGCAGTTCGGCATAGATAAGTGCAAAACATTCACGGTTAGGAAGGGAAAGCTAGCACATGATGATTATTCCTTGCAGTCTGGTGATTGCATACAATCCCTCGATCGAAATACCACCTACAAGTATTTAGGATTCCAACAAGCTCGCCAAATACAATACAAGTCCACCAAAAGTGAACTTATAAAAAAGTTCAAACACCGCCTAAATGTGCTGCTTCGATCTAAACTGAACTCACGAAACACAATCAAAGCAATCAATAGCTATGCAATACCCATACTCACCTACTCTTTCGGTATAATAACCTGGTCTCCAACGGATCTAATGAAACTGCAGCGAATCATTAATACATCTATGACAGCACATAGGAAACACCATCCCAGATCGTGTGTACAGAGGCTCACACTACCAAGAGCAGAAGGAGGAAGAGGTATAATAGATGTTGTTAATCTTCACAATAAACAGATCAAATCACTCCGATGCTACTTCCACAAGCAAGCACAACATATCCGACTACACGAAATAATTATAAAAGCTGACCAACGACTTACACCGCTCAACGTGTTACAAATGATAAACAGAAGATGGCCGCATGGCAGCAAAAGTCTCTGCACGGTAGGCACTACCACGATCTGCAGCAAGTACATGTCGACAAAATTGCGTCGAACGCGTGGCTGCAGCGTGGCGAGCTATTCCCGGAAACAGAAGGCTTTATGCTCGCGATCCAGGACCAAATAATAGAAACACGCAATTACCAGAAGTATATCATCCGCACACCAAACTTCCCTTCAGACGCATGCAGACACTGCCACGGCAGTTCTGAAACTATTCAACACATAACTGGAGCATGTAGATCCATAGCCCAAACCGATTATAAACATCGGCATGACCAAGTAGCAGCAATAGTTCATCAATATATAGCCTTTAAGCACAACTTTATCACACAAAAAGTTCCTTACTATAAATATCATCCTGAAACCATACTAGAAAACAGTGACATTAAAATATATTGGGACAGAACTATAATAACAGATAAAACAATACATCACAATAGACCAGACATTACTATCCTAGATAAAATAAATAAGACAGCCTTCTTCATAGATATAGCCATAAGCAACACTCACAACTTACTAACTACACACACTGAAAAAATAGCTAAATACACTGATCTTTCTATAGAGATAAAAAACAATGGCAGATAAGCACAGTCCGAACCGTACCCATCATTTTATCTACTACAGGAGTGATCCCTAAAACATTACATACTAGTCTAAAAACACTTGACATTCATCCATCCACATACACACTCATGCAAAAGGCAGTCATACTTAACACCTGTCGAATTGTACGAAAATTTCTTTCTTCCACTTAATTTATTAACACTTGGCTTCGGCCCGTGCCCAATAACCTCTTCGGAGAGAAAAAAGATCCTAAAAAGAAATAATAATAATAATAATATTTATTTCAGACACATGATCCATACAATATAATATATAATTTAATTTAATAGATAATTTAAAATAAACATATACTACACACACACAACTAATCACATAGTGTGAATGACGGCCGACAGCAAAAAACAAGATCCCCGGCTCGCAACGTACCCAACCTCGAGATCCCGCAATGCGACCGGCCGCCATTCCCATGCTCGTACTTTTAGGTGGCGATACCGTGCGCAGCAATGCCTACCCACCGCCTATATACCGGCGTCAGATACACCCTATCGGCCAAACTCTTTACAATTGTATTTTTAGACGTGTCAACTCTGGACATAAATGAAGCTATTCTTTTCCGCTGTATGGCATTAAACGAATCAACTCGAAACTCGGTGTACATTTCAGATGCGCTACAGTAACGCTTTAAGCCCATTAGATGTCTAAATACATTATTATACGCAACAGGTATAGCATCGTGTGCTTTTTTAGTGTAATTGGTCCAGAGTTGACACGTATAAAATGACTGACAGAACGACTTAAATAAGGTAACTTTCACGTCAGACGAAGATTTACAGAATTTTCTCGCAATCATGTTTCCTACTACACATAACGACCTACGCTGCCGCTCAATGTCCGAGCTATCTTCCATAGTACTGGTTACAATGTGCCCAAGATACTTGAAGCTATCTGCCACTTTTATCGGTTGCTTGTTAATTGAGACAGCAGGTACATTGAGGGGTCCTATACTTGCCCTGAATATCACCATTTCCGTTTTCTTTACATTATATGCTAAGGAATGTTCGGTTGCATATTTTTCACAGATGGACAATAGTTTTCTCAGGCCCTTGATAGAGGGGCTGAGCAGCACCATATCGTCAGCATAGCTCAGGTTATTGACATATCTATCATCTAACCTGAGCCCGACCGGAGTGCTTCTCAGCTCCACTATCAAATCATTTACATATGCGTTAAACAAATCAGGAGAAGTAAGCCCCCCCTGCCTCACACCACATGATAGCTTATAGCTATCAGACAACTCAGAAGCATTGTACAGCGCTATCTCCCTTTTAAGATGGAAATAATCCTGCCTTAAAAGTTCATGGTAACTACCCTGGAATTATTATCATATACTTATTTATATCTATGGCATTCTCCCTTATGCTCTAGATATTCAGTCAACAGTCTTATCTCATCCCTTTTAAACGAATGGGTTTCTAGTCTAGACCGCGTTTACAAATGTAAGTTTGTATACAGTACCTACTAGTTGTTCTTTATGACAACAGGTAAA
Source organism: Carposina sasakii (assembly GCA_014607495.2). Lineage (NCBI taxonomy): Eukaryota > Metazoa > Arthropoda > Insecta > Lepidoptera > Carposinidae > Carposina > Carposina sasakii. Next base: position 12,367,691 of record CP053152.1, on the reverse strand, counting down.
CAAGATGTAAATTCAAACACTCAAGTAGGTACGAAATTATCCCGAGATAAATTAGGATATTTCATCATAATAATTAATAATTTCTTTTACTCATTTCTTTTAGTCATGAAGCTTAAAGAAGTTCCATCATAATTTTATAAGTCAATATGAATTAACAGTTCAAAGCCTACTTTAGAGTTTTAAATGAAGACTTATAACAATGTTCATTTACTTTTTACGAAAAGGACCGGTAATAAAAGGAACAGATAAGCCAAAATTAGCTTTAACTTGCCTTCTGAGAAACAGGTCTTAGGTTTGACAATCGATGAAATTAATAGATAAATAGGTGTACTCTTTTCTATACACATTCAGTTAAGGTATGCGTAGACTAGACTGATGAATCATTACATAAAAAGAAAGAATACAACGTAACATCTAGTGGCTTTACATCAAATATTTTCAAAGGTGCGAATAAATATTATAATGCAAGCTCCAAAGGAAGAAAGGAAACGTCAATATATGCGCATTCATTGCCTGTGCGTAAAATGTTTTGTTTATATTAAGAGGAAAAAGGAAATGGTTATAATATTTTCATCCCTTCCCAATATTGAAGAATTAATAAATAATTTTATATTAGGGAGGCTTTAACTTTGAGTAAACCAATAAAAAATTAAGAACTAATTGATTAAGCACAGAGAAATAATGTAGAATAATTTAAAATACACGTTTATTGAACGATTGAACCCATTTCGGTCTATTATTCAAAAAATTCTGAAATAGACAACTTTCAATGAAACAAAAAGTTTGGAAACTTCAAAAAGAATTTCAATCAAGAGCTTCGGGCTGCGATGGATAAAGTAATAGCTTAGGTACCTATAAAAGTAATCGATTTAGATAGTTATAAAAGCGTGCTTTCAGGAGTATTTTTAATCGCTTATAGCCTATATATAGGTGTAATAATTATCGACTAATTGCTATCTGTGTACCAGCGATTATAAGAGATACAAAGAAACAACAATAAAATTCAATTCAACACAATTTTAGACAAAGCTCGCCTTTGTACATTATCTTATTTTAATAATTTTTTTTTTACAATTAGCTAGGCATACATTTGACCGCCATCGTGCCTAATGTTAAGCAAGATGCGGCCTAGGGTGATACATGTTTACCTAGAAAATGCCTATTCACTCTAGCTATTATTTTATGTTTTCTGTTTGTTATTATTTTTATTTATTATTGTTGTATTATTCTATGCTGCTTTGGAAGTAAAAAAAAGTATATTACTGCACTATTATACTACAGCTGCTTCTCTTCCCGGGCATACTGCACAAGTCAGTAGAAGGGCAAGAGCGTCTTGGTGTTTTGTAGGCGATGGACTGACCACCTGTCACTACTAACTGAACTTGTACATCTCAACTATACCCTTAAAATTGGTCAGAAGTGGCACCATGTGGTTCTATCGGCCCTTGGTGCTATGCCTACCCTGTAAGGGATAAAAGCGTATGAATGTTTTCTGTGTGTACAATAAAGAATATAAATAGAATAGAATAGAACCAAACGTTTGAAAGTGTTTATTTTGCATCAGTTGATCTAAACTTACCTACGTTATTGTAACATTTCTTAAAATAGCATGCAAAATAAAAGTTGATTCCTTTTAGAAGAAATATTACAATGACGTACTTGTATCGATGCTACCTTCTAAAGCCTTCGGGCTCATAGAAAACTAAAAAGGATAACCATGACTTGGCATATAATTAACATTGATTCCATTCATTAGGAATTATTAGAATATCGATTTCAATAACTCTTCACAATGTAATTTGTAATGAGTACAGACGGCACTGAATCAACACATACCCATAATATTGTACACAGGAAAATAGAGCCTTTACTAGAACTGGAATCTATTTGAATATTCCTATCCATTGTTATTTATGACAAAAGACGTACATTTCACCACAATCTCGCTGTACCCGTAACATTTACCTTACGCCATGAGTCTTAGAGGTGGAGTTCATCAATTTCATGGTACTTTTGGAAATGTTTCTGCCCGTAGCGCGTGTTTCTTATAGGCGTTCTGCTCTCATTGCTCTGATAGGGACGAAAATGAAATGAAAATCTTATAGAAGCAATGTATGCTGCTTCTATAACATTTCATGTTTATTTAGGCAGTGTGAACTTTAGGTCCAGCGAGAAATCTGTTTACTGAAGAGGCCTAAAGTACCTTCTCCTGTAGGTACTTGTCTACTATAAGCCTCAATGCCGTATATTAAGTTGGAGACTGAAGCCTCGAACACACCGGATGCGTATGCATGCATGTAAGCGTAGACGTAGGTACACGTACCTCTGATTTTAATGTATGGAACTGTCACCGCTTGACGTCTATGCTTACGCCTACGCATACGCATCCGGTGTGCTCGAGGCTTTAGTAGTGCTGTCGTCCTGAACAGAGTTACAACAATAATAAATTTAGTTATAATTATTAGCTGTGGTGCCTACAAAATTTTGATTCAAAAAATACAATTAAAGGCCCGTCATGGCGAATGTATGTTTGAATCGCTATATATATTTAAACAAAATAATTTATAATCTAGGTACCTTAACCAGTTCGCAGATTTAATGGTAAATATAAAGTTAAACGCAATTACAACATTCAATTTACATCGCAATCACGTATATTCAATTATTTGTGTATTCAACGATATTGAAATAATTTATTTTGTGTTTGCAAAATGCGTAACGAATAAAATGTTCGCAATGTTTACTACTAGGTACCCAATTAATATAAATTTACTGAAAATATATATGTAAATTATTAATTGAAATAGCTTTTACGAAAAATAAGTAGGTAGGTACTTCTGCTATAACGATACTAGATTAGGTACATCCAAAAATTTGGCTATAGGTAATTTAGATTTTAGGTTACCTTTAATATCAATTTATCTGAGGCCCGCGACTCCGTCCGTGTAGACTGCATAGTAATAAAATTATGCTAACAGGTTTCATCTTTGTCAATGACGAACTTCCATACCAACTTTCATCCTTTATTTGAATTTGGAAATTTTGCGAGCTTTGAATGTCGTATCCATTCATATCTAACTAAAAGCCTACTAACTATGTAATTAATGTAATTATTAATTATCATACAAATTTTCACTGAACTCTGACAGCTTATTTCCACATTAGAACTATTAAAGAGTAGTCTATGTATATCATTTCTAGACCTGTCTGTGCACCCATTTAATTCGGATCACTAGGTAGTTTTGGCGTGAAAACGCTTACAACATTAGTGAGGATAACCTACTTAACAGTTTTCTTTGTGATTTACATATTACCGACTACAATGGGTAAATAGGTAAGTGGCAAAAAAGTATAGCACAGTTTTTATCCATCAGCATAGGATAGGTTCCGTTTTATATTCTGTATTCAAAACTGCTCTACCGAAACGACCATCGGATACGGCATAGTTAATGCAAATGCGTTTTAGGAGTATCCATATTCTGGGCAAAGTTTATTCTGTCATCTTTTTCAATCGGGCCCTACCCCCAAAACGTGACAACTCATGATCATGATCACAACGGTTTATCTATAGGTAATCATTAAAACAGCATCTGATAGCTGCTGTACCTACTACCCTATTTATTATTTTATCTTTTACTTTATAAATGTTTCCACATTATGTTTAGCTACTACTAAGATACTATACGTAAATATTACAATTTTCATTACACATTACCAGAAATAGTTAACGAAAACTTAGAGAAATATTAATTCTACTACACACGTCGCAATAGAGCATTGTATTTAAAATTTTTAAAAAAGTGCTTTGTAGCATTATATTTGTTTATAGCTTAAAAATCTAGCTTGCAAAAGAAAGAGATAGATAAAACATTTGTTAATAAGCATTCAATTTTAAACTTAGCACATCTTAATTTAACGTTGGTCTACTCTCTTACATATAAGTTAGCTAATAACCTAAAGCCCAAACTACCGATTAGTCCAACTATAATCTATAATTCATCATAGATGAGTTAAAAATTTAAATGAAACACAATATCTGAATGAAACTCCTTCACTTCACGAGTCCCCTGATCAGAATAGGTCTGTAGTCTGCAGGCACGTCGCGTCAGTGCATTTGCTAACATCTCAGTTACTGCCGCAGCGAACCTGCTGAGATGCCGGCGCTAATATTAAGTGACCATTTGGTAATTGATGAACGAGGAAAATTGATAAAATGTTGCTTTATTTACCTTGTCTTATTATTATATTTGTCGAATAATTTATGCCTTTTACGCCCTACGTCTTATTTGCGTCACAGTTTCAATAAACCAAATAGCAAAAAGTAGATAAGTACTTACATATTTTTACTTAACCAAAATGCTTTACAACATGTCTCGTCCTTTTATACCACGGAATATTTTACAGCACAGAAATGTTAAAAACGCAACTTATTATCATAAAAAGCGGTAAAAGAGCTCGTACAAAGTTTACGCATTTCTGAAATTTTATTTACCCTCTTCTTATTGTTTTAGCATAATCTTCTGTTGTAATTCTAGGCGTACCTCCGATATTTTTATTTTACTTTACAATGCGGTAATAAAAAGAAACCTAAAATTATCAAAAGATAAAGAAGTTAATTGAATTTTTTTGAAATCTGGGACTATAACGAATTACCTTCGAGGGCTCGCCCACCACCGGGCTCTACACCCTCCGCTGACCCTCGGATCTTATAACGAATTACTTCCTATATTCCGATTCGAAATTACTGAGAAATTTAAAGAATTTATTTAAAGAAAAGAAGACTGGCCCGTTCTCATTCGCGAATTTGCAGTTCTGGCTACCCCATGTTTGGGAACACGGCCTTTTCCCTCCAATGTCATGATAATCTCAAATCTTAATAAAAACGTAATAGCTTAGGTAATGTATAAAATTGATATTTATTCGTAGGTGGAACCAACAGACTGCGATCCAACAGACTGCACTGACTGAGCACTTGAATACCAACCTACGTCAGACGGGGTTACACGATGCGGCACTACTGCAACTCACTAGGGAACTATCAACTATCTCGAACCTCGAAGGGTCTTATTAATAGACCATAAGCAAAAAGAGAACACAGGCTAGTATTATATACTTCTGATGAAGACTGCAACAGAGCGGTCCGGTCAAAATACCTTAAAGCTCCAAGCTAGCCTGAAGGGGCTTCTAGGATTCCTGGAGAAAATAAGTTGGTTGACTTAAGTTTTATTTGATTAGCTCTCTATTCACACCCAAATGCAAAATAGTCGTTCTACTAAAGCCTAGAAGTATAGTTTCGGCAATCTCTATGTTCTTCACTATCTTGCAAAAATTTACTTTTTAACTATGCTCAAAAGTAGGTATCTGTAAACGTAAACACCCTCTTTCGATCTCACGATTCGTTTGCCAACAAATATGATCAATCAACCATGTATTCTAATATTTTTACTATGATTTGTAAGGCGAAAGATGTAATCGGTAGGCGGTCGGTAGGCGATGTATCTTGTGAAAGCAAATCAATAGCAATACGACAGATTTTTTACAATTTTCGCGTTGAAATCTAAGCATCCATTGAGATTGCATAGGCAATATAATATGAATTTTATAAGCGATCAGCGAATATTGTAGAATTTCGGTAATGCTTTACTTAATTGCTAAAATAGAATAGAGTAGAATAGAATAGAACTGAACAGAACATGTTTATTTGCCCTTGTATAGGGTAAAAAAGGTGTCAAATAGTCACGTGTCAAATAGATACGTAGTGCGGAGGCGGGTTGATTGTTAGTTATCTTTTAACCTATGGCAATCACCTGGAGCTAAAAATTTATCGTTAGAGTTAAAACTGCGAGTAGCGCTCCAATAGTAGGTCGCCAGTTCTGTTATTGTCCTGGCAAGGGTTCTCTCGCAATCACTAGGTATTGTCGCCTGCCAGTTTTTAATAACACGCCGTTAGATGGAACCTCCACAAGGTAATGTGAAAACTGCATTTAAAAACCGGCGCCGCCACCTATTATAGCTGGCATCTGCTCTATGTTTAGAAATTAAAAGGTCTAATGATCACACCATCTCTGACAATACTCATGTAAAAATGCTTCTTGATTGATAAAGTAACAATGACATAATTATTTTCTCCTCTTGTTAAATTAACTAGTTTTAATGTGATGGGATAATCAAATGTAAGCTCAGTCTCTAATTAAATTACCACTAATACTATGTTGTCTTTAAAAAAAAATTCAGGGACTTGGTACTACCTAATACATTTCTATGGACTCTATCTTCGGATTTATGTTGCCAGACGTCATCTGTAGAAATACGAGTAAGTAAAGCCCAAGAGTTGGTTCTTTGCTAAAGGAAATAAGTAAAATATCAAGATAAACTTCAGTCCAGAAATATCAAGCAAAGGAAAACTTGTCCAGGTGAAGCGTAATACGAATAAGTTGTCTGAAAATAGGGCGTATTTAGTTGGTTTTTTTTTTTCATTAATTTCAAAGTTTCTGAGAATAGCTTAAAACTTTCTATTCTCAGTTCTGTTGTATCTGAGACAGAGACAGAGAATTGTAATAAGGTAACCTATTTATTATAATTAAAGACCTATTTATTTCAATAAAAAAACTTTGCCGTAGGTGAAAAATGGGTATAGCGCATTTTACCAAATACATATTCCTATGAACGATGGTGCCAGTTAATTATTAGTTTTACTATTTGAGTAATCTGGATACCTCTTTGTAGCGAAGTGGGTACGACGTACGACTTCTTACCAACAAAGAACTTCGTGTCCCACGGATGTTTATGGAACTAAATAAAATAGATGAAACAGTTTTAATATTACAAATACACTAGCGCCAGTCAGAGAAGTTTTACTGAAATGTAACAAGCTTAAATCAAGAAGCAGTTATGTTTGTACAGTAACAGACAGACATACAACAATCAAACAAACCCGGCGACTAACGAGCCGGCAAGTTAACGCATGACGCGTTTGAAGATCACAGAGTTTCGTTATTTGTAAGAAAAACAAGATCTAACAAATCATTCTAAAGGATATTTTTTATCCTTTTTGATGCGGGGTTCTAGAATACATCAGCTGAATCTCCTTCCGTGTGTGTTGCAATAGTCGACTTAGGAATTCAGGGGCGTTTCTCAGGCGATGAGATTGTGACTTGTCACTGATCTTTCACATGTCCCTCTATGCTAAACCTGATCTTCATGATCCTGCAGCTCTAGCTACCCCAGTTTGAAAACACAGCCGTGTATATATATATATGTCGGGTCTTCCTCTGAGATTTCATCGTGATGTTGGTCGAGCATATTAAAGTTTCGAAATAAGACGCAGTTATTTGATTAACAAATAATTTAAATTTTAATTGCACTTACAAATCACAATAGTTACAATAATTTATGATAGCGAGGTAAAATGGAAACGCGGTGTGTTCGAGGCAGAACTAGCGTACAGTCTGAATGTTCAAACAAGAATGTCCCCTCCATTCCGTTCCTTTCACTTTTATACTCTCGTTCCCCCACTTTTGAATCCTACCTGTCATCGCTAGTTCTGCTTCGACCGCACCCAAGCTTGACGCTTGGCGTTTCCAAACACAACAAACAGATGGCGTTGAATTTATTACAATTTAATAAAAAATGAACAAAATCAATGACGGAAATACGAGTACTTTAAAGTTACTTTAAAATAAGGTTACAATCATAATGTAGATGGGCGCATACAGAACTTTAAATCTACAACGAGGGTGCCGTTAATTACGACACGGCCATCTTGACACCTCACACGTCCTCGTGTGACGTACCTGAAAGAGGAAAACTTGCAAACGTAGATGTTCTGAACTCGGCCATACTGACCACAAATAGAAAAGGTTTCAAAATGGTTGTGTCCTCTAGCTAAACATAGTTTAAATATTGATTAACACTTAAGGCATACTAATAAAAATAAAGCTAATAACAATATGGCATGGCATTTTTCTTTGAGCTCCCTTAATCGGGCAATCGATTTTAGTAACAATCCCTTAAAGCGATCGGCTATCACAAATTTTTTTTCGAATCATGGACAATCATTAAAGGCGACCGATGGTTGTCTTACTAACAACCCCATGGACAACCCTTAAAGACGACCGACATTTGCCTCTAAATCTCTATACCTGGACAACCACTAGAGATGACCGATGGTCGTAAACACGACCCCATGGACAATCTCCAGAAGCGACCGACAGTTATCTCACACATCTCATCTAAATTAAAGACTATCTGGTATTTATACACATACCTTATTGTTACTTACTCTATAATCAACAATCTTAAATTCATACTAATAATAGCAATATACATTACAAAAAGAAAAAAATATAGGCTTTCACGGTAAGGAATCTATCTATGCTTCGGAATTGTCATCATTGTTAACATTAATGTCATCGTCATCGCTTTGAAGGCTACTGTCCGGCATTTTTCGAAGTCGGTCATGAGCGTACTTGTAGGTTCGGTTCGAGTTTAGGGCTTTAATAATATAGCGATCACCTTCTAGTACTTGAGTGATTTGGAATGGGCCTTTGTATTTGGGGTCAAGTTTTGTCTGATTCCGTTCTTCATTTTGGAGAAGGACAAAATCTCCGACGGAGAAGGGAATAATTTTAGCTTTAGTTCTATCGAAACGTGTTTTGTCATATATCGAATTATTTCCTATATTTTCAACCGCTTGACTCCTCACCTGTTCTATGTCAACTTCATGCTCGATCTCGCTGGCGGCCATTACAGACAAAGGTCTAGCAACTTTACCTATAAAAAGTTCCAGTGGACTACAACTGGTAACCCGATTGTGAGTGCAGTTTATTGCGAGTTGTATATCTGGTAGAGCATCCTGCCAGGAGCGACCGGTTGACTCGGCGGCTGTGAACATATTTTTCAGGGTACTCATTACACGTTCTACCTGGCCGTTCGCCCGAGCACTGCCCGTGGCGATTAGATGTAGTTTTATGCTTTTCTCGTCGCAAAACTCCTTAAACTCTTTACTAGCGAAACAGCGACCTTGATCGGCAATTACACGCAATGGTGCACCAAATAAAGAGACGCTAGCTTTGAGTGCTTTAATACTACTAACCGTGTCGATATGCAGGGTATGATGAAGCAGGACATATTTAGTGAACGCATCTATTAAAACAAATACATACTCTTTCCTATTGTTTCTGCCACTCAGCTTCCCGGTCGCGTCGATATGCACCGTGTGCCATGGTATATTTATTTTTGGGATTGAATGCATTTCTGCTTGTACTTTGCCGGAATGAGATTTGGAAACCTTACAAGTTACGCAATTTGTTACAAATTTTTTAACGTACTTACACATGTTTTCAAACCAGTACAATTCATAAGCCTTTTCCAATGTCTTTTGCCATCCCAAATGCATTAGGTTTTCATGGATATTGTTAATGATTGACCATCGAAGTGAACGAGGTACAATTGGTAATGAACGGGTTTTACCTTGACGCTGTATTTTACGGTGCAGTATACGAGACCTAAACTCGTATGTCTTTGCGATTTGCTCAGGTAACCTGTTTTCATGCAAATTGGATATTACATCGCTCAATTCGGCGTCTCTTAGTTGCTCTGCAAGAAGCCAGTTGCTCGATATTTCAGTAAAGTTGATCTGTCTCAATTCCGCTTTTTCGGGCTTACCGGTTAGTTCGTCAGGTAGTGGGTTTCTCGAAAAGAAGTCTGCATGAGACATGCGCTTACCGTCGACGTGAATAATATCAAAATCGAAACTTTGTAGAAAAGCCCACCATCTGTGAACCCTTGGAGTTAGGTCAATCTTCTTTCGAGTGGCTCGGAGAGAGCTGCAATCAGTGACAACTAAAAATTTGCGGCCGTGCAGGTAGTGTCTGAAATGTTTTACAGCATTGACAACCGCAAGAGTTTCCAACTCATAAGAGTGGTATTTTGACTCTGCGGCTGTCGTCCGTTTACTAAAATATGCAATAGCGCGCAACTTACCTGCTTTTCTTTGCATAAGAACTGCACCATATCCTATAGCACTTGCGTCTGTGTGCAGTTCTACGTCTAAATTAGGATCGAAGATTATCAGTACCTGCTCATTTGTAAGGCTTTTAATTATTTGTTGTCTTACTGTTTCATGTTTTGATTGCCAGTCGAGTTTACCATTACCTTGTGCAGTTAGCGCATATAACGGTGCCATTATTTGAGAAAATTGTGGTACAAATTGGCGAAAATAGGAAGCTAATCCAATAAACTGTCGCAGCTGTCTTACTGTTTCAGGAGGAGGAAGATTTGTTAATGCCTCTATCTTTGTAGGATTTGGACGAACTTCACCTTTGCAGACCTCGAACCCTAAGTACTGTACCTTTTGTTTAAGAAATGCACATTTCTTAATGTTAAGAGAAAATCCCTTGGCAGTGAGCACCTCCAGAACCACTTTGAGCCGCTCTAGAGCTTGATTTGCATTATCAGCGACTATAAGAACATCGTCCATGTAAACAACAACATAAGTATTAACGAGGTCACCTAGTGCCTTAATTATAGCTCGCTGAAAAACGGAAGGCGCATTCCTTAAACCAAATGGCATAGCTACATACTCGTACTGGCCTTCTGGTGTTATAAATGCAGTACGCTCGATAGAATCAGATTCAATAGGAATTTGGTGAAAGCCGGAAGCCATGTCCAAGATGGTAAAGAAATGGCCTCCGTGTAATTTAGCTATCTGGTCAGAAATAAGGGGCAGTGGGAACCTATCAGGTATCGTATTGTCATTTAATTCACGATAGTCTACGCATAGTCTATCGGATCCATCTTTCTTTTTAACGAGAAGTATGGGGCTAGCAAATGGAGAGGAACTAGGTCTAACGATACCGGCTGTAATTAACTCGTCTATTTTGCTACGAACTACTCGCCTCTCTTCGGGGCTTAACCGATAAGGGCGTCGATTAACGGTCTTATGGGGGTCTTTAAGCCGAATTTGCATCGGTTCAGTATCAGCTCGGGTAGTCGGTACGCCTGTTGTAAAGAAGTCTTTAAAAGGTCGCAATGTCTTGATCAGCAGTTTGCGTATATCGGATGGGGCGTCAGAATTAATTAAGTCAAGATCTACCATACTAGTATCGGAAATAGGGCATGACTCTATTACTTTTAATTTGGCTAATTGTAATTTGTTGGATGTCATGTGAATAGCTATGCCTTGAACTAATATTTCACGCCCAATTAGTATGTCATGATGAAGACAAGAGTCTGGCAAAATATGAAACAGAATCTCTAAGGAAATGTTATCAATTTCCACAACTGTCAGTACTTGTAAAGTGGAGTTAACGTATGTCTGCCCTATACCAGTCATAGTCACAACATCATTAAGTCGTTTTCCACTAAATTTGCATGCAACAGATTCCTTAATTAATGAACATTCGGCTCCGGAATCGTAATAAAATGTGAAATGCTCACCGGAGTGTCGCAGGAGTCCAGTAGGAGCTTGGATGGTGCACAGGTCCACCTGTTTCTTCTTTGAAGTCGCCACCTCGCCGTTGTTTTGACCCGGGCTACTTTTCTTCGGGCAGTTGCTCGCATAGTGTCCCTGCTCACGGCATGCGTAGCAGGTAATGGGTCTCTCTTCTCTATTAGCATCGGTCTTCTGTCGGTTCATATTGTGGTTCGCATCTCTTCTTAAAAAGCACTGCGTAGATTTGTGGCCCAGTTTCCCACAAAAATAGCACTTGATGTTTGGGTTAGGCCCCGCCACGTGGATCTTCTTACGTTCGGGTTCATCGTTGTCGTGGTTCGAGGAAACTTTTCTTTTCAAAAATGAGACTGCTTTTAGTTCTTGTTGCAACTGGTTTCGTGTTCTAATATCTGTTGTAAACGATAATCGTTGAACACGTGGCTCGAAACTGGAAATGTGTGTTAAAACTGTAGCGACGGCTATTTGCTCCGTAGACAACCCTTTCCATCTTGACATAAGTGATGACATCAACCCGGAAGCATAGGAAGCAAGGCATTCTTTGTCGTTGGGTTTCCTTGCGTTTAGGTTAATTAAAAATGCTGCAGTTGTTTCACAGGAATCGTACCTTGTAATAAAGATTTCCTTAAAGTCACACCATTTCATTCCCGGATAGGCAACCGTTGCGAGCCAGGTTGAAGCTTGTTTCTTAAGCGCACGGCTTAAGGCCATCATCAGTGGTATCCCTTGGCATTGTGGATCGTCAATACACATGTCGGCGGTAGAAACCCAGGCCCGTGCGTCGACTTCCGGTTTTTCAGGGTCAAAATCAGGCAAGCGAATCTCTCTCGACGTTGAAGGTTGTGGTTTGCTCAGTGTCTCTAGTAAGGCCATAAAGTTGCGATTTTGTTGCTCCATAAGTAGTCTCCATTTTTCATCATCTTGTCTTACCGGCCGTTGTGGAGATTGTCTTGCCAGCAGTAACGGAGATTGGCGATTGGATCCCACCACTTCTGATGTCGGGTCTTCCTCTGAGATTTCATCGTGATGTTGGTCGAGCATATTAAAGTTTCGAAATAAGACGCAGTTATTTGATTAACAAATAATTTAAATTTTAATTGCACTTACAAATCACAATAGTTACAATAATTTATGATAGCGAGGTAAAATGGAAACGCGGTGTGTTCGAGGCAGAACTAGCGTACAGTCTGAATGTTCAAACAAGAATGTCCCCTCCATTCCGTTCCTTTCACTTTTATACTCTCGTTCCCCCACTTTTGAATCCTACCTGTCATCGCTAGTTCTGCTTCGACCGCACCCAAGCTTGACGCTTGGCGTTTCCAAACACAACAAACAGATGGCGTTGAATTTATTACAATTTAATAAAAAATGAACAAAATCAATGACGGAAATACGAGTACTTTAAAGTTACTTTAAAATAAGGTTACAATCATAATGTAGATGGGCGCATACAGAACTTTAAATCTACAACGAGGGTGCCGTTAATTACGACATATATATTTATGTATTGGTAAAATGTAAGTATCTGTTGTTGGTAATGTACCTACCAACATAATATATGAATATTGGTGACTGATGCAGCGTCGTTCAACAACGACCAAAATACGACCTTATTGGCTTATCCTCTGCACTGTCTAAGGCATTACTTATCTACTCACTAATAAGACTTGCGAGAAGATAAGGAAAGTTAATGTTTACTTTAAATTTTCTACGTAAGCCTTCATTAATTTTGAGATTAGGTACTGCAAATCTCGGCTGCTATGATTAGAGAAAAGGGGTGATGAGGAACTTACTACTTAATTTATAAGGTATCAAGTCGAGTGAAGAACAAACCTATCCTCGGGTTAGAAAAGTCAATCTTATGCGATTTGCTATGAATGATCTTGTACTTTCTTTCTTTTTTATAAAATGAATGACAGACAACACACAGTTAAAACTACTGAGCGTAGGACGGAAGCAAAATTTTGGCATGCACCTATACATATATCCCTTGCGAAGATTAGAGGAGATCGTAGAGTGAAGAATTATTAAAAGGAAAATGAGAACCAAAATCAACCAATCCTGTTATCAAAAATAGTGTGGTGTCGTGGGACAACAGGTAGGAACGAAGTTCCTTCGGCTAATGTAGAATCGACACAATTTGCAAAAGAAAAATCGTGCTCAATTTTATGTAGGTTTTCTTGTTTTTTCTCTTAAATTTTGCTGATTAGTTTTTATTTAAGTACAGGAAAGTAGTTAGGAAATTCAGTATTTTAGGAAATAATAAATTACGTAAAATAAAAAAAAATCGTAATTCAAATTATCAACTAAAATAACAAAATATGTCTCTTTATTTTTGTTTGACAACATAAAATTTACTGGCTACTCACGAGTAAAATGTATCTATAATGTGAGTATTCGCCACGTGCTTGTCCATGAATTCATGAGTATATACTATGCATTGGCGGGGTGAAGTAGTAATAGAGAGAGAAGGGATGACAGAACGAAAAGAAAGAGGGAGAAAGAGAAAGGTATTATACACTACTCGCTTGTGTATACGACTGTCGCGCTTGCGCACGTCTCATTTAACGGTTTTATTCCACGCACTTTTTCTTACGGTTTTACTATCACATTTTTTTTTCAGATCGGTCGCGCAGCAAAATCCCTATCTTCTCCAAGCCTGCCGTAAGGAACTTCGTTCCAATAATACGAGTATTAAACAATTAAGAAGTAATTTCACAGTTTCACCAGAATGAAATTCTGTAAAACAAAATCATATTTTCATTTCGGACACTTAGATAATTTGCCGTGATATAATGCCCTCGAAGGGCAACCGAGTGGACGGAGCAAATGGTACGAGGGTAATGAGAACACCCCAATTTTACGCTAACATGAGCAAAAAGTAGACTGAAGTTTGTCAATAAAATTTAAGAAAATTTGAAGAAGAAAATTATTAGCTACTGAGCTCTACCTATTCGGCGGCCCTGTCATGGATGACATTATATCGAGCAACGAATATACTTACTCTTTATCGGTCGCTTTACTAATAATTGTTATGGATACGTACCATGATGTCAGAAGATAAAACATGGGTAGATAAATCTTGGAAATAGCTTGACACTGTTTCCTGATGTAAGTATTTCTAATTCTGCATGCAACTGATGTACTCGTAGGCAAACATGACAGAATAACAACTATCATTTAACCGAAATAACATTTTCAAAACGTAGAAAACAAACACTACGAGGCGCTCAACACGCACTTGACCGGCTTGCAATAAACATTTTATGCTTCCAAAATGTTAAGTTTAATATTTTCCATTCTGGCAGACAAGCGTATGTTATTTTTACAATGTATTTTTAATTTAACCACTTTGTACATTATTGCGTTTACAAAAACGTGTTTTAGTTTCAGGAAAGTTATATTAAATCCTCTGCTGTTTGTTTTTAACTATTGTGGAGTTTATTTACACAGGTTGTTGGGGTTGCCATAACTAAATGTTGCTAAGAAGGTTAAATCATAACCATGCTTGTTCTATAAAGTTAGAAAGTTATTCACTAAAGTTTCTATTTAGCATAGTTATACAGGGTGTAACAAAAAGGGTATGTTAAGCGAAAAGCTATGTAAATAGCCCACTGCAGAGAACCTATCCACAAAATTTGAGACCCGAAATCACATGTTTATTTTTCCCGATAGTATGGAGAATTTTGAAATATCTCAGGAATTTTCATACAATATTAAAAAATACAATTGTGATTTCGAATCTCAAATTTTGGAAATAGGTTCTCTATAGTGGGCTATTTACATAGCGTTTCGCTTAACATACCCTTTCTGTTACACTCTGTATATAGCATGCATCTCTTCTTTTATCTTGTAAGTATGTAATATTTTTTGTGTATGTGCAATAAAGAATAAGAAAGTTAGGTATCTATAAGTACGTTGAAAACTGTGTTTAACTGTGCTATACTTTTGAATAATATAGTGAATTTGGTCCTTACTACTATAGTCATTTATACTTACTTTTGACTGAAAATAACATGGCAAAATGTTCTTCCATGGAAACACGCATAGTATTTCAAATGATAAAGGAAACAAGGCATGAGCTAACTAAAACACGCAGGGCAACGAATGCAGTCAAGAAATTTTCTTTTTCTAGAACTTTTCTTTTTCTAGCAATATTACCTCGCCTTAAGGTCTCCGATTTAAATTAACAACATGTAATTTTCTTACACAGTTTGTGTCTTAAACATGTGTTACAAGTTCCCACAAAATTTAAGATTAATCGATTCGTACGCTGTTTGTTTCTAAGGTGTTTGTTTGTTTTCAAGGTATATATTTTAAAAGTTTGTAACAACCATTTTGCTGGTTTTGAGACGTTTGTGTTGTATTAATTTTCTGGAGGATATTAACGGTACCTATCGGTTTCTATACTTAATACCTTAATACAAAGAATATACTTACTCTCTATTATAAGTATAATCTACATATTACCATCTGATATTTCATAGTCAGACAAGATTTGTCATCAAATGAAAATAAAGACTCCTAAAAATAACCATATTTCTGGTCTCTCCTCTCAACTACTAGTTGATAGAAAGTTGTGAAAATAAAATTATTCCCCTCTACTTATTTGAAGATGTACTCGAGTGGCCAGGGAGAATCTTATCAACAAATATTTGAAGAACTATCGAAAGGGACATTCGTTGGAAGTCGCCATTTACATTTACTGTTTGCTGTGGCGAGCCCAAATTATGTGCTTAGCCTTTTATAATAGTCGGCTTACAATAAAGTTTTATAGGTATATAATTGATGATATTATTTTATATTATGTAGGTAAATTTACACGCCGCCAAGCCACCTTCACCAACCAACAAACGAGGTTCTGACGACTAGATGCTGGTCCCATAATCCAATCCCAATAGGGTAGTACAACTGATAGTACTCGTACTACTCGTTTACTAAAAGTAATATTGTTGGAAAAGCTGTAGCTACGAGTAATCTTAAGTTTCACCAAACTTCGGACAGTGTAGACGATACCTAAAGCTTGTACGGTACGGGAACTTATTAGGTTACGGCAATCATCATCATCTTCCTGTCCTTATTATTTATGGAGTTAGCACTATAGTTGTGTTATTAGAGTTCTGCAATCTTCACAATTTTTAAGGCTAATACTTGGTCGAGTGGTTCACTTATGTGGTTATGCCATTTATTGGCTATGTAAATCAGCAACAGACAATCAGTAGTCACAAGCGACCACATTAGGTGGCTCCCTCTGGCGGGGCTGCGGTTAGCCAATGGACCGGTCATTAATTGGTTTGGAATTGCAAAAGCTTTAAAGAGGGTTGGCCGTAATAAGTCCTGCTTAGTATGTAAATAACATAGTTTTTCTGGCTATTTTAACTTTTTGGTAAGTAAGTATTCTTTTCAATCAGTTTTCTCATATTGTATCTCGGATTGTAGTAGTTGTTGAAATAAAAAAATACATTTTAGTAATATCTGTATTTACTTAAGTAAAACTGAATGGAAAAACTAAACGTAGACAAAAATACCAAGAGAGAGTCGAAAAAAAATCACTTCATAATATGAAAGTATGTATATATATATTATGTACAAGAATATTACTCCATTTTACCGAGAATGCTTCGTATTTTCAACCTTTTCACACATCCAAATTTATGGGCGTCCTTGCAAGAGGCCGGCTAATGTCCGGTAGAATAAAGGCTTCTTTATTACCATTACAATGTACTTATTTGCGCGAAAATTCTTCAGTTGTATGCTAATATTAACATGCAAATATTGTTTATACCTTTATTTTTACCAAAAAGGGTCGTATTTTATAATTACCTCAGTGTTTTGTGTACCTACAGGTAATCATTTTACCTTTTACTCTACGTAGATAGATAAAATTCTTTATAGTATTACAAATTTTTGTAAAAGGACGAGCTTAATACATATAACGTATTTTGTTCCCAAAATTACATTATTATTAGCTGCAACTTTAAATTTTTCACAAATTTCAATATAAGTTTACGTTATGTTATAAAGTCAGGAGCACATCACTATAGTCCGATATTTTATCCACGACACACAGATTCAATGAACTTTCTGCACTTCTAACGTCTCCGTTCTACAAAATAGATCTGTCATTAAAATATAGAGCTCATAACGCAAACAGACAAGTCAAAGCTGCCGGCTAAATACACATCTCTAATGTTAAACATTCGCGACACGGAATGCAGTCAAAGAACCGATTTCAATTACTAACATCCTATTTCCATTTCGATTTCGGGGCCTTTCCGAGTTATTCCAGCAATTCAAACATTACATAGACGCCAAAGAGTCGTGAAAATTGTGAAATAGCTCGAAATAAATCATCCGCTTCGGATTGGCGAAAACAAATATGTTCGGATTCGGACGCATTTGAAATTATTTTTTTCTCGGCAAGGCTAAGGTCTATGCCATTAACATTGTGTTTATTTTATTTAACTTCAGATCATTAATTTCTTTTATTTGCTCTCGTTCTTAGCAATAAAAATCTGTCCTGTGTAAAAATCTCGGAATCTTGTTTGATCAGTAATTAAGTTTACCTACTATTAGTTTAAAAACGTCTGTTAAGCTATAGTAAAATGTATTTGTATTTATAGTTATTTTAACATATTTTGACTAATAGTGAGCTTACTACTGAAGAAACTATTTGTTATTAGTCCGTCCCTTTTATACCACGTAATAAAGTTATTTCTACTCTACTATTTTATTTATTAATATATTTATAACAACAACCATATTACAAAGCATTACAGCTTGCGCCAATGCGCCTTGAAATGTAGATATTATGATAACTTTAACAATTATAATGTGCATTAAAATATCAGATAAAAAATATGCACTCATGCTCACTTATTCACCATCTCACAGTATCTCAGACACTCACGACTCACAGACGGCCATGCACTCATAAACAGATCACACTCTGGTGCTGATGCCAAGAGTTATTAACTGTGATAATGAATATAAGATAGGTATCATATTAATATTGATAACAATCTGAAATGCATTGGAATACGTAGGTATATTAAATTCATTCATTAAAACTGGTTCACTCAGCACAGGTGAAACTTTCAGTTCTAACTACATTACGCAGTTAGCATCTAGTTCGCCTAATCTCAGTCGTCAGGCGAATTCGATTCGACTGTGAGTCGGTTTCGGAATGCTAGTTGAGTTAGCTAGTGTGTTGCTGATTTGTTTCAATACAACATAATGGTAATAATTTATTACCATTATATTATATATTATAGTTTATATGCAAATAGTCGTCTTTATTACTAATAAAGACGACTATTTGCATATAAACCACCGCATCGGTGCGTTTCACACACACACACACACATACACACACACACACACAAACACATATACTTTGAACGGTGGCGTCAGTTGCTCAGTGTATTCTTATATAAACTGCTAACAAAAAATGTTAGTTCTAAAATCTAGCATGGGAATTATTCTCTTAAATAAACTGTAGTAGATGTTCGTGTTGACTTGCATAGTTAATATAGTTATGTTAGATAGACCAGTATACAAGACATTAAGCACTTTGGCAGTTTTGCTCTCTGGGACTCTATTACTGCGTCACCTCCAGGGTATATTAAAAAAAAAATTCACCCAACCATTTTGACATTCGGAAAGAGAGATGTAGATTCAGGTGTATGTAGTATACAGTAGGTTTCCATTTCCATACGTATTGTGATGTGACCAACTCAAATTATGCTGTCTACCGAAGCACGAAATAATGTCACTGCAAACATTTTCAGGCATTCCCGGTCGGATTTGCACTGAAAAATACTTACCTACTGGTGTTTCCTTTCAAGGCTCACAGTAGATTAATAAAATGAGGAAATCTGTTGTATTTTACAGTTACTTAAGAAAACAAATGACTCATAAGTTTTTCTTGTGGTAGGCCTAGGAAGAGATGGTGTGAGGACCTGGAAAAGTACTTTCCGGAACGCCAGGAGATAGCAAAAGATCGCGGAGATTGGTCAAGTGTAGGGAGACCTTTGCTCACTAAAGTAATAAATTGTATATTTCTAAATAAAAGGAAAATATTCTATTTAGAAACATGGGGTCAGACATGAACACAGGTTGTCTAGAAAAATAATAAAAAAAGGGTACCCACTCGCTTGACATGCGTCTATCGTGTAGAAATCGGATTTTTTTCCTTTCCTACGATCCAAAGCGGCATATAAAAGCGCGGAATGTAGAGCCAACCCCTCATAAAATGCCTGATGGAGGACAGGACCTATGTTAAGGATTTTCCTATTTTCTCTTAGCGATTTAGCATTTACTTTGTATGTTTTCACTTACATCATAAGTGCGAAATATTTTTTCAGTATACATAAGTAGGTATATACTTATCTATGTACCGTTGCTTAGTACATACGACACAAGATCTTAGGGATCTTAGTGTGGGACCAGGTTAATGTGATGTGAAGCATCTGAATATTTATTTGTTTATTATTACTACTAGAATTTTCTGGAATTCTTAGATACCATTTTTGTTTATCGTGCAAAGTCTCTCTTTCCAAGACACTCTAGATTAAGAATTAGGTGGAAGGACTAGTTTTAATCGTGATATGATTGTAAATAAAAAACATATACAATTAAAATATCTTTTAACCAACTTTTTTATTAAACTCGCGCGCAATTTACGTAATTATTTTCTGTGTGTTACCAGGAGCATAATTACCGCTGCTGAAATAAATTGGGACATGTTGAAATCGTCACTCGTTAATTATTTTCGTAACAATTGAAATGAGATGTAATATATGTCTTGTGGAAAATGGAATGAAAATAAGAAGTATGGAAGTAGGTAAACATGAAATTGTTTTTTAATTGAATAGACTTACAAAAAGATCTTACTTAATAGATAAATAGATAAGTCCTTACTTCTCCATTGAGGGGTCGCCCACCATCGGGCCCTACACCCTCCGCTGACCCTCGGATCTGCCGACTCATGATCATGAACACAAGACACTACAGTCGTTACGAGAAGCCAGATCCAAGCAGATGCTAGGTGCATTAAATATTAAATATTTAACGAAGTCCTTACTTACCTCCTTAAGTATTACCACTAGAAATTTCATTTAATTTTGTTTCAATGAATTTTCTTAGTAGATAGTATTAAATAAGTAAATATTGTGTCATGATGGTCCAAGAAAAATGGCGTACCTACCTAAGAACTCTTGGACCACGTCTGGATAGACCTATAAGTTGTCTGACGATGATGGTCAAAATAAACCTTGTGGGAAGCGAGATGGTATGCTTCGGTTCGGATGGGCATGAACCTTCTTCAGCAAAAGAAACACTGGGTTTAACGTAGGAGTTATATTAAATTGACTGAACCAAACAATACATACAAATTAAGTAAAATATAACATAAATGCAAGACAGCTCCTAGCGGTAGCGAGCGGGGCAACGGACTACGCGAGCAGGCCGCTCGCGAACGCGCTCGCTGTCAGATAGGTGGCGCGCTACAACCTGAGATTCTATCTATTCTATAAGTATTATTTATTGTACACACACAAAATTAGCAAAACACAGTTATTATAAAAGAAAATGTACAAATGCGAGTTTATCTCTAAAAGAGATTTAATCCAGACAGTGACGTGTTTATCTTCCAGAAAACCAAAAGGGGCAGTGTAATTTAAATAATAAATAAGGCAAATCACATGTGCACACATATTAAAAATTTAAATTAATATAAAATAAATATACTATCTAGTTATGTACTTAACAAAATAAAAATATAAATACATATATGTATACTAAAATATAAAATACTTACATATCTATAAATAAACTTATACATTACTTATCTAATACTAATCTAATATACAAGGTGATTTTTGGTCGTCCACGTTCCCGAAAACTACGGAATCTCCTCATCATCACGGTCATTTTTCTCCATGGAAGCATACCTGGGGAAGTGTCTGGGCAAGATATTAGGGTCCAAAGTTGAGTAAATAGACTGCGTTTTTCTGCATAAATGCGCGTAGCAAGATTTTTTTACGAGATATAATTAATATCTGTCTATCATATAACTAGTATAAATATTGGACACTATAAATTTCGCCCAATCAAGTAATAAAAAATAAAAAAAATTTCATCGTTTCCCAGCATTTTTTGGCATAAACTTACATTATTTGATGTATAGAGTACGTACCCTTCGTTAAGGGTAGCAACGAAATAAAACTCTGTATATTCACATAATGAGTTCTTCAAAATATAATAAACAATAATATAATGTATATAATTATAGTATATTATAGACAGGTAATGGTTTTTTATCCTATTAAAAAAAATCCTATTGACGAAGAGTCATATTATGGAGTGCGGAAGTGAGTTCCACAGCTTGATTGCGTACACAGTAAGAGTACCGGTAAGCACCGGAGTTATGTTGTGGGTGTGGAAGCGAAAAGAAGTATATCAACATCTCGCTTCTACAATGGAAATAATCCTACTTCCTATAGTTGATGGTTTACATCACAGAACTTACATCAACATTACACTGCTCATAGTTTGTATCACCTTCTGATGATATCTTGGTGGTGTACTGATTTATAAATGCTTGCGAAAAAAATTAACATTTGGAAATTGGTTGATTGATATGCATGAAACGTTGGTCTGAACAAGTTATGTAATTAATTTATTAAAACTGCAGTATATTTAATTTAGGTACCTACGTATTGATTTTGGTTGATGCTTTAATGATGAAATAATTAAATGGGGTAGATACTCACTTTAAGTAACTTAAAATAATACGTAAACAAAAATTGACAATAGGTAGCAAGGTATTATTCTTATTCTTTATTGTACACAAAACATTACAATAAATACTGAGAAATTTACAAAAGAAATGCATATAAAGGCGTGCTTAACTCTGCAAGAGATTTCTTCCAGCATACCAGAGAGCAAAGTGAGACCAATAAGTTATAAAGGTAATAAATGTGTACAGACACAATTAAAGATAGGTAACTTTATAATAAACAAAAATAAAATATACTTACTTACATACATAAATAGATACTTACATACATCTATACAATCAAATTATAAAAGTACATGTTAGACACAATAACAATACTATGGTCATTGGGTAAGTAGATATTGATATACGATTATTGAATTCATCTCCTTCTCTACACCAAATTTTCTCTACAATATCAAGTAACCGCTTCATTAAGACAGCAGTAACAGATTGCGTGCGCTCTGTTTGCATAGCTGATACCCATTCATCACCGCTTTCTTAAAGCCTACTGTTTTCATTACATTTTTATTATAACTCCCCTGATCAATCACTGTGCCAGCCTTTGAAGTCTTGAGATCTTTCCATTATATTTCGCAAATAAGATATTTTAGAAGTTAATATGGCAGCTGCAATCTTACCATTCCACTTGACGCATATTATAATGATTCCCTTTCGTGTAACTTGTAAATGCATCCCAGACGTTTTAGTTCGCTTAGTTCAATGTAGTTCGTTAGTTATAAGACTAACAGACAGATTACAATACCTACTATTTGTGGTACGAGTATTTGGTGAGAGCTTTGTATTTTTTTGTGGCGTGAAAAGAGTTAACTTCATTGAATGATTAACAGTTATGTTCTGTACACTGAATAAAAAAGCTAGAAGGACTATAAAGTTGGTAGCTACTTGCGAATCCTAATTTCCTTTATATCTCTTATCTATTATATTTATATATTATATATATTTTTTTGTTATTATATGTTTATCTGGAAAAAACAGTAGATTAACATTAAATGCAATCTTTTTGGGTAAAATAAAAAGGTTTTCTTGATTTAGATCCGGGTGTAATTAAGTTGTGTATTTTTCTTTGTTTTGTAAAATTCATTTAATTATTGGTAGGTAGGCATCTGATCCTAATTATATTTAGATAAACCGTAGACGAAGAAATTTTATTAAGATTTATTGACCTCTATTCTGAACTAGTCATGTCAGTTTTTAATTATGTTCTTGATTAGAAAGTTTTTTGGTGAATGTACAAATGTTTAAAACAGCATTGTAATGTAAATTACGCGGCTACTGCTGTTTTATTTCTTCCGTTACTGTTTAGGATTCTACATGAGTGGGCAGTTAGGGGTAATCTGAAAGCCGCATTCGCGATTTTCCGGACCCAGCCAGTTTTCCAATATCTATTACGACTACGTTTCGACTGTTCGTGCGTTCTAATATTCTAAAATTACAGAGCTATGCTTTAGGTATGTACTTGCGATGTTGCATAGTAGGTACCTATAATTTATACGTAATTTTCAACGATCGAAGGTGCTTTTAAATTTTGTCATTTACTTACTTTGTCTATGTAAAGTTTTCAATTTGTCCCGTTCCGAGGGAAAACCTATGTTAGTGTTATCCGAAACTCCTCGAGCTATGTTTATGCATTTGAAGTAGATTGGATCAAAGAATCGTGGAGTCCTATAGGTACAAACTTTTCCATTCAGGGTAAAGCATTTAATATGATAATTAATAGATATCAAAAGATAAGATTATGAAGGTCACGCAGTCTTTAAACTAAGCGAAGCAAACTTTTCATCGGTAGGTTTAAGTGAAAAGCACCTCATGTAGGTACATTAATATCTTTTACGAGTCTATTAATATCTTTCATAGCACGATGGGAAGTCATATCCTGTATGGTACCTATCTATTTAGCAAGTAGGTATCTATCAAAATTAAATTAAAGGGGAATTTCTTAACAGAATTACTTAATTATAAAATTATTAATAATGGAAAAAATTCTTCACCCGAGTGGGAATCGAACCCACGACCACTGCAAACCGTACCAGCCGCTCTAATCACTGAGCTACCGAGTAAATTACTCGGATGACGAATTTTACCATCTCTTTTCTAAATTACATATTGGCAACGTTATTTTTCATCCCGATAGCTATACACTAGCCAAATCTCGGCAAACAAAGCTGAATCCCTCAGCACAATGTTTAAAGATGAAACGATCAACCATATCCTAACGGATTATATTAATGGAGAAGTGTTTTTATAAATTTATCTTAGTCAAGATATTATATATTACAAAATTATTACATACTTAAAGAATTACTTAATTACCTACCTATTCAATGTTATATCAACCAACTGTCTACAATGTTGACAAGTCAAACAGTAGAGGTGGATGGACTGTTTCTACACAGTGATGCGGAAAAGGTGCACATCTCTGGTGCGCCGGGTCCGGGCTAGCCCCAACAGCATCTTCAATATGTTTGACAGAAGGTTTGCAACATTGTCATATGGTGCATGTACTCACATCCAAGCGAGAGCGAATAAGTATAATGTGTATGGAATGAATAAACACTACTACTAACATGGATTCAGAAACTACTAACAAAATATGTGTTGAATTACATTACATGAAATAAATGACTAAATTAAATTAAAATTATTTTTTTGCGAGACCACCAACTCGTGGAAATAGCAACAAAAACATTATGAAAACTACTTTCAGTTGCGTTTAACAGCCGAGTCATTTACCGACGATAAAATTTCAGCTTTTACACGGACAGTGGAGTAAATAGCGGAAAAATTTTCCTCTCGTTCTATGAATGTCAGATTCGTAATGTGGATTTTAGGGTTCCGTACCTAAAGGGTAAAAACCAAATATAGGTAGGTACCTACTAAGACTCCTCTGTTCATCTGTCTATCACAGGGTTGAATCTCATGAACCATGATAGCTTGATAAGTTAAAACGAAAAATACTAAAAACAGAGTTATAGTTCTTGCAGGTTTTATATAGGTAGGTACTTATACCCCATAGTACGGAACCCTTTATGCGAAAGTCCGACTCGTATTTGGCCGGTTTCTACATGTGTTGTTGCTGTATCACCCATCATTTCGTTTTATAACCGAAAATAAAAGCAATAAATAACGTAAGGCGACTTCTAACATTATAGTGCGTGAGGGAACTTTCCGTTAATCGCCTTTTGGTTATAAGCCTGAAGGCCTTAAAACCCAACACATTGCCTACACAGAATTTCGAGTTTCATAATAATTAGTGGTTTACTAATTTACTAATTTCTATAATCATGAGGATGCCACGGTTGCTGGCGAAAGATAGTTATGTAGATTATTAATCTAGTTTTTGATTTCAGAAATAGTGCGATGTATTATCTTGCATGCTAGCTAGGTGCTCGGGTCTGGTTTCTCGTGGCGATTGTAGTTAGTGCAAGTGCTTGTTTTCGCAGTTATGAGTTATCAGATCCGAGGGTCAGTGGAGGGTGTAGGGCCCGGTGGTGGGCACACCCATAGTGAATGTTTGAACTTCCGAATTGTAACGCCTAATACAATTTCATTTATAAATACTAAGTAGTAAATTTAACAAGTTTGTTGTTTAAATACTTTTTATTTCATACTTTTTAGTCTTAAGTGAAAACTCCCCATTCCCTTCCCGCTGGTGATTGTAAGAGGCGACTATGGTTGCGTTTCCACTGAGGCGGAGCGGAGAGGAGCGGTTCATGAATTGACCAATCACAACATGACGAGAGATTTCGAGCATAGTGATTGGTCAATTCATGCACCGCTCCTCTCCGCACCGCCTCAGTGGAAACGCAGCCTTAGCGAGGGACTACAGTGATACTTAATTTCAGTCCTTCAATATTTGTCAAACGTGGCAAAAACAACCGTTTTTCATGGCCGATATCATTGTGATTCTATGCAGTTCCAAGCCTACTAGGTACTTTAAAAAAAGCTATAAGGTTTTTATAATGACAAGGCCTTTAAAGGCCTATTTTACTGGTCTAGTCCTAAAAAAGACTCGACAGGCTGAAATCTAAGCCTAAAAGCCTAAAGTCCTTTGCAGCACTACATTCAGTGTCGGCGACTATGTATTTGGGTCGTCTAGGCTTTCTAGAGGTGCCGATGACGCTTATTTGGGCCGTGGCACTAGACGTTGACCCGATGTCGGGTTGGCACCCTTAGAAAATCTGGCGACAGCGAATGTGTATTTTAATAGTAGTGAGTTAGAAATACTAGTTTGGGATGAGTAAAGAAATAGGATGAGACGTCACAGGATGACTACGGGAAAACCTCATTTTCGTCTAGGTAGCTAGCGTAACATATGTGTGGTAGTCATTTATAACAAAATCTACGCCCACACTCCTTCACCCCAGTCCCACGGTGATTAATGGATGATCAACAAACGAAAGGACCGTAGATGAATGCGAGCGACGCGAATTAGCTTGTAAACTAATTTTAAAAGGGAGCCGCGGGTGCCGAGAATAAATGAGTTGCAATCCACAAAGGTTGGGCTGAAAGGAGCACCTTTTTTGTTTAGTCTAATGAAGAAGGAAACTTTCTGTGTGAAGTCCACTTTTTTGCTATTTGATTAGCTGAAATTGCATTGGTCCCACTATACATTAGCCAAAGGGATTTTCGATGTTTCTAGGCACCAATTCTAAAGATGACATCTGTTTTTTTTACATAAAACTATTGGGCGATATGCTAGCAACTTGTCACTGATCATTGGCATCTGGTCTCGCGATGGTAAGCGTAGCTGTAGGATCTCTTTTATGTTTCTGCAGTTCTGGCTATACAGTTTTGGAACACATCTAAAAGAGACGGCGATGTATCCCTGTTAAGGATACTTTTAAAAGGCGATAGCACAAAAGTTCTAAAATCACGTGCCCAACAAATCGTAATTTAGGCATAAAATGCGTACAGTATACCTCCGTCCATACCCTTCTAGCCACTAACTTACCATCAAGGTTTTAATCCTGGGTAATAACAACTTATTAATTGAAACAACAATAAATATTACAACGGTAAAATTATATTTATGAAAATGCAACATTAACAGATTTTGTTTTTGCAACATATTTTAAATCAATTTATGTCCAGAAATATCGTCGATAGTAATTAAGCCACTTCAAAATAAACTTTTCAGAATGATTATAATTACTAACTTAACTACCCATAAAAACAAAATATTAAAAAATACCTAAAAACACAAACAATACTGACAGAAAAGAAACTGATAATAGAACTCTTTTGATTAAAAAAGCCAAATATGTACTTAATAAAAAAAGCAACAAATTATTTACCTGTCTTTACAGTAAATCGGAATAAAACTTATATTTAAGTAGTACATAATAGTATTAAGAATTACACATTTGACAGCAAAATTAACGACCCGCTGTACAATACAACGTCTAACTGTATACCTGCATGTCAGTCCCACATATAATAGATTTTCTTTTTAGATTTAGGGCCGCCATAAACGAACTGCTTAAAGCAATAGAGATCGACTACAGTCATCTACATACGCAGATACAAGGAGGGCAATCGCGCAAATGTTAAACGTATTTACCAAAGCAAAACCACAATCAAAAACGTTATATTATGCACATTTTGTATCGCGTAAAATTTTGGCAACGTCAAAACAGTCAAAAGTGAGACGTTCATAACATAACGTTTTTGGTTGTGATTTAGCTTTGGTAAATACGTCAAACTTTTTGCGCGATTGCCGTCCTGTACACGAAACCGCTCGAGCAGTTGCAAGCGTTGCAAATGTTTCGTACTTCAGTAATGTAGTCACATCATAAAGAAGTCCATCTTAACTGCTACGAACATCCGTGTATATTTAAATTACATGAAATACATTCAAATGCAACGTGTAAAGACATTTGACAAACTCTTATTCTATATGGGGCCTTGGGTATCAAAATCAGTTCTTTAGAAAATAGATTCTACTAAGCTTTAAGGGCTATCATTATTACTATCAAAGTTATAATGAACATGGTTGGTTATTCCTTAGTTGTTTATAGTAATCATAAGTTATTTTTAAGGCAACACATCAGTCGGACTGATTTTTATATTATTAAGGGCCGATTTTTCCAAACGTCAGATAGTCTATCAGAGGAATAAAGTGATGCTGTCTCTATCATGATCAAGTTTTACAGAAAGACAGCATCAACTTCATTCCTTTGATAGGCTATCTGACATTTGGAAAAATCGGCACTAAATCATCATACATAACGTTTATTAATATCAGATCTATTTGGCCTATGAGGACAATAAAATATTAATAGAAATTTAATTTCTATATTACATATGCATAAAGGCACATATAAATATACGAGTAAAGATTCAAAAATATTCGTGCGCACAAATAAAAAATATATAAGCTATCATTTATATAATTAAAAATTGAGATTTTATTAAACATTTAGATCAAGCGGACGGCTTAATTGACCGTGACAAATAATCAAAAGCACTTTCATAACTTTCTTAAATCAAGTTATACCTATTTCTTTTGTTTGTGTTACTACATGGTAGGTACCCTTTGGTTATTAAATTATTAGAATTTTGGATGCCTTCACACAAAAAATCATAGCTTTTATTTGATTAAATTCGGTCCAGGATTTCCACAGCTATAACGCTGACAGCAAAAAAAACTTTGGTGTGACTAATTTCGCGCTAATCCCTGTCAAACATGACATTGTATTATCCTACCAATTTAAAAGGTCCATGCTCACTAAAGATAGATTACAAAAACGTATTCTTTGAATCGACCACGTAGCCGTCTTTTGACGTCTAGCAACCGGTTGTTTACAGAAGTTTGAATAAAAACAATTCATTATGCTTAAATGAACTTCGTTTCGTTCCCAAGTATAGACGTTACATAGGACATCTTACACTCATACTACCCATAGAAGATAGAACCACAGATTATAGAGAAATACTTGACAAATGAGAACTACTTGGTCAAGCGGTGAATGTGGCGTGATTCAGATTTTTTTACTAATAGAAACATACGATATGAAACTTGTAATGCATTAATAGCTTCCTCGATTTCGTGAATGATTTCGGTGGGTAAATAGAATAATGGGTAAGTAGAAATAATAGTCAATATTGCAGCACTCTATTGGCAAAACCTACTAACTAACTATGACAGACAGCAGTTTCTGTCTTTGAAGCGTATTTTTTATTATAACGAATTATCATAAACAACGTTCGATCTTGAGAAAATTGTGAGTATTTGAGCATATAAATACAAACTACACATAGTAACACATACAAGAAATAGGTAATATAAAACTTACATACACTAGCGTAAGAGAAAGCAGTGTAGTCATTAATACAAGCCAAGCAGACCCAGCAAACACTTCTTGTAATGGCCGGAGCAGTCGCCCTGTAAGAGACAATAAATAAATACCAAAATTGTTGATTGATTACTTTAAAACTAAAATAATATTTTTTATTATTGTAAGGGGTTTATACTTTAGGATAAGACATAGGCTATAAAGGTCAAAGGTTTAGGCTACGCGTTGATGTTACGTCAGACATTCAGGACAAACATTTTATATGTATAATACGAACAACGGGTCACGCTCGCCGGCGTCACATTCGGAAATGTTCAGCAAGACTCACAGACTGCTGACCTTTTGGGAAAATCTAGTTTGGTTGGAGTTGTGGGGCAAGGTAAATAACCTCACACAGCTACTTAAAAAAATACCCGACTACCTACGTAAATTTTTTTGACCAAGTATCATGCTTTAAGACTAAGACAAATCTAATTATCTAAAGCTCAAATGCGACATGCCAAAGCTCTAGACCGTGCAAATAAATATACATACATAACGTCTTTCTGATTAATAGTCTGAATGGGCATTTTTCGCACTTAGGGAAGTGAAGTGAAGCGATTCTACGTATTTTACTACCCGTCTGCGCCAGAAGAAGCATGTTTTTCGAGTGTGTAAATTTGTATATAAGGTCTTTCCGAAATTAGTGATTTGCTTTTGACACAAAACTAGATAGGGAAAAAGAAATATCTTTCACTATGTGGCCAACTCCAAAATAATGAAATAAAAATCTGCTGTTCCATACATCCATCTTGAATTTTTACTGCACTGAAATGTGTGGAACAGCAGATTTTTTTCACTATTTCGGATTTGGCCCCGTAGTGAAAGTTGTTTTTTTCCCCTACCTAGTTTCGTGTCGAAAGCAATTCACTAATTTCGGAAAAACGTTATATACAAATTTAGACACTCGAAAAACATAACACTTTTCTGGCGCAGTCGGGTAGTAAAATACGTAGAATCGCTTCACTTCACTAAGTGCGGAAAATGCCCATTCAACTATTAACTATTAAGCCCCGAGCACACCTTGCACGTACCACGCGTAGTAGTAGAGAACTGTATAAGACAGGACACACCGCTTGCCGTCTATGCTTACGTCTACGCATAAGCATCCGAGGTGAGCTCAAGGCTTTGTATGTACAGATTCATCGTCATCGTCAGCCTCTTGCAGTCCACTGCTGGACGTAGGCCTCCCCCAGTGTACGCCACATAGCTCGATCTCCCGTTTTTGCCATCCAGTCACTACCAGCCGTCCTCTTTAAGTCATCGGTCCATCTGGCCGGTGGCGCCCAACGCTACGCTTGCCGAGGCGCGGTCTCCATTCGAGAACCTGTTTACTCCACCGTCCATCGGTTCTACGACAGATGTGGCCGGCCCACTGCCACTTCAGTCTGCTACATTTCGAGACTATGTCTGTCACTTTGGTCTTCTGCCGGATAATATCATGTACAGATTATGTAGTAGGATTGTGTAATCATACCTCAATCCAGCTCTGCAGACTCTCCCCGTACTTGACCTTGAACAGGTCTGCGATCTCTCCCAGATCGATCTCGCTGCGCGTCACCATCACCCGGATGAGTTGTCGGTCGTTTGTGCCGAGACCTTTCATCGACTTGTGTAGAAGCTCGGCGAATAGCAGCGTCTTGTTGCGGACCACTTTCACTGGAATAGAAGATGCAGTTGGATGAACAATGCGTATACATGTATTAACGGATGGGGGTGGTGATATTAGTTTTTGACTCGTCAGTTAAAATCAGTTTAAAATCCACTGCTGGTTTTGTTAGGTGCTGGACTACGTATTTGCGTCACCTTGATTTTCAAGAGGTACCGCCGAAACTTATTTGCGTCCTGGCACTAGGCGTCAAACTGAAGACGCCTGCGAATGTGTTAAAATATACAGCGAGCAGTACCTAGTTTACAAGATTCTTAATAAATGGAACAGTAGACAACCGAACAGTTATTACATATTTTGAATAAGTACATAGCGAAATCGTATGATTAGTAGAGAACAGAACCTATTCTATGATCCCTAGCGATAACTAAAAATCTCGACCAAAAAAGTGCTGTTGCTACAGTCAGCGCAGTTAGTGCATTTGTGTGAGTGTAAACGCGACGCGCCCCTTGCTTGTACACTCACACAAATGCAATGCTTGAATGAGTACAGTCCGCGAGGTGTAAGCTGAGCTTTGCATTTGTGTGAGTGTACAAGCAATTTGCAAAGCTCAGCTTACGCCTCGCGGACTATATCCAACGGCAAATAAAATGGGCAGGGCTATTATTACCTAATTTACAGTAGCAAACACGAAGCCAATGCGATAGCAAAAATTGAGAGTGTGTGAGTGTTCGCCCCGCGAACACACTATTATTCTTATTCTTTATTGTACACAGTAAAGTTTTCACAAATAAAATTTATAACAAGAAAGATGTACAGAGGCGTGCTTATCTCTTAGAGAGATTTCTTCCAGCAAACCAGTCGTGAAAGAGAAATATTATTAAATGACCCGATAGCTCAGTTGGTTAGAGCGATGCACGGAATGCAAGAGGTCGTGAGTTCAAATCTCACTCAGGTGATTTATTTTTCATTTTCTTATTAATATTTATAGTAAATATTATACAATTAGTTTCTGCGCACATATTAGTAACTAGCTTGGTAAATAGCTGTAGAAACTCACCTATAGCTCTCAAAGCCTTCTCCAAGTCGCCCGAGAACTCGGCCCGGATGGCGTCATCGATGTCGTGCCCCGTCAGCTCGTGGTACTCCTGGAAGATGGCCGCCAGCTGCGGGAACGAACGGGAACAGAGCACCGCGTTGAAAACCGACTCGTCGGTACCTAGGCGTAGTTCACCTGAAATAGACAAAACGGAAATCAATGAGGTGATTCTATTGCAATAAAACATGTGCTTGTACATTACATATTTATTTTAATTTGGCAAGTTTGGCAGGCAATATACTGCTGTCTACTAAATTTATTATTTCGTGCACGATTCTCTCGACAGTCCGTAATGCTCATACGTTTTCCTTGCGAGTTTGACCGGTCCGATCTGTCTAATTTATTCTAAAAGTGACCCATGATCACTAATGGAAATAAAGTTTATTTGCCACCTAAAATGCCGATGTCATTGCCCATCATAATGCGCACTGTGTACTCGTATGACGGTAATTTGATCTGTGGAAGTATGGATTGTCGACAAACGCATATGCGGACGTATGCCTGATACAAATATCCAAATTACTCCACCTACTCGTAGATATGTATTAAGTTACGTGTAGAGCCAGTATAATATATAATAACCCAAAACCATATTTTTAAGTTTCCGTACAAAAAAAAGAACCCTCATGTGAATACTAAAATTATACAGTTCATTTTCTTCTGTTACAAAACGTGAGACACAAAAAAACTTCCTAAGAATAATCATGACTATTACAACCTGAATGAACGCGTCATTCATAGGAACTACTTACTATAGACAAAAACAATACATTAGTCACACTCGCATGTTATAAACTCGGGCCAACGATTACTAAGTTCGTTGCACAATATTATAGAGATGACGAGGAAAGAACACAATTGAAGGTCATCGCAACACTCATGAGGTCACAATGTAGATTTGGTGGACGTGACGTTGGGATGTGACGAAGTATGACGTCATCAAGGTTATGAACGAGGATTTCCTAGAGTAAACAAAAAATATTCTATGTGTATTTCTGTCGGTGCGATAAAGGCAATTTTTATATGAATGGATTGCATTAAGGCCATATTCAGCAGTGTTGGTCGCCAACTGTAAGCCCCAGTGTAAACGTAAAAATAAACGATATCTTTGTCAGCGTCTGCGCATAAATAAACAGAATGAACTGCGTTACGCACGCTCATTTTCGGCGGCTGACAGTTTGGTTTAAACACAGCCTGAAACCCTCACGCCTCCACTGTCAATAACTACAGAAGACTTCCCGAGTACTAGAGTGCAGAGTGGTTATTCAAGTCTCAAACGCGTCTCCATTTCGTGTCGATAATCAAATGCGCCTGGTTATAATGAGACTAGCTGTTGCCCGCGACTTCGTCCGCGTCAGCAAACAGAATAAAATATTTTAAAGTACTTCTGCGTAAATTATATTTTTTGTTTTATTTTCTTGTAGCAGAAGAACATACTGATTTTCTCCGCAACCCGATCTTGACAACGCGACATATAATTGGCCGTGTGAAAAGCAGTCTTGACGTAAGTCAATTCCAACGTGTTTAAACGTTTGCCCCTGTGATTTATTAATTGTTACAGCAAAAGATAACTTAACAGGGAATTGAATTCTTTTAAAATGTTGAATAACTTTTCCTAAGACGGTATTTTCATATCTCTCAAAATTTAGCTGGGCTGTTAAGGGTTCTGCATCAGGTTATCTAGACCTTCAATTTTATTACGTTATTAGAAAGTGCTTATCATGCTGAGCAACTTTTCCTAAGACGGTATTTTCATATCTCTCAAAGTTTAGCTGGGCTGCTAAGGGTTCTGCATCAGGCAGTCTAGACCTTCAATTTTTTTCTTTCATATCATTTCTACGTCATTTTATTCTTTCATACATATTTTTTGGATAACTTGAACCGTTTACGCAGCGCACGCAACGGAAGTCTCCAAAGTTGAATAATTTTCCCCGTTTTTTCCACATTTTCCTCTTATTCTTCGTCCCTATTGGTCGCACTGTGATGATATATAGCCTAAAGCCTTCCTCGATAAATGGACTATCCAACACAAAAAGAATTTTTTAATTCGACCCAGTAGTTCCGGAGATTAGCGCGTTCAATCAAACAAACAAACAAACAAACAAACTCTTCAGCTTTATAATATTAAATATATAGTATAAGATAATAATGAGCAGATGATGATGGTTGTTTTTTTAATTAATTTTCCTCCTTTTGATTCTCTGTCCGTAATAATGAACTTCTTCTTCTTCAGCCTATTGCAGTCCACTGCTGGACGTAAGCCTCCCCCAGGGCACGCCACAAGGCTACTACCACTGGGGGGTTTTGCCCATAGTCACCACGCTGGGCAGGTGGGTTGGTAACCGCAGTATGATTTTCGGACTATGATGTCAATACGGGAGGCGCTGCTGCCCACCTCCCGGAAACCCTTAATCGCCTCGTATGATACCCACGGGCAGGCAGGGGCAATAATGAATTTATTTAGTAATAACTTTACCTGCTTGTAGCAAAGTCCTGGCATCTTCTCTGGCTCTGTTCCGGTCCACGCGAGGGTCTTCATCCCTATTACCCTGGAAAGTTAAAACGTCAATCTGTATTATTCTTTAATCCTAAAGCTAATAATAAAAATATAAGAAACATTTGAATCCGGTTAAACCAGTTATGATTTTCTCCTTAAGGTCAGCTGATCTACATTTTCCTGCCGCGTAGCCAAACCGCTGCCTTATCTCTCTACAAGCATGAATATTTTATATTTCGATGCTTATTTTAAACATTACACATTATGCTAGCAATAAACATGTGAATATTATTTTTCATATTTTCAATATAGACTAAAAAATTATTATTAAAGAAATGGAAAAAATTCTTCACCAAATTTATAGATTAATTTAAAACGTTGGCTAGGCGGAGGCATAATTATTACTCATTAATTACTTTAGTAAAGTATGTACATTGCTTACCATACATAGAGAAGTCATTAGCCTCTTGAAATTACCCGACGTGTCACCACGCAGGTCATCTTCCAGTAAGGTACCATACACTGGAAATAAAACATAACAAATTAATCTTACTATTATTTAACTTCTTGATAAGCCTATATACGTGTCATTTTGGTCCCCAATAAGGTTTGAATATAGAAATGGACTCCAAACGAAATATTTCAAGTGATATTGTAAATGAAGTAGATACTGCTCCGATAAAAAACGTATATTAACGTCAAAAAATTAGAGTTTGTTATGTTGATAGCTAGATATTCTAGGCTACTTTTACCCCAGAAAAAGTTGGTGTTTTTTTTTTCAAAATACATACAAAACTATAACATTAAGTAAACTGCCATTTACAACGCAATCAAGTACCTACACCGACTATTATTTTTTAAACGCTCTTATCAATTTCCCGCTCTTTTATCGCCATATAAAACAAACCGACGTAGCTTGTTGCACTTGAAAATACGGGTATGTTATATAGTTTTATAAATAACAATACAGGATGTTTTTTCGTCGCCACCCTTAACGAAAGTTACCCTTCTTATATTTATACTTTATACATCAAATAAAGTAAGTTTTTGCCAAAAAAAATGCTGGGAAATGTAAATTTATTTGATTTTTTTTTTTAAATTACTTGATCGGGGGAAATTTAAAGTGTCCAGTGTTTAAGCTAGTTTTTTCATAGACAGATATTAACCATTTATCGTGAAAAAATTTTGCTACACGCGTCAATGTACATTTATGCAGAAAAACGCAGTCTATTTATTCAACTTTGGACCCTAATAGTTTGGAAACCAAACATTCCCAGGTATGCTTCCATGGAGAAAAATGATCGTGATGATTAGATTTCGTAGTTTTCGGGAACGTTGACGACCAAAAATCACCCTGTATAGTAGTAGGTACATAAAAAACATTAGGCTGCATTTTCAAAAAGTTAAAGGGGTCTGCCAGATTGGAGTGAAGAAATCTCATATTTAGCCTATTCAGCATAATACGCGTATTGTAATGAAGGTAAAACGAGTTGCTAGCTCATTACATTAAATGATACATCGCTTCTAAAGTTGGGTTCCCACGGTGCGTGATATTACGGACGGACCCGCACCACGGATCGTGGGAAACGGAGCGTCCGTGGTAATACAGGACACGTCCGTGGCGGTGCGTGCAGATCCGCGGTAAACTTGACGTTTATGAACGCTACATCTTAAAACGCGTATTTTTTTATGTGAATACCATACTCAAAAAGCCTTAAATACATGATCAGCCAGATATACAAGGCACCTTTTACATACAATACGAGTTATTCAACTAGTTCAACAGCATAAGCAATTTACAACTCCCAGGTGAACAATTATGTCGAACTAAGGTAATGTTAAATACGAACGTAACAAGCCAAACCTTTTCCGATGTGTCATGTAAGTACGACTGCGTTTATACTCGTATAGGTCACTAATTCATTCTTTCCTACTAGATACATTCTTTTATACTTGAGCAATTTTTTCTGTTTTATTTGAATCCATTCCGTGTTAAAAATACATAGAACCCAGTAGAACGACGTCTGATACTGTGTGTGTTCGAACATATAGCTTTGCAAACAGCAAAAACACTTCATATTACAAAATATCACATTGTATAATATTAGTAAGGGATATACCTTAAGGTTCTTATACAAAGAACATAACCTATTTCTCGATCGAATCGATAGATGTCCGTCATCGTAACGTTTGCTCTAATAGAAAGCCTGTATTTTGCGAGTTCGTTTACCTATATATGATACGAAATGTGCATATCGTAACGTTTTTGGTTGTGGTTTAGCTTTGGTAAATACGTTCAACATTTGTCCCTCCTGTAGGCTTAGCATGAGCTGCGAAACAAGATATGATAAACAAATTTATCGACACTTAGCCTGTTAAAATACGATAAATATAGCCGCCATGTTGAATTTTCTATAGAGACGATACGATCTTCTATGCTGCTCTGGGAGTGAAAAAAAAAAACGTATAATACTACAGCTGCTTCTCTTCCCAGGCATACTGTACAAGTCAGTAGAGGGACAAGAGGGTCTTGGTGTTTAGTAGGCGACGGGCTGACCACCTGTCACTACTAACCGAACTTGTACATCTCAACTATACCCTCAAAATTGGTCAGAAGTGGCACCATGTGGTCCTATCGGCCCTTGGTGTTCTGCCTACCCTAAGGGATAAAGGCGTGATTATATGTATGTATGTATGTACGATAGGATATCTTACGATACAATATCCACGGTGCGTGGTCATGCTAGGGTGGCAGGACAGACACGCTGTCAAACTATTAAGTAATCTAAGACGCTGGTAGGTATTTCGTAACTGCGGGGCGCCCCCCGCAACCAGCGCAATCTGCCGCGGACGTCCTTATTCTGTCGCCATCCGTATTCTGGTTGAATTCGGGATTAATTGCCGGGATTTTAATTTCTTTCCTGTATAATCAATTTTGTAACTGGGTTGCTTACTGCGTAAATTGTAAATATAATTAAAAAATTTACAGGGTGTAGGTGACAGCCAGGCAAATACTGGAATGCTGAACAAGTGCTATAGGGTTGAGTTACACGACAATATTATAACTCGCAGGAAATGCATTTTTATTTTGATTATCCGTACCTAATGTTTGTATTCCGCGCCAATTGTATCGGGCGATATCGACTAGTTAAATGGGCTTATTGGTTATTGTGTGATACATAGCTGTTTTTTGAGTCACTTGTGACTCTCTATTAGGGTTGATCAGGTTTTTAACGTTTTGAGCGTAACTGGTTTTTTTTAAATCGTCTATTGGTAAAATTTTTGTTTTTAAGCCATTTTCTAAGGCCGAATTAAATAAACAAAACATAACATAATGAGTGAGATCAACATTAAAATATCGTTTCATCAATTCGATTCTGAAACTTCGCCGGCAGCTGCCGCGGCACGCTCGTTCCGCTCGCTCGGCTCGTGCGTTGTTTGTCATACTCTAACCTAACCTAACTTATTATTTTTATCATTGTATGAAAAGGGAACTGTTACACCGACAAAACGTCATTCGTCTTATACTAGTTGTGCGCTAAGGTTAATTTGATGTGCAGTCAGTATTTATGATGAGATCGTAGTATTTTTGTACCAAAAGGTATTAATTTGTCTTGCATTCGAGGAAAACAGTTTATGTTGGACTGATATTATGTATTTTCGAATTATCTGCTGTAGTTGTTTTGTAAAACATTGAGTTTATTTGTACAAAAATAATTTAATTGCTGTAATAAAATATATAAAGGGCATACTGTACAAGTCAGTAGAGGAACAAGAGGGTCTTGATATTTTTGTAGGCGATGGGCTGACCATCTGTCACTACTAACCGAACTTGTATATCTCAACTATACCCTCAAAATTGGTCAGAAGTGGCACCATGTGGTTCTATCGGCCCTTGGTACTCAGCCTACCCCGTAAGGGATAAAGGCGTGATTATATGTATGTATTTATACTTTGATTAATGCTTTTATATACTTTAATATATATAATATATATATAATTTAATATAAAAGATGAGATTAAATTGATGGGCGATTATTTACTTGATGTGCAATTAAAAAATATCTCCTAAACAAATAACTATGATCGGTTATAGGTTGCAGTTGCTGAATAATACACATTATTATTTATAACTCTTCTACCCCAAAGTGGTATTAAAGTATGATCTTCAAATTCTTCCTTCGGATTATAAATGCGAAAGTAACTCTGTCTGTCTGTCTGTGTGTTACGCAATCACGCCTAAACTACTGAACCGATTTAAATGAAATTTGGTACAGAGATTGTCTAGAGCCTGAGAAAGGACATAGGCTACTTTTTAATGCAAAAAAGAGATGTAAGGTGTTGAAATAGTGGATGAAAGTTTGTATGGAAATTACGTCATTTTTTAAGCTAGAAGCTTTTAGGCTTTTCATTAGATATAAATAAATACGACATTCAAAGTTTGTAAAAGAATACCCTAAAGGGCTAAAAATAGGGGGTGAAAAATTTTGTGTGATGACATCGGAAAAAAGCTTAGGGCTCAGAAAATAAAAATATAGAACAGAACAATACAGAGAATTAAGTAAGAAACTTGCCAAGCACTGCGCGCCATATGCAAAAAAGGAATGTAAGGGGTTGAAATAGGGGATGAATGTTTGTATGGAATTTACGTCATTTTTAAAAGTTTTGTCTCACTACAAATATGCGAGTACAACTTCATAATGATTATCAAGCAGGACAATATGCAACAAACAGCTCTTTTAAAAATCGTACTAAAAACGTCGCATATAAAAATGTACTCCAATAAGCTTAATAACTTATTTTAATGTACATGTGTTTTACTTGCAAAATAATTAGCCTAAAAAAAATTAAAATGCTGCCGAAAGTCACTATTTCACGCGGACGAAGTCGCGGGACAGCTAGGGATTCGCGGGCAACTTAGGGATTTATGTTCGAAACAATTTTAAATCATATACCTATATACATAATAGTCACGCCCATTATCAGTAGGTAATTATGTTACGTGTCTATTTTACCATTTCTATGACCTAGTATAATTTTATGTATCTACTTAGTTTTTTTTAGATCCACAAAATCCCGGGACAAAATCCGGGATTTTTCCGAACATTTTGTGCAAAAGTTTACGTGTGTTAGTTAGTATAGTCCTCTTTATGACATTAAACTGCAAATAACTTAGTATTAATAGCAAATGTAACAAGTAGCAGTATATACAGGGTGTAACAAAAGGGGTATGTTAACCGAAAAGCTATGAATATAACCCACTATAAAGAACCTATCACCAAAATTTTAGACTAAAATCACATATATATTTGTCCAGATAGTATGGAGAACACCTAACCCACTCAGGAATATTATGAACAAACATGCGATTTCTAGTCTAAAAATTTCGGGATATGTTATCTACAGTGGGTTGTTTTTATAGTATTTCGCTTACCATACCCTTTTTGTTACACCCTGTATATACTGCTACTTGTTATATTTGCTATTAATACTAAGTTATTTGCAGTTTAATGTCATAAAGAGGACTATACTAACTAACACACGTAAACTTTTGCACAAAATGTTCGGAAAAATCCCGGATTTTTTCCCGGGATTTTGTGGATCTAAAAAAAACTAAGTAGATACATAAAATTATACTAGGTCATAGAAATGGTAAAATAGACACGTAACATAATTACCTACTTATGAATATCATTTTTAAATACGAAATCACTACATATTATAAAACAAAGTCGCTTTCTGATGTCTGTTCCTATGTATGCTTAGATCTTTCAAACTAGGGAACGGATTTTTTTGATGCGGTTTTTTTAATAGATAGAGTGATTCACAAGGAAGGTTTATAATGTAACTAGGGACCCGCCTCGGCTTCGCACGGGAGTAAGGCACTCTCACGCGGCAAAGCCGTGGGCGGGCGTTAGTACAATCTAAAACATACTATAAAGTATATGTAGGTAGGTATTTAACGTTTTCTACGTAAGTCTTTTTTACGTAAGGTCTCTCTTTTTTAACTTTGTTACACTACGATTTCCCAAGTCTACTTACTAAACAAATATAGTATTTTATATTATGTATTTGCGTGCGAAAAAACAAGCACAGAACCGGCGTTGACAGTGGTCACGGCGGTACTGAATGTTCCGAGCGAGACTGGCCAGTGCAAGGATTAAAACACAGCGTAGTTGTAGATGTGTTTTTTATTAATTGTTAATTATCTACAAAATGTACAAAAAATGTACTTTGGCCATAAACTAGATCTGATAAAGCGCTATACAACTATGCAGGTTTCGTGTTGATATTCACAGTAGTTTTCAAGATATTTCGCTTATAAAATCGTAAAAAAGGTAATTTTCAAATCGAAATTCTATCGAGAATTTTTTAAGTAATTGAGTTTCCACGTTGGCCACAAACTAGATAAAGATTTAAATAATAACATATAAAAAAAATAGGGCTGTGGTAATCGGACAAGTATTTAAAAAATCGATTCTAAAATGCCTCTTTTGTCTGATCACACCGCCTTAAGTAATCTATGACGCTGGTAGGTATTTCCCTGATAAATATGAATAGATAATAGACGTTATTATTAGACCGCTGAGTACCTACATAATCCGAGTTGAAGGCTGTGACCGCAAAATGTGATCTTATTTCTTAGCAGTTAAGTCTGAAATGATTCATTAGGGACCAGGATAACATGAGTCGCAGAATCCAGTTTCATAGTAAATTATCGGATCTCATAGCCGTGTTGCATATTTACTAGATTAGTTGTATCCTACTTCTGAAGTATCTGTTCACTTAGACTAATAATTAATTAGGTACCTAATGTTGGGTTTCAACACTAACTAAAATAATAACATACTTAATGCAACAGAAAGTAAACAGAATTATCTTTGGTTATTTATTAGTATAAGAATTCGAAATTTTGAGAAAGCATTTCTGAGGACTAAGTGTGAGTTTTCAATTCGAACTATGTAGTTCGCGTTAACGTAAAGCAGTCAATCACATTATGGCAAGATGTCGTGATGTAAAAATGGCACGACATGATTGGTTGGCTTTTGGTTAACGCGAACGAGTTTGAGGTGAAAACTCACACTAAACCCTTTGATGAACTCCAAGATAATAGTTAAAACACAAACGTTAGTTAAGTTTGTCATATAAGGCTAATCAGATCTCAGTTATATAGGTACCTTCTACGTAAAATTTCGTAATGAGAGGAGGCAGTTTCAGCCTTCCATCGGTCAATGTCCGGTTAGAGTTGACTCGTGTATTTTCCGTCAGCACCTAACTACATTAGTAACTGTAGCAGGTACGGAAAGTCCCTGAATGTATCTTGTGGTTTATCCGCTATCATCCTATCCTATTAATAATATTATAAACGCGAAAGTTTGTGAGGATGTATGTATGTAAGAAGGAAGATGTTTGTTGCTCTTTCAAGCAAAAACTACTGAATTTTGATTCTTATCTGATTTTGATGAAACTTCACAATAATATAGCTTACATATCAGAATAACACATAGGCTACAATTTATCCCGGTAAAATATTTTTATGTCGGATAATTTTGACATTTTGTTTTTTGTGATAATAAATGGTCTACGATGCACAGTGGTTCCAATGTATGGGAGGTGCTGGACATTCGCATCCAAAAAATAAAATTGGTGAATCTTGAGAAACTAATTATGCCATCTTGTTTGGTAGATCAATGTCTTTGAAAGTTATTATTTAAAGTTTTTTTGTAACTGTTATATTTGAGGAAATAATTGAGAAATAGTGTTTTCTTACTATGGAAATGGTCAAACTTACTTACATATCTCTTGATTCCGGCCTCGTTTCAAGTTGCGGTCTTCGGTATTGTGTTTATATTTGAGAGAACTACAATTAATGCTAACACACATAGTGCGCCAAACGTGCACTTTCTGCGGTACATAGAAATGTTTGATTTTTATATTATAATATACTACAATGACAAGGATCTTACAATTTTCTGTTAAAATCATAAAGGAATAAGGGCCCCTCTAAATATGCGTATCGATAAATGATGTTGCAGAAATAAAAAAATAATAATTAAATTAATTAATTTGCAAACGAGGGCAACGATCGATCCACAGACGGTCTTAGACTTTTAAATAATTAATTAATGAAATTATTGCATTATCATTAAGACAGTAGTCATTAGCATTTCTATCAATTACAGATGTCATTCTTAGAGTAATTTTTAGCATTTTCAACAATTATTTGATGCAGGTGATTATTAATTGAAATCATTAGTACTAAAACATTACAAGAATAACAATTGTACGCAGTACGCAGTAATGAGGGTAGTGTAGTATAAATTGGTTGGTAATCCTTTATTTTACATCAGTTTTGATTTCTATTTCGTTCTAATAAATATGTCTTTCCGTGGATTTGTTACAAATCTTGACCTTTATTGCGCTTTACGCAAACACAATGATCTACGTGACTTTGATCATCTATTCGGTGTCCTTAAAACGAATTGCAACGTTTCTCTTTTGAAGGTGCCGAAGAAGACTTAAAGAACTGGTGTCGTCGATTTTGCTACCGGATCTATCCTAAATGGTCTCAAGCTGGAAGAAGCGAAGGAAAGTTTCTAAATAAACACTCAGAGTGGTTGCAGTCTGAAGTCCAGTGGCCGGATTCCTAAAGGAAAATAATTTGCCTTTACAAGTATTACCTACGAACGCAATAGAAGAAGAAAACTACTGAGCAGACGAATTTACCTTCTAAATCCGATGCCTCTACGTGTACTCATGTCTCTCCTCGTAAGCCCTTTGAAGATTTAAGTCCTCGTCAAAAGAAAAGACGCACTGAAGTACTTAGGGCATCTAGCAGCACTGACGAGATTATGTTTTCTGCACAAAGCAGTCTTAGGGCTGCAGGGGAAAATGATGTAGCTGATATTATGAAGTTTTTAATGGAAAATCCTACAGAAGCTTCTAAGATCAAAGATTTCATTGGCGGACGGAGTACCACAGATTCAGATAAATGTATATCTCCACTAAAGGCCCTAGCTTTGTTTGTGTCGATGAACCTTTCAAAATGGCGTTATATGACTTTACGGGATTTTCATGCTAAAGAAGGAGTAGCTCAATATCCCAGTTATTACATGCTTCTGAAAGAAAAAAAGAAATGTTACCCAAAACAAGAAGACGTTACAATTACTGAACACTCTGCTAAAATCAAATTGCAAGCGTTGCTAGACCTTACTACGACAAGACT
This sequence comes from Carposina sasakii, assembly GCA_014607495.2. Taxonomy (NCBI): domain Eukaryota; kingdom Metazoa; phylum Arthropoda; class Insecta; order Lepidoptera; family Carposinidae; genus Carposina; species Carposina sasakii. The sequence continues at coordinate 12,323,670 of CP053152.1, read as the reverse complement.
TCTACAAACCCAAAACCTCTCTACCACTGAGGAGAAAAAACCTGGTGCTCGTGAGCAAATGGGGCTTTGACGGTGCTTCGGATCAAAGTGTTTACCACCAGAAAACAAGTGAAACTGAGGAAACGAATTTCGCCAGTGTATTTGTTGCAAGTCTTGTACCAATCCGGCTCACATCCGAAACTGGCCAAATAATTTGGGAAAATGAGCGGCCCTCGTCAACATCTCTTTGTCGACCAATCCTAATCAAGTTCATCAAAGAAACAAAAGAAAATGTTCAAATGGAGATGTCTGAATTCGAAGAAGAGATTAAGCTTCTGCAACCTACTAAGAGCGATGACGTAAGTGTAAAGCACCAGTTGCATTTGACGATGATAGATGGTAAGATTCACTCATACATATCAGGCACAGCAGCATCAGTGTGCGACATTTGCAAAGCGCGTCCAAATGAGATGAACGACATTAGTAAAGTAAGAAGCAAGCCAGTGCACGAAGACATGTTTAAATACGGACTTAGCTCGCTCCATGCATGGATCCGGACCATGGAGTGTTGTCTTCACATCGCATACAGATTAGACATAAAATCATGGCAAGCTAGAGGTGATGAAGCAAAGAAGAATGTTGCTGAAAGAAAATCAGCAATTCAAGAAAACTTCAAAAAAGAAACTGGAATGCGTCTTGATGTTGTCAAGCAAGGGAGTGGAACCACCAACACCGGTATTGTGCTAGAAGGTTTTTTGAAAACCCAGAAAAATCTGCTGAATTAACCGGATTAGATGCGAGACTTTTAAGAAGGCTAGCTGTCATTTACAGTGTATATCTTCAGGAGAGAAACTCGACATTGACAAATTTCGTATGTTCTGTAATGACACTACTTTGCTCTACGTGGAATTATATCCATGGTTTTATATGCCGTCTAGTCTCCACAAATTGCTGGTCCATGGGCCAGATGTCATTGAGAACTTTTCAATGATGCCTATCGGCTTTTTGTCCGAAGAAGCCTCGGAGGCACGAAATAAAGAATTTAGAAAGTACCGCGAAGGACATTCAAGAAAACATAGCAGTGTCTCGTGTAATGAAGATGTACTACACAATCTTTTATTATCTTCTGATCCGGTTCTTACAAGTATTCGCCCAATGTATAACAAATTTATTAAAAAATCTTGTTTCTCAGAATTTTATGAACTGATTATATCCGAGACAGGTAAATTTAATTTTGTCGATATAAACGAGTTAATCGAAATAGACTCCGCATCAGAATTGATCGATGATGATTGTGAAGACGATTCATAAATAAATTAAAATTTTAATTAAAATAAATATAAATAAAGAAATTTTTTATTACAGTTTAATAAAAAGATCTCATTCGTGTAACTAGGGTCTTTCTCTCTGTGTTTATAGACATTTTTAGTTAAATTTATCTGTACTATTTTATAGATTTATAATGCATGTTGTGCTTTTCGTATTTTTTGAATTTTATTAAATAAATACTACCACTAACAATTTTAGTGTAATTTAGTTCTCAAACCATTTGACCTACATTTTGGACATGTCAAAAATCAAAATTACAAGATCACTTTCATTGTAGTGTTCAGTATGGAACTTTTTCGTATATAAAAATAGACATCTCTATGTACCGCAGAAAGTGCACGTTTGGCGCACTATGTGTGTTAGCATTAATTGTAGTTCTCTCAAATATAAACACAATACCGAAGACCGCAACTTGAAACGAGGCCGGAATCAAGAGATATGTAAGTAAGTTTGACCATTTCCATAGTAAGAAAACACTATTTCTCAATTATTTCCTCAAATATAACAGTTACAAAAAAACTTTAAATAATAACTTTCAAAGACATTGATCTACCAAACAAGATGGCATAATTAGTTTCTCAAGATTCACCAATTTTATTTTTTGGATGCGAATGTCCAGCACCTTCCATACATTGGAACCACTGTGCGATGGTCAATGTTAGAAAGAGAACGCAATACCGTGGCTGATAAATCAGGGTAGGTACATGTTCTTACATCCAAACTTTACGGATATGTAACAAAAATTATTAAAAAATTTGATTACATATTCGCACGAAATTCAACAGGAATAGAATACAAACGATATCTGTTTCGTGCAAGATGAGAGTTTGTAAACCCCGGAATCTGCCGGAGCAGCGAGATCACAAATACAAGCACTACGTATGCATGTATGCTCTCTATCTTCGCATCATTGTAGTAAAGTATTTTTAAACTGTTTACAAAATATTTATTTAGGAGAAATAATGCGCGGCCAACACGAGCCTTTGCTCTAACTCTCTTGGATCATTTTATACTCTCCCTTTTGAGTTTTCTATAAAAATACAAAACTATATGAAACTGATGAAAATTAACTGAGTATACACACCCACTTTTCACCAGTTAGCCCATTAAATCTCTCGTAGTAAAAGGTGAGCATACCGCCCCTGGGCCCAAATACTCAATCTGGCGACTAATAACGAATCCATAAGCAAAATAAAATGAATAATTATAAAGAAAATTTAAAAGACACTCACTGGCAGTGTAAGCCTGCTTGATGACTTGTATCTCATGGTTGGACATGGTGCACATGACCTCGATGAGCACATCCTCGTCAGTGCCCAGGCCGGAGACGGCATCATGCAGCTCCTTAGCGTAGAACTGTGGCAGAGGCGTCATCAGCGCCACCAGCAGCTTCTCGAAGTTTCCACTGGTCTCGCTCTTCAGGTCCGCTATTAGGTCCTAAGAGAGAAATGCTGTTTTATCTTCTAAACCTTCGTTTTATGAGTAGCTGTATGTATAAAGATTTTTTTAAACCAGATTCGTAGCTATCTACGTTGTTGCATTCAAAGCCTTTTACTAATTTTTTCGCAATTAATTTATTATTATTGAACTAAATTTATAAGAATATAAAATACTATTGTTGTTATAAGTACACTTTACCCGCTGTAAAAAATAATGTTAATAATATCAATGCCAATAACCAGTATAAAATAATATAGTGCTATGACATGTAATAAGCACGTAAACTATACTTAAGAAAAAGGTATACATCCAATCTTTTGGGCTTATTTGGAAATGTAATGCCTATTCATATCTACAACTGTTTTTATCTAAAACTTGAAATTAAAGCAGAAACACGCTTGTTCACAATTAAGTTTTATTTATTATTATTATTTTTATCTCTTTTGAAATTCTCGGGACTACAGAGTCCCGGTCCTTTGAGAGGCGTGCATCGGTAGCCAAGATGTAGAGGCCCTTTTAAGAGAACTTAAATATGGTGTGGGATACACATGATGGATACCATCGCCGAACGCACAATATGATACACCCGGCGATGGTCTCCGCCATGTGCAAGACTATTAGAGTGTAGAGCCCTGTCATGCGATGGGAAACAAAGACATGGGCTATGGGGCTGAATTTTGGCTGGGGTTGGAAAAACGGGCTATTGAAGGAGACTAACGGACACCTGCCATTACAACCAAGTCTCATAATTCATAATAGATCTTTCAAACTAGGGAACAGATTTTGATGCGGTTTTTTTAATACATAGAGTGATTCACAAGAGGGTTTGTAATGTATAACTAGGCAAGATTTGGTTACAGACAACGGGACAAGTGAAACTAAAAGCTTATAAAACCAAATTAAATCTACTTATAGGATTCTTTCATGCGATTTAGCATATCATTCTAGAAAATATACGATATAATTTTTTATCTGCAGTCCAAGCCATTGCTAGAGACAGCTACGTTCATATCCTTAATTTCCCTTATAGGCACTCAGATGAAGGATGTTATTTTGATTTCTTTGACAAAAGTTATTTATAAATGAAATTGTATTAGGCGTTACAATTCGGAAGTTCAAACATTCACTATAATCTACATATGTAGATCATTTATCTAGTTTTTGATTTCGGAATGGTGCAATGTATCGTCTTGCATGCTGGGTGCTCGGGTCTGGTTTCTCATGGCGATTGTAGTCAGTGCAAGTGCCTGTTGTCGCAATTATGAGTTATCAGATCCGAGGGTCAGTGGAGGGTGTGGGGCCCGGTGGTGGGCGCACCCATAGTGAAAAGTTATTTATGAATAGTTGAGTGTGAGTGAAGTTTGAGTCATCAACCAATGATATGGGGGCTAGTTTGTGACTTCGAACACTGTTTCCTAGTAATGCTACGGAACCTCAATTACCTTGCCATACAGAGTTTTGAACTCGAACGCGATGCGGAGGCGTTGCTCATTGCTGCGACGGGTCAAGACCTGGATTATGGCCTTCTCGTCCGTCCCGAGGCCTTTCATGGCCTTCCGTAGTACAGCAGCATCTTCACGAGGGTCGAACGGATTGGCTGGTACCACGGTGGGTTTCGACTGCAAGATTACACGTATATTAACCACTCATCATAACGGTGTCATGCTGTTGTGTATAATATGGAGGAGTATCTTTTAATTGATTTATTTGTCCAACAAATCATATTGATCATGCCATAATTATGTAGTTCAGATGCACGTATTAACCACTACGCTATCACCGCTCACCGCGGGAGGTGTAAGTTCGATCCCAGTCACGGGCCTGTACCTACCAATAAATTTATTTAATGTACAGATTTTAATGTTGCAAAATTGTCACTTAGCTCGTGCCTCGGAAAGCACGTAAAACCGTTGGTCCTGCGCCTGATCTCTCACCGGTCGTGTCGGCTTTCCGTCCCATCGGACTATGAGAGTAACGGAATAGAGAGTGCATCTGTGTTTGCGCACACACTTGTGCACTATAATATCTCCTGCGTACCTGGCCAATTTCCGTAGAGATTGGTCGCCTTGGCCGAAATACGGTCGGAGATCATCATGTAGATCAGGCTGCTAAAAAACTACAACTATTTCTTTTTAAGGAGCACATGAAATCAGATTTAACCCCTATGTAATAACCAAGGTTTTAGTATATTGTGCTATTTTCTCTACTCCGTTATTTCAATGTTAAATCGTGCATTCCTCCATGCACGCAAAGAACTATTAATGTACCGAAAGATTTGTAAACAAAACTATACATATTTACAAAACACGTTTCTAGCCCATAGAACTTAAAGTTAAGTAGCCATAGAGCAAGAGCAATAGGTATAAAATTATCATACGAGGGCTGTTTGATAAGTCCTTTTAAAAAGTTATTTTTTTTAATTTTTTTTAAACAATTTACATTTATTTCTTAACATAGTCTCCTTTGAGGGCCAAACACTTGTTCCAGCGAGTTTCCAATTTTTTTATCCCCCCCAAAAAATACGTTTTGTCGAGGTCTTCAAAATAGGCGTTTACAACAGCGATGCAGTCCTCATTTGTCAAAAATTTTTGCCCTCCAAGCCATCTTTTCAGATTTGGGAATAGGTAATAATCGCAAGTTTCGTCCACAGTGACAAATCGACTCAAAAAATTCCGAGGATTACGCTTCATCATATCCAAACACAGTTTTGAAATTCGCTTTCATTCGTGTTTTTGTTCGATTGTCAACAAACGTGGCACCCATCGTGCAGACAGCTTTGTCATACCCAAATCTTCATGCAGGATTTTATGTACTCGCTCAGTGGAGATGCCTGTGTTCTCAGCTATTTCACGCACCTTCACTCGGCGGTCGTCGAGTACAATATTATGGACTTCTTCAACAACATCCTCAGTAGTGACTTCGATTGGGCGACCAGAGCGTGGAGCATCAGATGTGCTTGACCGACCACGTTTAAAATCATTTATCCAGTTATAAACAGTCTGCAACGTTGGTGCGTTAGTGCCATGAACAGAATCAAGTTCAGTTTTTATTGTGGCAGCACTGCAACCCTTCATAAAAAAATGTTTTATAACGGCACGAAATTCAGTTTTTTCCATAGTTGTTGAATATTTACGAGTGATCACAGTTAAACAATGGTTATACTGACAAAAACTTGGTTTTTTTTGCTGAATTTTTGACAGTCTTCATTTGAAAGATTGTGCCTGCCAGTGTTAACGCCATTTACCAGAAAAATGGTTTTACAAATAGTTTTTAAAAGGACTTATCAAACAGCCCTCGTATCATAATAGATGCATTTGCAAATTAAATAATTGTAAACATCCTACCTAATGTATTGTATAATATAAGTAGGTAACTAAGATAGATTTGTAAAAATCTAATAGCTCTTTGATTAACACTTTTCACTAGAACCGTCGACTTTCCGATGTGAGTATTAATTAATTATAGTAAAGACTCATTAGTCTAACCCAGAGGTTTGCAAACTTATTTCGTCTAACGCCCACTTTGAAAATCAGTAGCGCCCCCATTTTTATTTCACCTTAAAAATGTCAATAGCGTATTATTTGCGCTATTTTTTTCTGGGGCCTTAACTGCCCGTCTCGGCGTTATCGCCCACTTTGGGAAAGACTGGCTAACCGAATATCAATGTTTTAGGTATATTAGTAAATATTCACAATAGTTTAATTAGTTTAATATGTATGTAAATGTAGGGTTCGAAATTATCAAGATATATATTTTTTTATAATTATCCGATAATAAACAAAAGTAAGAAAGTATGTAAAGAAAAGAAATTCGAACTTCTCTCGTCAGTCAAACGGTTTTTTTTATGTCTAGCGCGTTTGGATACGTAATTAAACTTAGACTATTGTAGTGTTTGATTTTTATGATTATCAAAGATAATAATCAAGGTATATTTATCAAGATAATTATTACTTCGAACCTGTATAAATGACAGGACAAAATCGACAACTATTACCTACAGGCTATTTTAGACCCTTACCGAAAATAGAAATGGTCATAACACAACTCAAATGATATATAGGTAAATAGTACCTACCTACTTATTTCAAATCATCAATTCAATTTGCAGATAACTTTAAAATTAATTTAAAATTATAGAGAATGACTAATGTTTTTATGAAATGTGTGTTAATCATCTTGACTACCTACTTCTACCAACTTTGGCTGCATGTGGTAGTGACAAATATGAGCTATAATATGCACCTTGGAGACATTATCAAAAGGATTGAGCTAGTTAACTATACTTAGAGCTGACAATATGACAGCTCTATCATCATAAATGGCTAACATGTCTACTAAAATAAATACTTTTACAGTTTTACGACAAAACGGCTGGGCAAATCTTATTTTACAGCTTACTAGGATATCCAGGAAGGACATATGCTACAACAATTTTTCGACGTAGTAGCGGGCATAAGGTGGGTTTTAGATATACAAGTATGCACCTAAACATGGGAATTTACGGATTGTGCAGACAATCTTACCTAGCAGCAAGAAATGGGACGTAAGTACTTGATCTATCACATGCATGACATCACAAAGTATCAAAGTGTGTACCAAATATAAATACCATATAACGAAACGATTTAAAACCTCGCCGTAGACCAATTGACGCTCTATAGGCACTGCGTAGACTCGAATTCGATGTTACAGATGACATTATGAAATTATCACTTTACTCCTCGTTAAAGACTTTTCGAGAAACTACATCACCACAATTTGAAAAACTTCAAGGTGTGGGTGAAAACAATGGTCTTTTTGACACTACATCCATTGTGATAGGGACCAATGCCAAGACTGAGTCGTGGGTTAGCTTATTGTGACAAATGTACGAGAGACGACTGGGTATAACAGTGTAATTGCAGTGAAACGTTCTCTGAATAGAGTCCGCGATGTACAGACCCACCAATTTATCTGTGTAGTGGCGAAAAAAGGAACTAAGCCCGCCACGTTAATAAATCATTCGGTTCAGCAACATAGAGACGGCAGTGGCGACACCCTTCAAATACAAATAACTTGGTGCGATTGTAGGTACACTGCTGACCTCTGTGGCGTTTATCTCAACAAGATACAGGTTTTGTAGATTTTTCGATACCTCACACACATCTTAAACTTATGAGGATACTTACTTTTTTACGCTTTGCTGAAATGCTATCGAATTCTTGAATAATTAATAAGAAAATCCCGAACTGCGTAAACAAACCGTAAACTAAAATATTGTTTCAAGATTATGTTATTACCAGGTATACTTATATTATAATCAAAAGATAACCTAATATTAATGAATGAACGTAATTAAATGAATATTATTTAAATGAATAGCCGGTATCTATCTACACATTCGTTACAAACATAATTATTGTATCTACGAGTATAATCATCATCGAACATAAACTTCCCTGTATTGTTAACATCCAAAACAACAATACCTTTATTCTGAAAAATTGCCTATTACTTACTAAAAACTTTTTCGTTTCCAGTGCCCACACTATACAAGGAATCATAGTTAGTTGAAGACCGCAATTGAATGTGTTTGTAACGGAAATGTTAGAGGTAGATTAAAGTAATGATAACCATTTACGGCCTGATTCATAAAATAAAACCACAACCCTAGTTACAATTTAGGTAAGTAGGTACTTACCATAGTATCGCATCGCAAAAATCAAGTTTCAGTATGTAGTTACTTTTGGTTTTAATAGGTACATAAAAAGCTGAAGAGTTTTTTTTTCAGGAATTAGACCGTAAGCTGTTCAAGGGAAGGTAGCAAAGATTTAAGTCGCCAGAAATAGGCTTGTAAAGTGTTTACAAAAAAAAACTTTAAATGTAGAGCATGCAGTGCACAATAGATAACGCGGAAGGAAATGCAAAAAGTCCGTAACAACTCAAATTTTTTAAGGTCTCTATCTAGTAAAGTCAATGAACTCTTTTCAAACGATTTAAATCTTAGCCACATAACTAGGTACATGGGTTACTTTACTACCATATTTTGCTAGGCATAGCTTGAACTTAATTTACAGCCATACCGGCTAACTTATTCAAAATTAAATGGCAACTCAGACCAACTAGAAATACGACACGAAATTTCACTGAGAACTAAACTGAAGCCAATAATATTACGCCTAAATCGCACTACACGCGTAAACATGCAACCAAACAACGTCAAAAGCTCTAACAAAATTAGAATGTGAGAAAGGCACAGGTACTTATTTAAGAAAATTTACTTTTCCCCTTTACAGCATAACACTGCTCTCGGTGTGAGATTCGTGGTGTATTTTGAATTGGTATCAGTCTAGCAATAACAGTAAAGTTGTCATTCTCTGGTGTGATTTTAATCAGATTAACCCAGTAGTTAAAAATTAATTAACACACTACAAAGGTTATCTATAATATAAAAATGAAAAGCTAAATGTGTTGGTAATTATCAATAAAGATTAACCTAGCCTGGAATTAGGTACTTCTAAAACTAGGTTTTAGAGTCTAAACTTGGTTTGTAAACAATGTTTTGCTCATCACAATCACCTGTTACAAATCAGCCCCCCTAGCATGACCACGCATCGTGGATATCGTATCGTCTTGAGATACCAAATCCCTGATCTTCTCTATACAAAATTCAACATGGCGGCTATATTTATCGTATTTTGACAGGCTAAATGTCGATAAATCGGTTTATCATATCGTGTTACGCAGGTCATGCTACTTGGACAGATTCAAATAAAAATTTATGCAGGAAAATATAGAAATGGACAAATTATAAAGAACCTATCCCCATAATGACCTAAGTATTCCATCCAGTAAATTTTAATGTAAATGTAACCAACTTGTTGAATATAGATTACAGATACATGTGACAGCTTATTAGTGTTTATTTTTTGTGTAAAATGCCACTTAGTTATCTACACTAATATTATAAAGAGGAAAACTTTGTTTGTTTGGTTGTAATGAATAGGCTCAAAAACTACTGGACCGATTTTAAAAATTCTTTCACCGTTAGAATCCTTATAGGACCTGGATGAACATAGGCTATAAGAATTTCCCGATATTCCCACGGGAAGGCGACAAACGGGAATTCTATATTTTTTACGAAAACCACTATACATATGAAGCTGAAATCGGGCATATATGTTCATTGGGGAGAGCAAGGGAGGACTAAAAACGGATTTCCCGAAATTCCCACGGGAAGGGGACAAACGGGAATTCATAATTTTTACGAAAACCGCTATACATATTAAGCTGAAATTGGGCATAGATGTTCATTAGGGACTGCAAGTAAGCACTAAGGACGAATTTCCCGAAATTCCCACGGGAAGGGGGCCAACGGGAATTAATTATTTTTTATGAAAACGGTTACACATATGAATCTTAAGTTGGGCATATTTGTTTATTTGGGACCCCGAGGAAGCACTAGGAACGGATTTCTCGAAACTCCCACGGGAAGGGGACAAACGGGAATTCATTTTTTTACGACAAGCGCGATACATATGAATTCGAAATTAGACCTGTACGTTCATTAGGGACTGCGAGGGAGCGCTAAGAACGAATTTCCCAAAATTCCCACGGGAAGGGGACTAACGGGAATTCAATTTTTTTACAAAAACCGCTGTACATGTGAAGCTAAAATCGGAGACTGCGGGGAAGCACTAAGAATTGATTTCCCGAAATTCCCACGGGAAGGGACTGTCTGTGCGTTTGTGCACGCTAATCTCAGGAACGGCTTAACCGATTTCGGTGCAGTTTTCAGGAATATATTGTGACAGGTCCCACTTAACATATAGGCTACTTTTTATCCCGGGAAAATGTTTTTATCCCGGATAATTTCGACATTTTTTTTTTTCTGTAGTCCACGCGGACGGAGTCGCGGGCGTCCACTAGTTCAATATAAAATCATCAATACCTAGGCTAGGTATGTACTCCTCATAAAGAGTATTTGAAAACAATATTTATTACATAATGTGTGTACATAGTACAAAAGTTATTAATGTATTTCACAAAGGATGAGACAAGTTTTTCAAGTGTTTGCATATTTATCTATAAAATTTAAATAGAAAAGTAGGTAATAAACAATTGAAACATACCTTAGGTAAAGCAACTGGGTCACTATTTGCACTTGGATAAGCTCCATGCTGGTATGATGCATTGGATTCGGGATAAGGATTTTGTGAATAGCCAGAACTTTGCTGGGAGTAACCTGTCTGTGGGGGCTGGGGATAGCCTTGAAACTGAGGGTGTGCTGGTGCAGTTGATTGGGGGTAACCCTGAGCGGTAGGTTGGGGGTAGCCCTGAGCAGAAGGTTGGGGGTAGCCCTGAGCAGTAGATTGGGGATAGCCTGAATTTTGAGATGGGTAGCCTTGACTTGGATACCCAGATGTTGGCTGTGGGTACCCTTGACTGGCTTGAGGATAGCTCTGTTGGGGATAACCAGGCTGTGGAGCTGGGTAACCCATAGTAGGGAATCCCGGCATGGGCATGGGATTCCCAAATGATTGAGGAGCGGAATTGGAAAACCCAATATTGTGGAGATATGGTTGTTGAGGGTATCCTGGCTGGCCCTAGGAAATGAAAACAATGTATCAGATTTCTGTGACAGAATTTCCACAATTTTTAATTGGTGAAAGATTTATTAAAGCAGGACAGATAATGAGCCATTGTAGATTTAGATAAAATGGATGAAACTAATCTATTAGTAGTGCAACGAGAAGCAAAAATGTTTAGTCACAAAATAATGAGCTCAATTCCTACAGCAGCTACTAAACCATATTCTGTATAATATTTTTTGCTATTTTAAATGTTTGGTAAAATACATTTAGAACCTGCCTAAATACATCTCAAGAAGTTCAGTGGCTTGGGTTGAATTGAGTTCAATAACTAATTTACATGTTGAGTGTTTGAATATTATATGATGTAGGTTAGGTACCTAAATATAAAAAATATCAATAAGCAAAGCTCCACAAATAAATAAAAGCACCATTTCATTTAACCCTATTTTGTAAAATGCCTAATAAGATCTAGTGCATGTTACTTGGCCTGACTGTTTATTGATTCGTTTAGGTAATACCAAAGTATCTTTTTATAAATGTAAGTTATGTACTGAAATATAGTGGTCGGCTGGTAAGTATTAATTCTGACACATGCAGATAATTTCTACTAACAATTTATGTATAATCATACTAAAAAAATGAAGTACATAGGTACCCACTTCTGTGACGGAATGTGACAATAACACCACAAACAACATTTTTACTACCAACTTACCTGTAAGTCATTAATTTTTGCACTGAGATACCTACACTTTACTTTTAAAACTAACCATCTGCCAGGATTTAACTACCTACTTACAGACTGACCACCTACAAGTCACTTGTTTATTTTAACTGGTTACAAAATAGAGCACTATTGAGAACGAATCTTGTAAAGATAAATTATACCTATCCTATATTGTAATGGAATGAAATATTATAAACCTTTCTATAATGTCGCAGGTTGGACGTGGCTGCAAACATGTAGGTAGCGATACCTTTAATTAATGTAGGTAAGTAATACGCAGGAAATCATAGCCATAGCTCATCCATAGCTATATATATTTAAGTAAACAGATAATTTGTGATAAACAAAACAAGGTTTAATGAAATAGACATGTAACTACGGCTAAAAAGCATTCAAATATGTAACACTATTTTACTTACTTGGTACGGATTCATAATAATAAACTTTTGTATAACTTCTGATGATGTGGTTAGCACTCAGATATGACTCAATACTTGGCTAAAGTGTGGCAAATGGACATTTATTCACTGACAACAAGCAGACACCTACGAGCGGAGAAAAAGCACAGAGAAAACGCGAGCGAAAATCAACAAAATTATATTTTTTTACGGTTAGGGATGGGATGTCGAATACATAATCGATATTTATTTCAAAAATCGATATCCATGAAAATCTGAACACAGTTTTACAAACAGGTACCAACCCATACAAAACCATAAAATTTAATTGGATATACAAAGTTTCAAAATAAACTATAATATAGGTAAAGAACTTGTAAATATGAAACTAGTTGGTCACTTCTGACAAAGTGTTGGTCACTTCTGACAAAGTGTGATTACCCATACGCTCAATTTACACCGACGCAGAATGGAACGGAAGCGTCTTTTTGCTACGTAATCATATATAGCATAATGAACTTTATGTATATGGTGTAAAACACAAATTATATACGAGCCAAAAAATTGGATGCGCGTCTTCCGCGGAATCCTCGCGCATTCTCGAAAACTCTCCGGTGATTTGACGTATCGGAATTTGGAAATTGACGCTGATGATCTCACCCAAGTGAAGAATTTTTTCATTTTCTTATTATTATTTTATGAGATTATCATAGATAGACAACGCATAATAACTGAAACTACTGGGCATAACAAGCTTTTGCATAATTAGGTGCATACCATAATTCTATGCCCATATATATAGGTACCCACTACCGCTACCCACTGGGTAGTTCAAAATTTCTATGGGAGCGGACCTTATGGAATTTTGTACCAATAAAGATTTGCATTAAGCGGTTACACCCGCCATAACCAGTGGTAGCTAATATAACGTATATCTTTTGAAAATAACATGCTCTTTGTCCATAGCGCAATAACCAATGATTTAATTGACTCGTTCTAAGCGAATCGCTATAAAGATGCGAGCTTCACGTATCGCGTACTCATGACTCATCGCGCTTTCGTTCGACATGCGCACGCATAGCGTGTGACGGCCGGCGCCGGACTACCAATAACAGCTACCACCAGCTACTCGTATGAATATCAAATCGCGTCAAATAGAATATAGCGTTTTTGTTTAGTCGTATTCGTGACTTGTCATTGGCGAGATATTGGTATTTTGATATAGAACCAGCTATGAAAAGAATATAGCGTAGGTATTTGTGATTTGCGGGATTTTGGTATTGGTGATATAGAACGTAACAGCTCAGAATACAGGTTCGTTCGTATTCGTGACTCTTTTTTGTCGTGATATTGGTATTGTGATATAGAACGTAACCGTTTGTTTCATAGAATTGCTCCGGTGCCCGATTCTGGAACTAACATTTTTTGTATGCAGTTATATAGAGTACATATCATACACTTGGCAACTAGCGCCACCGTTCAAAGGATCTACATATTTGGTAATAATCGCATCACGTAACGTTATAATGTCACGGAAAAAATAGCGCGCTACTTGCCATGTAGCATATCACTTTCACGCATTCTGAAAATATAGCTTTTTTGAACACCACTAACCATAACCTTCAACAATAGCCTCAAAATTGGTCAGAAGTGGCACCATGTGGTTTTATCAGCCCTTGGTGCTCTGCCTACCCCGTAAGGGATAAAGGCGTGATTGTGTATGTATGTATAATATCTAAGCGAGAGGGTAAGTCAGTTAAAAAACACAATCGATACAATTTGTATCGGTATCTTTTTCAACCGGACATCCCTATTAGCTGAGTGGTCTGTCAATGTCAAATTTGACAAATTATTTTTTTTATTAAACACAGACCATACAGCCCACCTACAGCCAAATCAGGGCATAAGTTTTGATACAAAAATTTAATTTAGAGTGTACCAAGGAGAGTTAGCGTCATAGTCCGGGAGGTAGCGTTGCATTTTTGATGGTGATTTTAGGCCGATCGATTTTGAGTGCAATTGATAGTTTAGATGAGGACATCAATTGAATTGAGCGTCAGCAGGCGCACTCAGGGTGGGGCGAGTGGGGAGAGAATTTCAAGTATGTCAAAAAAAAAAAATCCAAAAATTATTTCTGTTCGTCCGAAAATTTGCACATCAGTAGTTTTAACAATAATAATAATTATAGAAACCGTCAGCTGTGAAGAAAATGGCGGGTTGTACGTCAGCAGGTTATATATACCTATATTAAAAATAATTATTTTCATTTCATTTCCGGTCGAATGAAACTGATACAGGTTATTCTTTATGCTATAAAAATGATAAAAAAAAAGCGTCAGCAGATCTATCGATAGGGGTAAAATCGTCAGCAAGGGGATTATATGTGCCGAGCAGGTATTCAATCCGAGTATGCATTAACCATCTATATTATTCAACTGACGACCTTCTCCCTGTCAATTACTCTGCTGATTCTTTTCTTCATTATATACATTGTTCAAATTATGCTTACGATCAATTTTCAAGCGACCTGAAATCAATTTGATTATAAAAATTCTCATTTTTTAGTCCAGTCAAATTAGCTACAAAAATAGGGGTAAGGTTACATTAATTCGCACCTTGCTAAAAATTTGCATGAATGTTGGGAACACCATTACATACAATTTGTCAATTATCCACATCAATCCAATGTGTGGAAAATTTTTTATTGAAGGTCAAATGTTGCAAAAATCGGTTTTTTGAGTTTTCCAGCTAAACGGTAAGTTCTATCATGAAAATAGGTGAGACAAAAATTATTCATCATCCAATTATCTACAAAAATTGTTCATACACTTTTTTTCCTAAGAATCGCCATTTCGGAGATATAGCGATGCAAAATGTTGAAAAAGTTGTGTTATTCATAATATGCACACGTTTCCGCGCCACCCGTGAGGTAGTGTACATGACGCGTTTTTTTTACGTGGTTTCCCCGGTAGGCCTATTCCACGATCTATTGTGGTTCTGTTGAGTTAAAAAACTATTTTATTAAATTTAAAATGGTACTATAGTAAATGACAAGAGCGGTGTAAGTAATGAGTAAATTGAAAAAATTATTCGTCTGATAGATACTCGTTTAATGGAACATAATCCATACTGTCTTGCACTTCTTCTTCTTCTTCTTCCTGCTGGGTACAAATAAATTGTTCAAAGAGCGATGCATCAGATGTCTCCTCGCCTATATCGTAAGAATCCTCTTCTTCTGGCGATTGAACATTGGAGCACGATTGGCCTCGACAACTGATACATGCTAATGAACAAAACAACCCAACTTTTTTACAGCCGCATTTAGCATTACACCCCGTTTTGCAATTGCAAAAAATTGAATTGAGGAGTTTTTCCGGTGCAGGAGGGAGTAAAGTCTGAACTGGTTCCAATATATTGTCAATTAACTTCCAACCCCAGTCTTCTGGGTTTAGTTTATTACCGAGCCATACTTGAACTTGATAATATACCCGAAATAGATGTTGATAAGCAGAAGCAGAGGTTGGAGGAAGACAAGCTAATTGTACTTGTTTTTTTTTATGCGTATTTTTTGCAAAAGATAAGTATCGAAACTTATCTAAGCACGTAATTTTTTTTGGAGCTCCGTAAACGGAAAGAAGAAAGCGAATTCCGTTGGTGATTACAGCTTGTGGAGTAGAGGTACTTTCTTTGAAAACGTCAGCACAATCAACTAAATCTTGTCTCTCAAACAATTTCAAAACTGATTTTTTACCTCTCCTGAAAAATGCTGATGTCGTGTCGCAACCAGTTACTGCATGTAGAAATAAGATATGATTTTGGCATTTTGAAAAAGCAGATAAACTCTTGGATGAATATATTTTTGATTGTTGTTCAGCTTTCCCAGGTTTTAAAAAATAAATAATTTTTTCGGTTGGCGTTCGAGCAGTAAGTAATACCAACAAATCAACATCTTCACCAACAACAATAGTTGGATTTGTCGAGTTAAATTGTTCTATTGCTGTTTCAACTATCAGGACATCAGCATCATTATCAGCTTGCGCCGAACGCCAACCGAAAATTTTTTTTATTTTTTAAAACCTGGGAAAGCTGAACAACAATCAAAAATATATTCATCCAAGAGTTTATCTGCTTTTTCAAAATGCCAAAATCATATCTTATTTCTACATGCAGTAACTGGTTGCGACACGACATCAGCATTTTTCAGGAGAGGTAAAAAATCAGTTTTGAAATTGTTTGAGAGACAAGATTTAGTTGATTGTGCTGACGTTTTCAAAGAAAGTACCTCTACTCCACAAGCTGTAATCACCAACGGAATTCGCTTTCTTCTTTCCGTTTACGGAGCTCCAAAAAAAATTACGTGCTTAGATAAGTTTCGATACTTATCTTTTGCAAAAAATACGCATAAAAAAAAACAAGTACAATTAGCTTGTCTTCCTCCAACCTCTGCTTCTGCTTATCAACATCTATTTCGGGTATATTATCAAGTTCAAGTATGGCTCGGTAATAAACTAAACCCAGAAGACTGGGGTTGGAAGTTAATTGACAATATATTGGAACCAGTTCAGACTTTACTCCCTCCTGCACCGGAAAAACTCCTCAATTCAATTTTTTGCAATTGCAAAACGGGGTGTAATGCTAAATGCGGCTGTAAAAAAGTTGGGTTGTTTTGTTCATTAGCATGTATCAGTTGTCGAGGCCAATCGTGCTCCAATGTTCAATCGCCAGAAGAAGAGGATTCTTACGATATAGGCGAGGAGACATCTGATGCATCGCTCTTTGAACAATTTATTTGTACCCAGCAGGAAGAAGAAGAAGAAGAAGGAGAAGAAGTGCAAGACAGTATGGATTATGTTCCATTAAACGAGTATCTATCAGACGAATAATTTTTTCAATTTACTCATTACTTACACCGCTCTTGTCATTTACTATAGTACCATTTTAAATTTAATAAAATAGTTTTTTAACTCAACAGAACCACAATAGATCGTGGAATAGGCCTACCGGGGAAACCACGTAAAAAAAACGCGTCATGTACACTACCTCACGGGTGGCGCGGAAACGTGTGCATATTATGAATAACACAACTTTTTCAACATTTTGCATCGCTATATCTCCGAAATGGCAATTCTTAGGAAAAAAAGTGTATGAACAATTTTTGTAGATAATTGGATGATGAATAATTTTTGTCTCACCTATTTTCATGATAGAACTTACCGTTTAGCTGGAAAACTCAAAAAACCGATTTTTGCAACATTTGACCTTCAATAAAAAATTTTCCACACATTGGATTGATGTGGATAATTGACAAATTGTATGTAATGGTGTTCCCAACATTCATGCAAATTTTTAGCAAGGTGCGAATTAATGTAACCTTACCCCTATTTTTGTAGCTAATTTGACTGGACTAAAAAATGAGAATTTTTATAATCAAATTGATTTCAGGTCGCTTGAAAATTGATCGTAAGCATAATTTGAACAATGTATATAATGAAGAAAAGAATCAGCAGAGTAATTGACAGGGAGAAGGTCGTCAGTTGAATAATATAGATGGTTAATGCATACTCGGATTGAATACCTGCTCGGCACATATAATCCCCTTGCTGACGATTTTACCCCTATCGATAGATCTGCTGACGCTTTTTTTATCATTTTTATAGCATAAAGAATAACCTGTATCAGTTTCATTCGACCGGAAATGAAATGAAAATAATTATTTTTAATATAGGTATATATAACCTGCTGACGTACAACCCGCCATTTTCTTCACAGCTGACGGTTTCTATAATTATTATTATTGTTAAAACTACTGATGTGCAAATTTTCGGACGAACAGAAATATTTTTTTTTTTTTTTTTGACATACTTGAAATTCTCTCCCCACCCTTACTGGAGCTGCTGACGTTCGAGTTACTCAATGACTATCCATGAAAAGTACGTTATGACATTAATCAATCGACCAGAAATGATTTTGTAAAATGCAACGCTACCTCCCGGGCTATCAAGCAGACAGCCGATCGTAGAAATATGGCATTTGGCAATGCGACTTTAAAAAGAACATAAGAAGTTGGTTATTTGGGATGTGTTTGGGATGATGAGATAGACAGGTAGGAATATTTGTAAAGAACTAGATTTGTTAGCTTGTAATACCTAAGTAGTAACTGCAATGGTACCTACCTAACCTACTCAGCAATAAATAACTTAACTATTTTATTTAAAGAACTTGCAAACATACCTAATTAGTATAGCATTTACGAGTATGTGGTATAGTAATCGTGTGAGGCTGCCATGTAAAGTGGCGCAGGTACTTGCTGCAAAAGGGGTCAGTCAATATTCAGCAGTGAGTGCAGGAAGCTGGATTGGTGGAAGCTATTTACTGTGGCAGTTGTAGCACATCTACTTACTTAACTTTTAAGTATGGACGCGGAGTCTCACATGCTAACTGTTAGGTAGGTAGTACTTAGGTACTCGACGATTTTCGTTTTCTTAATTTCCCTTCTTCCACCCACTCCTCGCGGCTAGGCTGAGGGGCTCAGTGGCTTCTTAGTTGTAAAACTACCAACAAGGAGGGAGATTTCATCTTCTGATGATCCTCCGATGACCATCAAAATATAGACCGGAACCAGTCCAGGCCATAGTAATTAGGTAGGTAATATATTTGTAACTGAAGTACCTACCTATATAGGTGTTTTGTATTCTGATTCTCTATTTATACTGGGTGTAAAAAGACAACTTTGTTCTTTTAATACCTCGTATTATTAACATCACGATCATTTTTTTCTCTGGAAGCACCCCTGGGAAACCACAGGTTTCCAAGATATTGAGGTCCAAAGTTAAGTATATTAATATCATCATTTTTTTTACATTAATCCATCTGAAATCGGTTAACAAACATTTTTTTCAAAGATACCATGTTGATTTCAAAGATAAAATGTTATACTTAATATTAGTTTTGTAGGTAGGTACATTTGTACTTTGCGCATCAAACGAATTAGTAGGTAGGTACGTTGCAATAAAATGATAGTATTTTTTTTGCTTGCAATATAATGACATTAATGACAGTATTTTATCATAATTTTTTTGTCGTTTCCCAGGGTTGGTTCCATAGAAGAAAATGATCGTAACCTTACAAAGAATACGAGGTACTTATTAAAAAACATTGTTATCTTTTTACATCCTGTATATTTAATTAGGCGTATATAGGTATCTTGCAAACTCAACGACCTGTAAACAAAATTTGTACCTACCTGCACAAGTACAACAACAACAACAAGTAGTTAGGTATCGGTTATAGGTTAATAAACAAAATTAAAAAGGTATCTAACAACAGGGATCAAAGAGTAATTTGCTAGGTAGGTAATTGCTAGATACGGGACTGTTTCTGCTGGAGTGCAGCAGCCTAACTACTTACTAGTCTAGGTACCACCTACCTAGGGAATAGCTCGTCTAATTACCTACCTTCTTCCATCTTTCTTTTTCTGATCATGTCAAAATTAGTCAAAAGGTAGGTAGGTTTACAATTTTGTTTATTGATGGTGTGTCGATTTTCTTACATTAGGTGCTTACCTACCTCCTTTTGTGCGCGTTATCTAGCATCACATACCAAAATTACACGATACCACGATTGCATTGTAAACAATTAGGTAATAGTGCACAAGGTACAAAATAAAATAATTCATTTGAGCTAAAGCTGTTGAACGCGAGGGTCGGGTCGAATATTAAATTTATAAAAATGTATGATGCCAAAGATAAAGTGGTCATAGTGACAGGCGGAGCCTCGGGAATAGGTGCTGGCGTAGTTACGGCCTTTCTGGAAGAAGGTGCTAAGGTAATAACATTTATGTCATTATCATCATCAGCCTATTATAGTCCACTGCTGGACGTAGGCCTCCCCCGGGGCACGCCACAAGACTGCCATGGGGGGTATTTGCCCATAGTCACCACGCTGGGCAGGCGGGTTGGTGACCGCAGTTTGTATTTTGGACTATGTTGTCAACACGGGAGGCGCTGCTGCCCACCTCCCGGAAACCCTTAATCGCCTCGTACGATACCCACGGGCAGACATGGGGTGGTACGAATTCTACTCTGCCGGCACCACGCGGCCAATAACATTTATGTATTAGCTGAACAATAATATTGTTATTTTATTAAGGTGTAGCAAAGTTCACAATTAATTGGGGTTTGAGTACCTAGAGGTCAGATAAGTAACTAAGTCAAATCCTTCGGAAACAAACATATGTACGAGTAAGTTTTAAGTTTGTATGAACATATGAGAGTTATTTAGGAATTTCTCCACTATCTAGAAAAAAAACATGTGACATCGAAATTTCAATAAAGAGGTTTTAGCTTAACAAACCCCTTTTGTTACACCGTGTTTACCTAGTAGTTTCTTGGGTTACTATAGGCTATTATTAAAAACAGGTTACCTATGCAGTTTGCAAGATAGGTAGTTAGCTACCTACTATGTAACTGTAGGGTCTGTAGGTCTGGCTAAGGCTAATCCTGGGAGAATCCCAATCCAGGAGTTTTGGAAGCATGATCTTTCCTACTAATAGGTATTATCTTTAAACGCGAAAGTGTGTGAGTATGGATGGATGGATGGACTCTTTTACGTAAAAACGGCTGGCTGGAGCGTTTTTAATAAAATTTGGTACGGAGTTAGCTGACACCCAGGATTAACACATAGGCTACTTTTTATCCCGGGGAAATATTTTTATCCCTATTATTTATTTCGACATTTTGTTTTTCTGCAGTCCACGTGGACGAAGTCGCGGGCGTCCACTAGTTATAATTATTCGATGGACTTTAAATTTGCATTCACACTGCTTGTGAAATGCGCGTTAAGTCGGTACTAATGTATAATTTATTAATAATTGTATAATATATAATTTGGTCCTCAAAGGGTAAAAGGTCCATGTTTTTAACGAGTATTCCGTTCCCTACATTGAGTGAAAAAAGGTTATAGCTACGTCAAGCTGGGCAAAGTGTACAAAATAGTATTTTGGTAGGTATATACGCTTGTGACCAAATATCACTCACTATACAGAGTGTAACAAAAAGGATATGTTAAGCGGAAAGCTATGTAAATAGCCCACTATAGAGAACCTATTTCCCAAATTTGAGACTCCAAATCACATGTAATTATTTTTTAATTGTATGAATATTCCTGAGCTGTTAAGGAATTCTCCGTACTATGTGGAAAAATAAACATGTGATTTCGAGTTTGAAATTTGGTGGGTAGCTTCCTTTTACTAGGCTATTTACATAGCTTCTCGCTTAACATACCCCTTTTGTTACACCCTGTATATAGTTAATATAGGAAAAATTTACCTATTAAAATTTAGAAGTGACTAATTTACACTGACTAGGTACATAATGACCATATTATTAGAAAGCAATCGAAATATTTCTGTGCCTATTCCGAATAACCTTATCATTTAAACTCTACCATTCAGTACCTACCTACCCGCAGACTCGCTATGTACCTAGGTACAAGACAATAGGTTTAGCCGTCCGCGTTCGAGATGCCCACTAAGAAAAGTTAAACAGGCAAACTTAGCAGAAGCTACCTAGGTATTTACTTAGAAAAACAATCAAACCATGGAGTGACGTAGGCCTTGTTTACCGCATCTAGCAAATGCATGTAGGTATCTATGTATTTGAGTAGAACGTTTCAGCCATGATAATTCCACTGTTGAATCATCATCAATCATCCCCAAATAACCTCCACTGCGACCTGTTGAAAGCGGCCTTCATCCAGCAGATACCCGCGAACCTGACTAGGTCGTCTATCTGTCTCGCGGTCGGCAGATAGAACTTAAGTTATGAGCGTTATTTGGGATATTTTCAGGCTGGACCTGCTAACCATGGACTAGAGGCCAGTTGCATGGCAAATGATAAAGATTCTGGGTATCCTTTAGCCCTACACTGATTCCGTTTATATTAATTTATTAATATATATTGTACCATGCCATTATGTATCTATCCTTGTTACCTAACCATAGAAATAAGGAATAAAAGAAGACCTAGTCTAATAAATATTTTTTTCTCAGTACGTAGCCATATTCGATATCGACGAGAAGGTCGGCAAGGCGTTTGAAAATGACCTGGTAGCGAAATTTGGGCCCAAAGCAAGATTCATAAAATGCGACGTGACCACCGATTTGGACGCTGCCTACGATCAGGTCATTAAGGAAGCAGGATACATAGATGTGGTGGTGAATAATGCTGGTATCATGAACGACAGTCCAACTACCTATGTGAAGCAAATCAATATTAATGTGGTATGTATGAACAATACCCTTGAGTGTCTTTGCAAATCACTTGGAGCACCTATGAAATTTAGGTCTAAATGCTATGGTATCTTTTTTTTTCAAGTAATTAGGGGAGAGTTGGCTATATTGTACCAGGAGATAAATCGTACCACCCATATATTTCGTACTTAACGTACCTACGTTTTCTTTTATTCCGGCAACAGTAACTTATAGTTAGCAATACTTAGGAAGCCATGAAAGTTTGTGATATTGCTGCCCAAGAGACTGTAATTTTACATCGAATAAAATACCTTTTCTGTTGTGTCTGTTACTATATTTGGGTTGGAAAACTTAAGATATACTGATCAAACGGTAAGCTTTTAGAAATTCGCTATTTGATTACACATATTCTTGGTAAGTTTACTTTTCATCTGTAGAAACCAACCAACATAATTCTTTGAAGTTATGAAACGAAAAATTGTTTTTTTTTTTATCATGGGTTGTTTTGTAAATCGTACTGGGTTATAGTTTTTTAATCGTACCGGTACAATTAAACGAACTGATTGAATTTAGTTTTTTGAAATTATCAAGTATTTTTTATGTTGAATGTATATTATGATGTAAGGTATATTATGTAAAACCTATCAATGTATTTAATATCTAATTAAAAATTTAATTACTTAATCACTTAAATTAAAAAACTAAAATTGCGGTATAGTAAATTTAATTAACTAAACTGAGTATTAAACAAAAAAAAAACATAAGAATAACTCTCATGGTTTTCTCACAAAATTGGATAGAAATTATGTGGTACAATATAGCCAACTCTCCCCTACACTAAATTGTGTTATGGCTGGATGATACCTAAGTAACAGGTACATACATACTTACGTCTGGTGTTTTTTGTCACGTTTAGTGGCCTGTTACGAGTATGTGGATCTGTGACAAATTGCTAAGTCATCGTCTGATCCTTGAGTTCCTTAGTAAACTTATGGAAGGAGATGCAGCTGATGTACCTATTTTAAGCCCCGCATTGGAGGATGATGGTAATACCGCGCGCGTGTGTCACTGAAATCTTCAACGTGCAAAGTCTATAGTAATAGTACGACTTCTTGATTGATGAAGAACATTTGAAAAATTTGACATTGCAGCGTTTGCGGTCTTAGTCCTACGCGATGAAGTAAAGTGCCGTGATTTTTTTAATTGTCTAAACCGAACCACTAACGTGGCTTGTCAATACTACTAAAATAAACTAAAAAAAAAGCATTATATAAGGTCTTAACTAAGTCGAAATTAGACGGTTAAAATTTTTCAGACGGCCCTTGTAACGAGTTCTCTCAAAGCATATAATCTCATGAGAAAGGACCGCGGTGGAAAAGGCGGGACCATCGTTAACATTTCGTCTATACTGGCTCTCATGCAAAGCCCTCTGCTGGCCATTTACAGCGCCACTAAAAGCGCTGTTCTACAATTTACTTTATGTTTAGGGGTAAGTTTTTATTATCTATTTAAATGTTGTGCTGTCGATTGAACTAACAGCATTTTCTAAAAGTCTAGAGGGGCTCATCCTGGATTAAGCAGATAGTAAGGAAGATGTAACCTTATCAAAATTATCATGTTGCGTTCTGAAAGTTACATTCGTTACCTAAATTATCTACGACTGTTCGAAAGTCCTAAATCCTAACAGACACCGAAAGTTTTCATGCTACTTGTACCTAGGCAGATTTATTATCTAGGTAGGCTTGCGCACAAGTGAATATTGTGTAGGTAAATGTAAATAATAAATTTGACTTATCTTTATTATCATCGTATATGTGTGGTAAAGATAGCTCGGTAGGTACTAAGTCGAAGTTGGCTGACTATCTGTAGCAAATGGAGATCCGTGATCTCTGCCTACTCCCCGGGAAAGTGGCGTGATTTTACCATGAATCTAACGACCAATCGCCATTTCTAAACTACTTACTTGGACCGATCCTATATATTACATGATATAGGTACACTAATAAACATGGCTCCGGAAATGTGGCAGCCAGAACTGCAAGACCATAAAGGGGATACCACAGTTACGTTTAGCATAGCGGGAACAGATATTAAAATGATCAGTTACAAGCTTACCTATTCCCCGAGAGAATCCCCAGAAGGAAATGTAAGTGATATAGTGAAGTCCCCCATCAGCACAAGTAATAAATATCTACACTGTATTTATCATGCATGTATGTATTTTTATTACAAAAATAACGTAGAAAGTGATTTTTCTGACTAGTTTTTCATTCACAGGCGGATGCTTTATATGCGAAATCTGGTGTTCGCATATTTTCCATATGCTTTGGCGAAACGGATACAGCATTAATTACTAGAGCTAAAACGGGCACTTTTGATGCAACTCTCGACGGCACTTTGATGGTAGGCATCCGAAACTTCCCCAAACAGAAGTAAGTAAAGGTGTGACTAAAAACGTAGGAAAAAACAGGATTTTTTTATAGAAAAATTCATGGAAACCATATTGTTATTTAGTTTTGAGGTTGTGTGTGTTATTAAAATTTTTAAATATGCAACATGATCAACTCAATGAGGGATTTTCTGACAACTAAGTATTAAAAGTAAAAACCACCATCTTCATTCTGTGTACTTAGGTACTATTTCGTCTTATATTTAGAATTTAGAATCTATGGTGGCCAGAGTAGGTAGCCGAGATCCTAAAGGTAGCTGTAGAATTTGAAATATTTACTCCAGGAAGGAAGTAATAGAAAGCCTTGTATAGAGCGTTGTTGGATAATGTGTACAGTGTAGGTCATTCACGAAAGTCAATACGTACATAATAATGTTATATTGACTCAAAATACCAGTTTTTTTCCAGTGAATTAAAATTTTTAAACATTTCAGGCCAGAGTCTGCTGTAAATGGTCTAATAGAAGCCTTTAAACAAGCAAGTAGTGCGAGTACGTGGCTCGTCGTTGAAGACAAACCTGCCAAAGATATTACTAACAAAGTAACTAAAGCTTATGATATCATGGGAGAAGATTTCATGCATGAAATAAAATTATCGTAAGGTATAATTGAGTTTCAAAAATAACCCAAAAACTGAAACACAGTAAGGATATAATATATTATGTTACAACGAAGGGAAATTTATGATGTACAATTTATTATTAGCATAGGTTTGGTTTGTAGCATGTTTGTATAAAAGACTTTATGGATAAGACATCATCGTTGTAAAGGAAAAAAAATCACACCAACTTATTACAATATTTCTAATACAATAGGTACTTCTATTTGTATAAATTTTCATTTTAGTACTAGTACCTACGTATTAGTAAAAACCCTAGTCGTTTGCTTTTTGTATAAATTAAGAAACTTAGGTATATAGTAGTCATGTCATGTATACAAGGTAAATGGTGGATATTAAAATAAAATACAAAAATCATGCAATAAATAATTTATTTTAAAAACTTCTCAATATTATGATTACTCTTCGTAATTAATGTGTGAACGTGATAGTAAGGTAGTCATGGATTCTCTTACGAAAGATACCCAGAGCCATAGATATCAGAAACGAGATGTACCTAGTGCTTCAGTCATTTTACCACTCAAAGGTACCATTCGTTTCTTAAACATTAGGTTATTATGTAAACCGTTGATTATAAGGTATATTTATTAAATTATTGTATCAGAGATCCGATACATAGGTACAAGTAAGTACATTTTATCATTTGTTGTCGTAAAGTGATTTGATTTGCCTTCCAGAAACTAGCGTTTAGTGTGGTTTTAAATAGATGCAACAACTTAAATCACTAGTAAAATAAGGTGCAGTAAATTGCTGGAAAAAACTGTTCAACAATGACTATGATCAAAGTGCACTTAGTCAATTAAAGTATTGCTAAACTGTTCTTTTTCAAGTTTACTTATAAGTTGTCTGTAGATATTACTGTACTGAGTGGACACAATTTCTTACTATATATGTATTTCATATTTTTTTAAAACGCTCAACATATCTTCCGCCAGATGCACAACTACCTCATTTCAACTGTAACAGACTATTATCCTCCATTATTGTCTTTCAGGATAGAGCCAAAATGGCCAAACTGATTAATTAAAATTTCCTCTTAAAATGGTTGTAAATAATTTCCATTTTGCGTAAGAACGAAAACAAATCCTGACTTCGTACATTATGGAAGACGATACATCCTCTAATTCAATGAAATTAGCAATAATTATTTTTATTTCCGTAATAATTACACAATTAAATAATTACATACGTCTTTACATAAATATATATACACTATAGGAAATAAACAATAACGCTTAACTTTAGTTTTTTTACAAATATTTTTTCATCACTACCTATTCATTTTTTTATGATCGACAAGGAAATAACTAAAAATGGAATTTGTCTAAGAAACCTTAAAAATGTGAAGTAGTAGGTAAGTACCTACTTTTGACTTAGGTCGTGACCTGATTAATCGAAACAGTAGAATAACGTATGGGGCAACACCAATTTCCTAAATCGAACCCCTTTGAAAAAAGCATTTTTACCATCCTACTGCAATCTTAATCAGTTGTTAACAACAGCATTCACAAACAAATCGCAATGTTAAACAGTTTGTGAAAAATATTTACTTCACAGCCAGGTTTACGTAATTATTTATTTTTATAGTAGATAGGCAATCAAACATAATACGGAGTATGTACGTACAAGTAAACATGCGCTCATAGATAACATAATTATCAGGCCATGATATGTAATTTAGGTAATGTACACTGTACATATAATTTCTCTGTTAACAAATGGTTAGCCAAAGACATTGAGATTGCTTCTACTGCTTCTACTTAATAGGCTCGATCGACCTCGTTCAAAAATCAAATGATTTTACCTTTTCCATAATGAATGTAGAAATTTTTCACACCAACATACCGAAAACCAATAATGAATGAAATGTATTGTGCGTTAATTTTAGTGAAATTTCTTTTATATCGGTTTTAGAGTATGTAGGCCTAATCGGGATGGTCAAATAAAGATGAAAATATAATTATTGTTTGCCCTAAGACAATAATTTTTGATTAGGTGTATAAGGCAATTGTTATTTTGTTTTATAATCACCAGACTTTTCCATGTCGATCATTTCAAAATTAGACAAATTACTAATAATTTTAATGTATGTATTGTAAACTATTTTACAGTCAATATTAAATGGACATTATTTTAATTTAGCTAGAAAATAAAAGATTTATTTAATTTAAAACTTTGTTAAAAGTTTTGGGTTAGTTAGTAAAATTTTTGCTAACAGGTTAACGTTATAATAAACTATTAGAATTTCCTTTGGAAAACAAACGTATTTATAATCTTAACATTTTAAATACATCTAGGATATGAATAAGTTTACTAAAGTATTTACATCGCGCTTTTATTGAAGGATATTTCACTAAATTTTAATTGGTTTCTAAGCATATATTTTCATTTAATTAGATCACAATGATAATTTTAATTCATGTTCACATAATTTTACCTCAAAAGCTTTACTTTCATAAATTTAAATAATTTAATTTCACAACGATTTCGGTTAAATTCCTAGTAGGTAGGTAAATATTTAATTTACGAAATATCCTAAATAAAATCACAAACGAAATTAACTTTAACTAATTTGATTTTTGCACATGAACATAGTAAATGGCAGTTTTGTATCACGTATACGAATTTAGTAATTACAGAACACAGGTGTTTCGACGATATTCAATAATAACTAAAGTTATTGCCAACAATCTCATAAAGGCTGGTTTGAACTATGTGAGGGACTATCTTCAGGCATAGAGGAATAAGATGTCATAGAGTGTTAATGTTCCAGTCCTAGCTGGTACTGTAAGGTATACCGGAAAGTCTCATGGTGCTACGAGGCAGTTAGTAGGACATTAGCACTCTGTGACATCTTATTCCTCTATACTTCAGGTGGCTGTGAAACGATGTTCTAGCGCCGTACAACGTGCGACCGCTCCACAAACCTATGCCTGCATGTCTCCCTCGCATAACTTTGAAACCAACCTCTGACGAGTATTCATTCGGAAACGGAATATTTATTGCCGCTGAGAGTTACACAAAATTATTCTGTCGTCTACAATTTTGAGCACTCACTATATAATAAATATATTGTAACAATCCTAGTTAAACAGTACCTAGTCAGTGTCTTTAGATAAGATGTGATTAGTAGGAAAGTAGGTAAGAAGTTTTTATTTAAATAAGGTCCAATTTTCCAATTATTTGTATTGTTAAGTATATACCTATATAGTTTATCATGAAACAATCATAATGTAAAGTAATCATCGCATATTCTGACGCCATAAGAATATTTCATGTTACATAATTCTGAGGCACTACAAACTAATTGCATTTCGGTATCTACAATAAGATACTCTATACTGACGTTCCTTTCATAGGAAGTAGAAGAAAAGGGCATAAATCAATTTCCGAACGCATACTCAAAACTACCTTCCCTGACAACATGTAAATTACAGTAGTTATAAGTACCTACAATAGGAAAAATTGCATCCTTTTTAGCTGTACCTCTAACCGATCGGAATCCAATTCTATCCAATTCTGAATATATTTTACATCCCTAAAAATAATTTACGTTCTGAAATTCCAAACTCTAAAATAGCATCTTTAGTCATTTCTGTACTGTTTTATAATCGGTCACCATTTAAATCGTCTGATTGGTATAGAACCTTAGTCAAAATTACAGAAGTATTTTTAACACCCAATCGGCGGCACTTGGTCCAATGCAATTTATCTGAGTACCACAAACATTCATTACTCGTATGTATATTATTATTCTGCTAGGGTCAAATTCAACATGTCGAAATCGTCTACTCTATCTATTAAAGTTGAAATGGATTTTCAAGAGTTTCAAATTGACCAACAAACCCACTATTTGAGCCAATTTTGCTCTAAGCGTTTTCAGTAACCTCTATCTACATTAGGTAATTACTTAATTAGTAATCCAAGTAACAAAATCCACAAGGATTAAAGAGTAGATGTAATCGCTACAAGCGAAAAGATGATCTATCTTTTGTTAGCTTTTAGAGCAAGGTCAAATGATCTCCGATATCAAGTAGCTTGCCCAAAATGATGGCTGCATCGATGTCCTCTTTCACTGCTTTACATAGATTAAATTGAGTTATATTTAGAACATTAAATCTTTTGTATGTAGGTAGGTTATTCAAAACGGCTATAGGTCAATCGTTTTTACATTCAACATAGTAGCCAATGGCCAGACAAGGAACAACAATGAAGGGACTCCGCGCGGGAAGACAGTCACACCGTGGTGACTCTGTCGACTTCCACATATCGCACGGAGTTCTCGCTTGGTCAGCAAATCACTTCCTTTTCGTCAAATATGGCGGTGTCTGATGAGAGACTCTTGAGACGCTGTTGAAGAGCTGACCTGCGCCGCCGGCAGGAACGGGCTACTGCGATCTGGAAATCAAAGGACATAGTTATTTTAACCTCTAGGAAAATGTCAAGTGTGTTGTAGAAAATTCAAGATTGACCCATCATAAACATGTAGGTAACTACTAAAAGTTTGTCGATGAATATCGATATAACAGTTTTTCTAATCACATCTACACGGTGCAAAACCAGATCTATTACCTACATATTATCAATGGGTGCCAAATTGCCAATGGTAATTAGATCTCGATAGCTATTTTTAGATATTATTACCGAACAGTTTTGCTTGACAGGATGCTATGATGGAAATTTTGACCTACTAACATAGATCTTAAAAAGTTGCGTTGGAAGAAGAATTAAGTCATAATAACATTGTTGAAGGTACCTATTTCCTTAATTAAACTTTTGAGTCAGATGTGGTAGAATTTCGCAATAGGAAGAATGTTTCCTTAAAAGTAACAATTTAATCGTGTATTTCAACAACAAATCCTCGGTACGAGGATATTACATAATCATTACTGTAATACATTCTGATAAGTGCAAAATAATAATTTTGACCTTTGGATCTTATAGTTTTGAATATGACAACACCTTTGATAAACAAAATATTTTAATGGCTTAGGTATATACCTATAGTATTGTTATTTTACACCTGAATGTTATTATTTACGTGTTTCGCACAGCTCATCTCTAACTAATTGCTAATATGCTTAGATTATACCCATGCTTATTGATTACGCTAGGTAGGTACACGTAGAAGGGAAAAATATAGACCCAAATCGTAAAAAGAACGCTATATGATCACAGCACATCTATACTAATATTATAAAGAGGAAAACTTTGTTTGTTTGGTTGTAATGAATAGGCTCCGAAACTACTGGACCGATTTCAAAAATTCTTTCACCGTTAGAATCCTTATTGGACCTGGATGAACATAGGCTATAAGAATTTCCCGATATTCCCACGGGAAGGCGACCAACGGGAATTTAATATTTTTTACGAAAACCGCTATACATATGAAGCTGAAATCGGGCATATATGTTCATTGGGGACAACGAGGAAGGACTAAAAACGGATTTCCCGAAATTCCCACGGGAAGGGGACTAACGGGAATTCATAATTTTTACGAGAACCGCTATACATATGAAGCTGAAATCGGGCATATATGTTCATTGGGGACAACGAGGAAGGACTAAAAACGGATTTCCCGAAATTCCCAAGGGAAGGGGACAAATGGGAATTCAAACGGATTTCCCGATATTCCCACGGGAAGGGGACAAACGGGAATTCATTTTTTTTACGACAACTGCGATACATATGAATTTGAAATTGGACCTGTATGTTCATTAGGGACTGCGAGGGAGCACTAAGAACGGATTTCCCGAAATTCCTATGGGAAGGGGAGTTACGGGAATTTAATTTTTTTACGAAAACAGCTATTTATACGAAGCTGAAATCGGATTAGGGCTACAAGGAAGCTCTAAGAACGGATTTCCCGAAATTCCCACGGGAAGGGGACCAACGGGAGTTCCAAATTTAAACGAAAACCGCTGTACCTACATATAAAGTTGTATCTATGTATTGATATGTACCGAAGCGAAGCGAGGGCGGGCCACTATATGTAATAAAATTGTAACGGGTCGATGTTTGTGCACGCTAATTTCTGAAACGGCTAAACCGATTTCGATGCAGTTTTTAGGAATATACATTGTGACAGGTCCCACTTAGTCTTAACATATAGGCTACTTTTTATCCCGGGAAAAGGTTTTATCCCGGATAATTTCGACTTTGTTTTTTCCACAGTCCACGCGGACGGAGTCGCGGGCGTCCACTATATGTAATAAAATTGTAACGGGTCGATGTTTGTGCACGCTAATTTCTGAAACGGCTAAACCGATTTCGATGCAGTTTTTAGGAATATACATTGTGACAGGTCCCACTTAGTCTTAACATATAGGCTACTTTTTATCCCGGGAAAAGGTTTTATCCCGGATAATTTCGACTTTGTTTTTTCCACAGTCCACGCGGACGGAGTCGCGGGCGTCCACTAGTGACATATAAAGTGATACTTATAAAATTACTAATTAGTAAGGAAGCTTAAGCAATCGACTGAAACAATTAAATTAAATACTTTATTACATTAAATTAAAAACTAATATTATAAACGCGAAAATTTGTGAGTATGAATGGATGGATGTTTGTTACTCTTTCACGTAAAAACTGGTATGGAGTAATAAAATTTGGTATGAAGTTAGCTGACACCCTGGATTAACACATAGGTAACTTTTTATCCGAGGAAAATATTTATATCCCAGATAATTTCGATATTTTGTATTTTTTTTATGCAGTCCACGCGGACGAAGTCGCGGGCGTCCACTATTTATGATATAGATATGAAAAGTCGTATTAGGGCCAATTTTTCAAATGACCATATAGCCTGTCAGAATGGATCTTGATGCTGACTCTATCTTGATCAAATTTAAGAGAATGACAATTTTATTTCTGGTAGACGATCTGACCATTGGAAAAATCGGTCCTTAGTATGTATGATAAAGAAACAGGATATCTATACAAACCACAGCAAACCCAGCTAAAGCGCTCATAGCCAGCATTGCAGCTGCATAATGTGCAGGCATTCTGAGCAGCGCGGAGCACTGAGAGAGCCTCTCGTCTTCTCCGTGAGGACACTGTGGTACACCATCACACCACAGTGCCGACGCTATGCAGGCATCGAGGGAGGGGCAGCGGTATTCGCATTCACCTGACATGGCGAATACGCCGCCGCGTGGGTTTGGATGTCTGTGAAGAAGGATGATCTATATTTTGATGATAGGTTTTGGACAGTTGATAGTATCTGCTGAGCCTGTACTTGACTGGCGTTAGCATTGACAGGTAAACTCTTAAGTAGAGGACGTATTATAGAATGACTCCTATACCTGATTTCAGAACTAAAGTACCTAAGGTGGATACGGTTCAAATTCCATTTCTCAAGTTAAATAATATGAAAAATGTTCTTCGCATAGATATACCTAATTTATTTGTTGTTGTTACTAACGCACTAAAAACATAGGTAAGTGACAATTTTTATCATAATCCTACATTATCCCGTTCATAAGTAATATCATTTCAAATCAAATTACCTTCTGGAAAGTTCTAACCAAGTGACATAGTAGCTGCCACTTTCAATGGCAATGAGTTCCACCGAAAGAGACCTGGGCCAGTCCAGGTCGAAGCGGTCTGGCGACGGTGATGGAGCCAGCACGTGCTTCGCCAAGGGATCGATCTCTTTAGCCCATCCAGCGGAAAACACTTCTATCACGTCTTCTTCCTGAAATCAGCAAGTTGACAAGTTAATTCTGCATGCATCTAATTAAACAAAGTTAGCAATTATTTAAAACATAAATAACAAAAGTTAATACAGAATGTACAAGACGTAACACACACATAGTTAATTTGATTAATTTCGTAAATTTATTGGACAAAATGTTTCTTATGCTTTGGCCAAGCTTGTACCTACATATTTGTATAAACATAATTTTTATTTCTAGTATAGTAATTTACTGAATTCAAGTAAGAAAGTTAAAAGCTGAAATTATTCTTTTAACATTTAAAAATGCAATTAATAAAGCTATTGCATATAGATAATCTCCTATTTATTAAGCGCCTACATCCTATTTCAACTTTATGCACCAACATATGACGATTAATATAAGTAAAGTTTATTCCTTACCTGTTCTTGAGGTGGTTCTGGGCATATGAAAATTGGCATTAATCCTCCAGCATACACAGCTATTCTGTTCTGGGTTTTACATAAATGTCTAAGATCAGGAGCTACGGTGATGTTGTTCATTAGAGTAAAGTTATCCAGCTCAGGCTCCTTAATGATGCTTCCCCTGATTTGGAGATAAAGGTATCTTCCAGGTGATGGGTCTATCAACCATGGTCTATGTTCACACCGTTCTTGTAAATAATATTCCTGAAAATAATGTAATACACCCTTATACTTACTTACTCTAATATTTTTGGAATCAGAACATTAGTTTCTTTTTTTTAACTTTTTCTTGTGTTGCTAAACAGAAATAAAGCTGTGTTGCTAAACATAATAAAGCTAGATATTCGACAGTGCGTTCGAATTAAGTGATTCATTACCACTAATACATCGAGAACATCTTACCGTATCAGTCAAAGGTGGTACAGATGACAACCTCAAATCTCCACTAGCACCATAGACCCGATGTGAGCTCTCACAGACGGCATCAAGTCTTATAAACTCGACCGAAGCTTCAAACCCG
The DNA here is from genome assembly GCA_014607495.2 of Carposina sasakii. Classification (NCBI taxonomy): domain Eukaryota; kingdom Metazoa; phylum Arthropoda; class Insecta; order Lepidoptera; family Carposinidae; genus Carposina; species Carposina sasakii. The sequence continues at coordinate 12,289,245 of CP053152.1, read as the reverse complement.
AAAGACCTAAAGTCATCTGTTGCCGACATGTTCACAACGTCAAACTTCAGCTCCGCAACTGTTGCCGAAGATGTAAACTCGTAGTCTCCAACGTCGCTGGAATAATAATGACGCCAGTTAGTTACGTTACGGGGCGAAGTAACGAGTTGGCAACAGGAAAAGTTGGACTCCCTTCAGCATGTCAATTTGTTTAATTGTTTCGAGCTTTGTTATTAGGGAATAGAGGGTTTATTAGTGTTGAGTGGAAATTCTCTCTATTACAGCGACTGGTTTACTATGTTATCATTATTATCAATAGTATTTCCTCTTTTCAAGTTTAGATATTCCACTTTTAACCAATTTAACTTAAGAACAATATACCTGCACAAGCAATCCCTAGGAACTCCAGGGCCAGTATCTTTCCAAGGTCTGTCAAAAATCCTGACAGCAGCAGTGGGGTTTCCACCACATCTGTACCAGGGTGAATGGGCGGAGTGGACTGAGCGACATAGTCTACCACCGCTTCTGAGGCCCCAAACGCGGAGCCGGATCACCTCTCCAGGGTTTGCTTCGAAGCGGTAGGTGCAGCTGGAAATGTGAATAATGGGAAATAAAATTATCTACTATAACCTTTCAATGACAACCCTTTATATTAAAAGGGTTATGCTCACTTCTCAGGAGAGGCATCAGTGTACAACTGTACTTAATAAAATAAAATAAATTGCCCCGATAGCTCAGTTGGTTAGAGCAAAAGCACGGCATGCGAGAGGTCGTGAGTTCAAATCTCACTCGGGTGATTTTTTTATCATTTCTTAATGATATTTATAAAATAAAATCTGCTTACATATATTGTAGTTAATAAAATGTGCTTACCTTATATTCCTGGCTCCTCCTCGTCCATACAAAAATACGTCTCTAGGAGAAGAGAATGTAACAGGAGGATCTGGAGGTGCTTCAGGAAATGATCGAGAAGAAAATCTTCTGGAACAGGGTCCACGGCCCCAAGGTTCTCCATCTTGATGCAAATCAACAAACTCATAAAGAGCTTTGAAGAAAACAGGTCTGAAATAAGATTAAAAATACCCGTAAATGTATGTAATATAATCGACGTGCGGGATTTACCTACCTTATGTTCAATACATTGTATACTATCAAGGGAAATTTAGATAAAATACGGTAGAAAATAAAAATATATTCGCTTGAGGCATTTACCTAGTAGGTATATTGCAAGCCTTGATAGATTTAGAAAGCCACAAGACGAAACAAATACTAATGTCTAGATTGAAATTAGATTTTGAGTATAAATATAAATAATTAGGTACTCGTTATGTGTATACTCGTAGGATTAGTATTATATTAAGTCCTTACTTCAAAGCTGTTCCTTGAGTTAGCTTTAGTTCCAACGTCAAAGAATCCCCCTTTGATAAGAAGCTCTCCGTCCTAGCACATGCCCGGGATCGCCTCATAAGAGCATGTTCACATGTTTTCGGTGCTCGCTCACGACAGAATCGAGCAATTAGGGTCGCATTTGTTGGAGGTCGACCGACGATTACTGACTGGGCTGAGGTAGCTCTTGACATCTGAACTGAACGTTCCTTGTCACTAAAATAGAGAAAAAGAAAAATTAAAAGTTACAAATCTCACGCTTATTACGCTGAAGAATTTAAAGAATAATGGTATATATTTACCAAAATATGTCTATACAGCCCGGTGATATCCTCATCGGTCCATCCCAAATATTCAAGTGGCTACCACAATATTCATCCTCTGGTAAATTCGGGTTTATAGCGTTAGTAACATAAAATTTGAGCACGGAGAACCAAACTCTAAATCTTGGTGCCGAAAAGGACGGCCTTCGATACATAATATTCCTACCCGAGGGGCCGGACGTGTCAATGCCTTGCATATGATAAAGGCAGGTTGTGTTCGGTGGTAGAGAATGCTGGGGGTGTTCCAAAATCCCCTTCCCAGTCCCTCTGATCCAAAATTCACAAGCTCTTTTGTTCTTTGCGTATGTTGGCGACTGCTGATCCACAAACCTTACCTAGAATTGATTAATTAAGTTGTCAACAAAGGAATCGTCAATGAAAGCCTAACAAATTATTGTGATAAAATCTACATTGTTCTGATAATAGACGCCTACTAAATTATGCTTGATTCTGACGATGTTATTAAACCTACTTCTGAATTGGGCAACTGTTATTACGTTTAGTGCCATTAATTGGATTGCTTGTAGGTCGGTATTCCATACAATGAAATTAAATAAACTGGCAATAGATTTGATTCAGTCAAAGTGTATAAATATTAAGTAATTTTTAATATTTATCATCATTAGAGCAACTAATGGGCGGCATTAGAAATTATTGGATACCTATTTTATTATATGTAGAGATTATGAAAATCAAATTATGTCGTTAATATGAAACACTATACGAAAACGTTTCTAGTCTGTTTATTTATACTCAAACTTCATAAAGATTACTTGCAAGTTCACTAACAAGAATTAAAAGCGCAGACAAAAAGGACGGGGTCGTGTCCTAATTTCATAAGTTGAAACAATGTGGGTGCGGGTCTATGGTAGGCTCGGTTTCATTATTGTGACCGACAGTACAGGCCCACGGTACTAATTACACTTTGGCAGAGACCCAAGCGAGGCCTCCAGGGTACTTCTTGATTTATTATGGTTCACCGAAATGTTACACTTTAAATAACACTTCATAGGAATATATGAACTCGTTGACCTAATTTGGGTGTGCTAGTGTTGGAATTGCCAAATTAAATTCAATAATGTGCTTTGTCAGATTGTTGCTATAAATTACTGATTGGCTATTATGATAGACCTATATTAGCCGGACTATATTGTAGCTTCTGATTGTAGCGGATTCTGTAAGTAAATAAGATAAGAGAAGACTACTTTAAAATTAGTAGAAATACAAAATTTTCACTTCGTAATATTTACACAGAAAAAGTACCTACCTAAAAGATTCTACAATGTTTGTCTGTTTGAAACTCGGTTTACCTCAACTTCCAATTGAAATCCGTGCAATGATTGTAAAGTAGCAGGTTGTAGAAATGTCCCGAATGGGGAAGTTGTGAACTCCACCAACAATTCCGGACCGCTCGATATCGCCTCTGGGACCGACACGCCGCCACCACAAAATCTCAAAATGACCGGATCCCGAGTTGTGTAACCATCGTAAACGGTTACATAATCCTGCACTTCGTCGCATTGCTGCCAAAATTTTAGCTCACGGCCATTATTCCCTCGCTCCTGCTGCGATGAAGAGTACAACGCTTTCTGGCTCCTGATTGAAATGAGTTGGCCATTTGGTTGTTTTACGACTATTAGTGCGTGTTTCCCTGGAGGCACTTCGTGTTGTCGCACCGCAAAGTAACAAGTTAGGTTTCTGGGATATACGCCGGGGAAGTTCGGTGACTGTAACCTACAGTTTTTACGATCGCAGTCGCTGTAGATCCGCGAGCAATATGTCCCGGATATCAAATCCCCGAGGTAATACTCCGTATTTTTTGTCCTTCTTACTGTATTCATATCCTCGCTGCGTGATATGTTTACGGGATAAGGCATCGGCCTTAGCTTAAAAAATGGGCGCTCTGGAACGTAAAAACATTATTTTATTCGTTTATGTAAATGGAGCAGAGGTATTGACATAAAAGGAAAGTATATTAAGTATACCTGGGGGAGGTGTGCCTCCATATCGGACGGTGGCAAAGTCCCTCCTCAAGACTTTGTATGCCATTCGAAAGTCGAAGTTATAGTTATTTTGTTCCTTAGACAAATGTAGTAGTCTGATTATGAGAGTGATGGATTTGGTTTCGCTGTAGTAGATGGAGGGTCCCCATGAGGTGCCACACCAGGAGCCTCCGACTTGGGGTCTGCTTGCTTCTTGTATCTGCATGTAACCGTCTGGACAGCCATCTTCAGTGAATGAAGTGAAACGGCCTAGCGTGAAACTGTCGAAGAGGACCTGAGAACAAAGAGAAAAACTCGTAAGTTAAACTGACCACCCTGGATTTTAATTAAATAGTTCAAAATTAATAATTAATCCACAATTAATTTATAGTAGGTACGTTGAGTTTCTTAATTAAAACTTTGATGCTCACATTTCTATTTTGTAAATTGCGCACCCTCTTCTAAGAGCGATAAATTAAAACCCCAAATTTTCTTATTTTGTAATGAGGTTTAACTAATTTAATTAAGTAGATATAATGAAGACGAGTGACAGTCGAAACTTTAGAGATATTTGAGACTTTAAGTAAGTAGGATTATAAACTACTAGCAATAGACCGTAACTCCACCTAAACTTAAACTGAGCTAAGCTAGTTAATATTTAATGTACGTAGGTAGGTAGGTAGGTCTTATTCCAAAAAAAAAATATAATAAATGCCTTCCTTTTTTAATATGTACCTACTCAAAGAAAATTAATGTACGAAATGGCCTCAAAAGAAGTAGGTAGTACAACTTGCACCCAGACTACAGTAACTAAATAATCCAAGAGTTGATATATTACCAGTATTCCAGCGCCCATAGCATGAATTTGGCGAGAGCGAGATGGCTCACATTTACGCGACAATTTCACAGAGCTATGTAATGACTAGAGATGTAAGTGTATGTACTTTACGTGTAAAAAGTGATTGCAAAGCACTTCTTTCAGGGCAAATTCATACAGTCTTAGCACGAGTGTCTATTTAGTTTTTACATGCAAAGTACGAACTAAGTTTTTTGTCTAGTTATTATATGTATTGCTCTGTGAATTGGACGTTTAATGTGAGCCGTCTCGTCCTATATATACAGGATGATTTTTGCGCTTCAACGTTCCCGAGAACTACAGAATCTCCTCATCATCACGATCATTTTTCTCCATGGAATCCTTTACACCGGATAACTTCTAGAACAGTTGACCGAAATTAATAGCACATTGCAGCTGTGATTTCATATCTTAAGTAAGGTTATACCTATATAAAAAATTTCGTATCTTAGTGTTAGCAGCATGTTTCGTCAGTCATTCATTCGATCATTCGATATGAGTATGAGAATTTCCGCAAACCCTAGTGTGACATGTCCTTTATCGATTGTGGCGAAGAAAATACGATTTGAGGGCACAAATTGCATTTCGATATATATATCCCCGAGATAGAGCACTGTATTCCTTTGACAATTTACGTTTCGCCGCGACAAAGACTTTGTAGTGCTAAATTCATTGTAGATTTTATTGGTCTCCGTCTCAGTACTTTGCGCTTTGGATTAATTCTCTTTAGACATCTTAGTTGATTATTAAAGGGTAAAGTAAGAGTGGGATGCCCTAGGGTTCTTACACCCGTACATATAATATATAATGACCGGAAAGCTGCTTTGAGTGCTTTTTAATTCTTTTACAATGATATTCAACTATATGCTTCATTAACTTTTTTAAGAATTTATTACAATAGAAATAAAAAGTTTGATATTATAATTGCTAGTTATTTTGCCTATAAATTAGCATTCAGTATAAAAGAAGATGCTCAAGTGAAAATATTCAAATTACGTGACACGTGTCATCACCCCACAGTATTCGTTGGGGCTCAGACAATTTCATTTCGAAGACATCGCTGGTGTCTGATGAAATTTAAATACGATGTTCCATGTGCTGTCTTGCGGTTTGTTATAATACTCGATGAAGGGTTTTATATTTGGTATTTACCACGAAATCTGAAGTTATGGCTGGCCATACTTTGAGTTTGTTGTTTTCATTTGAAACATTGCCAAAGTTCAAAAAGATAAGATAAGGTGTCTATAATTTATATTTTGTATCCTATTTTAAATTATTTAAATTCCTTTGCGAGAAGTCTAATTCAAAATTCATTTTCATGTACCATTTATTCAGACTTGCTAAACCTCAAAAACAATTTCTTTCATAGAAATTATAAAAAGTAGGTATGTAACATAAATCTCTTTTCATGTGCTAAGATAAGCAGACTTGTTAATAATATTACTCATAAAATGAAATATGGTGACAATGATACAAAATTTCCAACCACTACTGCAAAGAAATGGGACTACACTCTCTGGATGCGACGTGTCTGCCTGCAAAATCTAATGAAAATTTAAAATGTGTTGCCGTGTGATGAAGACTCCTCGTGGCATTTCAATTTATGTCTCGGAATATATGATGGAAGTAATATACTTACCGGCGAGACGTTTCATTCTATTTCAAGTTTCAACTCTTGAGTCATATTTTTAAAATATTTTGTACGAAAGCTGCAACAGTCTGGTAAATATTTTGATCGACAATTTAAAGACTGTCATAGTTTATCTAAGGTAAACATTGTTAAAAATAGTAGAAAGGATGACTTGCTCAATGTCTTATTTATAGCCACATACATGGTATTTGTGACAGCCAGGCAAATATTGATATGGCGACTTCAGGCCATGATTCTGAGGCAAAAACCACTGAAAATTTTTCGCAGGAAAATTCCAAACATTTTTTTTTTTTTTTTCTGAAAAAGAAATGTGTAGGTCGTTTCAGTAGGCCTTAGATAATTACTTACAAACAAAATTTTAACCGATGGATGATTTTCAAAAACAGTTTGGTCCCAAAAAAGTTCAAAATACTAATCAACCCCAATAGAACAAGAGTCACAAGAGATCCAAAAAACAACAATGTATCACACAATAATCCTGTACGGTGTGGCAATCGTACAATAAAATTGCTAGTTAATGCTATGATGCTGCTATGCTAATGTACGGTGTGGCAATCGTACATTTTGTTGCTAGTTAATGCTATGATGCTGCTATACTAATGCTGAGGGAAGTCGTCAACTCATAAGAGATAAATACAACCGAACCCGTTGAGTGAATGTTGAACACTGAATTTAATATATTATAATGCTATGTAGTTCGCTAATACAAGATATGCTATATAGACAATACTATACAAATTACGCAGAGAGACTTATTACGAAATATTGATCTGTCGATAGGTGACATAACGATGTACGGTAACCCGTACAAATCCATTTAACTAGTCACAGGATCACCCGATACAAAATGCATTTCCTGCGAGTAACAACACTATCGTATAACTCAAAACAATGGTATTTGTTCAGTATTTCAGTATTTGCCTGGCTGTCACACACACCCTGTATATTTCAGTTTTTTTTTTTACCAAAGAAGAATAACTACAGTTAATTATGAGTAAAAGATTCTAGAATCAAGAATATAATGCTATACTGTATTACCCTTACCCATAAATGTAATGTCTAGGGTCCTAGTTAGAAATATTATTAAGCCAGGGAAATATTCAGTCCCAGAAGGCTTTGCATTCTAAGCATCGACATCAAAAGTTTAACTGTGTTATTATTTTCCCGGTTCAGAGATAAATATTTTTGGTCCAAGATTTCGTGAATATACTTGATTTCGAAGTAGAACCTGGGGATGGGCATTTTATGTAGGTAGGGCCAGGAAGGGAGCCAGTGGCTAGGATTTTAATTTTGACAAAGTCAAAAACAAAAACACATCATAGCACATTCCCATATCGCGCAAGCAGCTCACATAGTTTGTGCATGATCGGGTACTAAACGCTTTCGATTGATGAAGGGGTCAGACATAAACCTCTTTCACTTTTTAGCACAGCGCATGCGAATCACTGTTCCGACCGAGCCAGTGTTCCCAACCCTACAGATTTTGTGAATTGCTGGCAATGAAAACTCTGGTATTAGGACGCAGGTGGATAAGTTCCACAAAGCGTCCCTTACGACCAGTTTTAGTAACCATTTTCTTTAAGTTTATTGCGGCCTCGTTTCCCGTTTACCAAGACAACGGAAGGTGCCTAACACGGGTAGATTTGTTAGCGAGCCCGTACATAGAGGAGATACAAGAGGTTAAATCTTACAAGGTACCAGTGGACGCCCGCGACTCTGCCCGCGTGGACTGCAGATAAACTTGTTCTAGTTGATCGAAGTGTAAATCTAAACTATTCTCGAACACACTTGAACACACAGAAAAATTTTGATTAAAATCAGTCCGGTTGTTTAGAAGGAGTTTAATTACAAACACACTAACAGAAGATTTAATTATATGTTACAAGGTATGTTATGAACGGATTACCAAAAATGACTCATCACTCTTCCATAAACATACAGGATGTAACATTAGGGGAATGTTAAATATTGACCATGATGATGGTACAAATTCTTCGTAACCCACTTCCGAACAAAATCACTGTAAAATAAACTAAAGATAAAGAAATAAATTAAATAGTATTGCCGTTGTGAGTCTATGACGGTTTAGACTAGAAGCAAATGTTAGTCAGTACTTGGCCCATACTGCACTTCAAATACAAGGTGTTACAAAAGGGGTCAACTGGGCGAAATGCTATGAAAATAGCCCACTGTGATTTCGAATCTGAAAATTTTGAGAATAGTTTCTCTATAGCGAGCTATTTTAGCATATTGCTTATCATACCCTTTCTGCTTCAACATACATGGCTATATTGTAATGGGTCGCTTGACTACTATGATAATCACATCTCCACTTTATATGCTTCATGAGCCCGTAGGTGTTGTAGTATGCAGTTTGTTAGTTCTGCTTAGTAAGGAGTTTCATCTCCATATATTAGGAGTGAGAGACCTTTTGTTACTTGTTTGTTTCCAAGTGTACCTGAATCAATATTGTATTTACTTTTAGCAGGTATTATATGTTCTTACCTTCGGAAAAGGTTGATTTATTATCTGGGGTGAAAATCGAATTGAGTGGGATTAAATAAAACGTCGGAAGATATATATTGTTGGACTAGTGGACGTCCGCGACTCCGTCCGCGTGGACCACAGAAAAAACAAAATGTCGAAATTATCCGGGATAAAAAGTAGCCTATATGTTAAGTGGAACCTGTCACAATATATTCTTGAAAACTCATCGAAATCGGTTCAGCCGTTTCTGAGATTAGCGTGCACAAACGCACAGAAAACAGACAGACAAAAAAAAAACCATTATTTTGGGTACTATTGCGTTGATAAAGGTCTCCTATAATATTTTTCTCATATATCTTCCATGTACAGACAGCGATCCGTTACATTTTTATTATATGTATAGATAGATTTGTAAAGCAGTTAATAAATAAAACCGTGTCATTAGTAGTTAGTAAGTATAGGCGTTTATGGAAACTATGTACTTTGGTGTACTTATTTCTATTGATATCGTATTAAAAATTATAGTTGCGTTTTCCCTAATTTCACACTACGTCACACAGTTTGTTCCATGTTACAAAACGAGCTTTGGTGGAGGTTGTACATGGAGAAATTCCGAATTCGAGGGACATTCTCTTTTTTTCTCTGATTTTAGTATAGTTTGACGTAACGTAACAAATAAAAGTTATGGTTCTTGTATTCTTTATTGTACACACAAACATAAGACAATATAGTGACTTAACATAGTTACACAGAAATTGTACAAAGGCGAGCTTATCTCTTTAATAGATTTCTTCCAGCAAACCCAAGCAAACAATTTGTTAGACAATTGTTACTCTTCGTAACGTTTGTCAGTACCCAGCTTTAGAATTCTTATCAACATAAAATAACCCAAAGTTATTACAAACAATATAATACAGGAACTAAAGTTAACTCTGCAGATAACACAAAGGATCTCACATAAAATAATTCAGGAGAAGCGGTGGAGCGTGGAAATCTGAAAGAATACCCCGACACTACTCGCGAAGTGGCAGCTTTTGTTTATGTTGTGTAACAACACGTCAGGCTCAACATCTCGCAAAATAAAGTGAACTTTCGCGAAATAAAGTGAGTTTCCGAGAGGAAATTAGAATCTAGTATGAACCTCGTACGTACCAATTTGTGTTTGCTCAAAACGCGTGCGGTTTCAAATTGGAGTTCTTTCTGGGTAGATAGGGTTGTCTTAGTAAAATATATAATGATGAGATGAGAAGAAATCATTGATAAATGTAGGTCAAATCTTATGTAATCCGCCCCCTTATTACCTAACTAGCAAAAGCAAAGCGATAGCGAAAATTTTACAAAAATCGCTGATTGCTTGTCAAATTCGTATTACGTAAAACGAATTTCAAAGGAACTTCGACATTTCAAGGCGAATATTGTACAATTTTCGCTATCGCTTTTGCTTAGGCTTTGCTATTGCTTTTACATAATCAGGGGGCCTATTTGCTTATTTTTGCTTATTATTTTAGTAGCATTGCAATCGTCATGGAAACTTTAATGTAAGCTTTATAAAGTTCGAGTACATGTCATGTAGGCGTGTTTTCCACACTATAGTGGCACAGTTTGGCACACTGAATGCCCCGGCTTTGCTTCAAGTGGCGTCTATTCAGTCCACAATGCGACCTAATACCACGCAGTAATGATCCTCCATTCACTTTTTATAACAGGTGTGGGGAGAAATAAGGTAAACAAGAAATGGTTTAAGTGTTTAATCGATAAGTATTCTGACTGTAAAGTGATTCCAGCTCATTCGATTGCATGACTTTGTTTAGGATTAAAATAAAATACTTGTCTGTGCTTAACTTAAACTTGTTTAAAAAATCCCATTACGGTAGACATTTTACAAAATATCTACCGTAGATATGTAAAACTCTGCATTTACCTGCTCGCTTTCAAAGAGTTTGTTATTTAATAAGTTTGTATTGTCTATGTTTTTATGCGTATCCTGCGTACCACTAAATTGAAGGTATTATTACGTGAGCCATCGTTATTTTCTAAGAGATTACATCAGCCTTTTTGAAGTGACTGAAGTGTGGACCTCTTTGCTTTATCTTCCAGGATGAGGTGAGGATCCTCCAGGGTTTTGTAATTCCATTGTGCCTTTATTTAATCGTTAGGAATTTGGTTTGAACATCCTTTCTCTTACTAGCGATGACTTTTAAAAACGAGGTCCTTATTTTTCGGAAAAACAATAGATTCCGAGTAAATGTGGCTTGAACTTTATTTCATAAAAAATCACAATCCACAGATTCTAGAGCTTTGAATTATTATAATAAGAGTCATTATTTAATAACTGTCGGTCTATACATTTTTGTTTGTCTGCAAAACACACGTGCGATTGAAACCTTTCATGAAGCCTGCAACAAATTTCTCCACGTCACAATGCGACACTTTTCAGGACCCTCGCCGCAAGCTACCCATTCTGTGAAGAGGGGTCGAAGCAACCACGGCTTTATTTCATAATAACACCTATATTTTTCAAACTTCTGCAATTTAAACTTGTTTTTAGGTACTTAGCTATAGCAGGAATAAGACATTTGCCCAGCAATGGTACAAATTACGTGCTCTATCTTTTACCAATGATATATATGACGTAGATGGGTCGAGTGGCGTGCCCTTAGGTGTGTCCGACATCTTCCAAAATCAGAAATAAAGAATGCGGCGTGTAGTAAACAAGCTTAATTAGGAATCACAAACACTTTCACTGTATCTACGCACAAGATTACTAGGATTCTAGCGGATAACGTAGAAACGTGGTAAGTACAAGACAGAAGCTGATTAGCACCCGTGCTTCGCTCCAGACGCAACAAAAAAGCAGAATACCCTCCGGCTCAATTCAAACGACCCGGTGGTCGTTGTAAATCTACAGTGGCGCCCTCTCAGTACTCTGTCTTGTCTTTACCCAAGTGACAGCTGTCCTCTAGTCAGTGATAGCTGTCGACTTGACGTTTCTAACTTCAACGATTGAAAATAGATGGCGTTGGAGATCCGACTGTAGGATATGACATCTTGATCTCCGACATATATAAAATTTTGATACTAATTTTATTGTACATGGAATGAACAAAAGCATTCACCTCAAGTGAATTATGACATTTCAATTCAATACAAACTCAATAGGTAGAATCTGAAAATCATAATCATAGCTTTTTAACAGGGACAATGGACATAGCTTTTTAAAACTTAAATTATATGAATAATATAATCACTAATCCTAATATAATATGATAAAATAACCACAAATTTACATTCCTAACGACTCATCAATTATTATCATTCATTAATTAGTCATAATTCATCAGCTGTAAACTTATAACCTTTCAAATTCAAATCAGGGTCAAATAATTTCAAATGCATCAATTTCATTTTGAAATGCAATTTGACTTCGAGAAATACAGTCCATAAACACGAAGAGGATTTGAGAAATGTTATTTCGAACTAAACAAACAACAAACTCGATTTGTGAAATTCAATTTGAAGAACTCATTTTGAAACGGATCAAATTGCAGTTTACTTAATACTTCTAATAGATTGGTGGCACTACATCTATGCAGAGCAAAAATATTGGTTTTAGTAACTTTTTTTTAATAAAATTATCCTTTCAACAGATCAATGAAAGTCTAGGGGAAAAATAATTTAAATTCATCAATGCCATTAAATTTATGACCTGAATGTAATGTAATTTGGTAAAAATCCATCAAACATACCAGTGGGTATGTAGTAAGTTAGTGGTAACGCACGTACACTCTAGGTTTTAGCCTTATCATACTCGTATTGATATTATCACTACCTGTTCTCGTGATCAGTTAGCGAAAACTCACCATCTTACACGTAAAATTTATTTTTGATATTGTATACATTAAGTATCTATCTAGTTTTTCAGGGATCCTTGATAACTCTTAACAATTTCGCCATATATTTCTAGATGCAAATCATTCAGTAGAGTTTATTCATTAATTTCATTAAACTAGCTTAATTTATAACCGGCCAATATTGAACCCCAAAACCCATAGTCATAGTTTTACATTAAATTTCATTGCTCTGCACCCCAAAGGTTATTGCACATGATGTGGTCTATCACCGGGTATATCACATTGTAAGCTCGGTATCTACCTTTTGTGATAATGTGTATCCCTTTATCCCTATACAGGGCGATTTTTGGTCGTCAACGTTCCCGAAAACTATGGAATTTCCTCGTCATCACGATCATTTTTCTTCATGGAAGCATACCTGGGAAGTGACTGGTTTCCAAAATATACAAGGTCCAAAGTTGAGTAAATAGACTTCTGCATAAATGCACATTGACGCGTGTAGCAAGATTTTTTCACGAAAAATAATCAATATCTGTCTATGAAAAAACTAGCATAAACACTGGACACTATAAATTTTGCCCGGGCGAGTAGTAAAAAAAAATCAAAAAAAATTACTTCGTTTCCCAGCATTTTTTTTGGCATAAAGTTACTTTATGTGATGTATAGAGTACGTACCCTTCGTTAAGGGTGGCAACGAAAAAAACCCTGTATTAAAGTTGGCTACGGCCCGATGCACGTCTCGCAAAGAATCAGGACTCTAACAACAGTACATATATAACTAGGTACATACAAATATAAAATAGTACATATATAAAATTAAAAGTTAAATCAAGTTAATTTAAAACATGTTAATTTAATAGCACAGAACCCAATGACTCACTGTTACCTCAATATGTATGTAAACCACGCGAATGGAACGTGTGACCTTGGCGTAACTTTATTATCTAGTCGAAAATCACCTAGTCGACGCAAAGCGTGTATCGCGTCGGCAAACCCGGCAGTAACGAACATTCATTTAGCAAATAATAATGAATTAATAATAGAAAATCAAGTTTTGTTAATCGAATTTTACCAAAATTACATCTATGATATTACGTCAGTTACTCTTGTTCATTACATTATCTTATCAATCGATATCGCAGTCAAATTTTGTGATAAAAACTCTCAGTTCTCCGGACAATTTGGAACTATTACTACGACGAATCGTCGAGTAAACAAACATCTTTGAATAGACTGTGTAAACAAAACATGTGTTAGATTTTTGAGTTGAAGTTATTAAAGATTCCAATATGGCTTTTGTGTCGGATTTTAATATAGACAGTGTGAAAGGAAAAGTGTTTTTAGTGACAGGCGGTGCAGCAGGTGTCGGCGCAGGTGTCGTCGGGACCCTTCTGCAGGAAAATGCGACGGTATTTTCATTTGTTGTACCTAAAACTCATTTTGTTTCAACTGCTTTGGATAAAACGTTCCGAAAGCGGCTTCAATGTAGACTCTGTTTGCGTATGTGATAGAGATAAGATTGGCAAATCTGATGTTTGGGCCTTTATCAATCTGTGAACTTAAAATTATTATGATTGAAATATTATGTACCTGTTAATATTTATCTACCTATGTTAGTTTATAGACTGATGAATCATATGCACTTTGTTTTTGTTTTTATAATTTTTTTTAAAACAGATTAAAGTGAAAGGAATTTACATAACATGATAATTTGCATAAATTGTGTAGGTACATATTTCACAAGTAGCTACTAAACACTATATAATAAATACTTCGCTGATAAAACTTCCGCTCCAACTTCCAACAGCAGATAAATAGGTAGTTTGGTCGACATCTTTACAAATACCAACACAAAAGAGTTTCTAAACTAACTAAATCAACTTTTCCAGCATGTCGCCTTCCTCGACAATGCTGAGCGCGAAGGGGAAGCTCTGGAGAGGGCACTCATCAGCAAGTTTGGTGGCCTAAAAGCCAAGTTCATAAAATGCGATATATCAGATGAAGCGCAACTAGAGGCAGCGTACAAACAAGTTGTCGGCAAGTACAGCCGCCTTGACGGTGTTGTGAATAATGCGGCGATTGTCGGCGCCGAAGATGGCAGTTATAAGCGCGTGATCGATGTGAACTTTGTAAGTAATGGTTTCATTTCGATAAAGAACAAAATAGGTATAGGTGGTCTAATAATTATTTCTTTCCGATTTGATTGGCAGAAAATCAATTACAAAATGTGGATCTAAGGATGAAACACTTTTACAGTCGAGTACCTAAAAAGTATTTGTACTTATTTTAGTATTTAATGCCGTTGAACATGCATCATACCAGCGATTTAAAATTACTTATCACCTTGAGTAAAAATATGCTGTGATTTACATGATAAATTTAAGTTCGAGTCAAAAGTAAAGAAAATAATATTATGATGGGGATGAGGTGATTAATATAATTTCATTAATACCTGTTTGTACATGCATTGTTGGGTGGAGAGTTCAGTTGGAAATTGTTTTGAAGCGAAATTATAGCTTCGGCACTCGAAGTTCGACTTGTTTGTACCACTACAAGTTTTATAGCTAAAGTTATCGTTTAAAATTGCTGGAACGCTTTATGACGATGTGTTTTGGAATAAGAAAAACACAAAGGTACATACATTTTGATAAGATCCGGCAGTAAGTAGCTTAGAGGTGATGTTTCGAACTATGTTGCGTTTCTTTATATTAAGGTAGAGACTATTAGGTATTCTTAATAAAACTGATATGTAAATAGTGAGAGAATGACTTTTTAATTTATTTATTCTTGTCATGAGAAGTCATTTTATTTTCAATTACCTACTAGGAAGGTGCCTACCATTTTCTTAATATCTATCAGGTATATACCTACATATGGCTTTGTTAGGTGTCAGTTTTTATAAAAAGGTAATTTCATAAAAGTAATTGGACTACAAGACAAGATATTTGTCTTGGCCATAATAAACTATGAACAAGAACAAACAAAAACAACATCGTGTTAATAACTTACGTAACGCACCTAAGTTGAAAGGTTCTATCAACAAGAGCTCCTGCACATACCTAACTCCGCTCAAGCTTTCTTTATGTGAAAAACTAACAAAGTTCGATGATTGCATTTTCCATATTCTTCTGATGTTGGTAGATATTCTATATTACTATGTGATGTGATCGTCTTTTCCTCGTAGTCAGTTGTTTGATTACTATTTTGTTGCCACCCTTAACGAAGGGTACGTACTCTAAACATCAAATAAAGTAAGTTTATGCCAAAAAATGCAGGCAATCGATGTAAATTTTTTTTTTAAATAAAAATTAATTACTTAATCGAGTGAAATTTACAGTGTCCATTGTTTAGCTAGTTTTTCATAGACAGACATTATCTTTTTCTCGTGAAATAATCTTGCTACGCGCGTCTATGTGCATTTATGAAGAAAAACGCAGTCTATTTACTCAACTTTGGACCCTAATATCTTGGGAACCAGACACTTCCCAGGTATGCTTCCATGGAGAAAAATGATCGTGATGATGAGGAGATTCCGCAGTTTTCGGGAACGTTGACGACCAAAAATCAACCTGTATATACTTATTATATTTTTATTTTTCTCTACTTATCACCTGTGGCACTATACTATACAATATAATAATCTATGATTTTAATATTTTTAAATTGAGTATCTTTCCATTATTGCTATATGTATGTATTATTGCTATGCTGCTCTGGAAGACAAAAAAAAAACGTATAATACTACAGCTGCTTCTCTTCCCGGGCATACTGTACTAGTCAGTAGAGGGACAAGAGGGTCTTGGTGTTTTTAGGCGATGGGCTGACCACCTGTCACTACTAACCGAACTAGTACATCTCAACTATACCCTCAAAATTGGTCAGAAGTGGCACCATGTGGTTCTATCGGCCCTTGGTGCTCTGCCTACCCCGTAAGGGATAAAGGTGTGATTATATGTACGTATTGCTATATTTATTGATAAGTATATATTATTTTATTCATTGATAGTGTACTTAATCATTTCACATCACATCACATCAATCTATTGCAGTCCACTGCTGAATTTTATATTTTTCAATGCCAACTGATTCTGATGCCAACCCTGCTACCCGGGTATAGTTAAGTGTATTTTTATTAAATCGGTACATGAAATACACTCGTACAGGCCCGTGACTGGGATCGAATACACCAGAAAGACAGAAATATACCTAACTTTTTCTTTTCTTTTCAGGCTGCTACAGTGAGCAGTACTCTGAGAGCGATAGATGTGATGAGCGTGGCTAACGGTGGTTATGGTGGGGTGGTCATCAACCTCTCCTCACTCCTGGCTTTGAAGCCCAGCTCACACTTGCCAGTATATGCCGCCACTAAAACTGCAGTACTGGCCTTCAGTAACTCAATAGGGGTAAGTCAAGACAAATATCTTGAACGTAGAGTACATACACATAGTATTCAAATTGAAAATTGGGCTTTTTTTGGCGAGTCAATCTCGTTTTTAGCTTTTAGCGTCTGGAGTAAATATGATCGCTTCTACATACATACAATTTTAGTATATTTATAGCAGGGCTGAAGAGGTTAAAATTAAGTTAACTTATTATATTGCAGGTTTATGTCATTCAAATAAGTGCCATTAATGTTTGTATGTGACTGATCAATTTTATTGAGGCGCCGTTGTAGCTTAGCCGTTGTGGCACACATCTGTCATTGATGACTCCTTCCTGGGACTCGTTAAGTTACCCCTAAGTACAAAGTGTAGCTGTAGCATTTCAGCATATTAATTTGTTTTTGCAGGCTCCAGAATTTGTATCAAAGACTCAGGTCCGAGTGGTAACCGTCTGTCTCGGGCCTACTGACACTGCCATTCTTCACAAACCAATACCAATCAATGCTGACCCCAACAGACAGGAAGTACGAGAGTTCGCCTTTAAAGTCACTGAGAGGCAAAGGTAAGATCAAAAATTTTAACTGATCTCCTGATGTTCTGTTTTTATGAGATTTACAATATGGCTGAACGCCTACGCAATAATAATATCAAATAGCACACATATACCACACTTTAATTTATTTAAAATGTTTAGAAACTATTCTTATTTATTATGAATATATAATAAAAAAAATTGACAATATCCAATATCACAAATATTTTAAGAAATAAAAACAATCTCATAAGATATATAGGAGTAGACAGATTTTTTCAAATGCGAAATGAATTGATGACAAAAATATAATATTGATGAACTTATATACCTAATATGTATTAAAGCAAATATAATATTACTTAATATACTTACCAATATAATAATAAAACTTTTGTCAGAATATGATTAACATCACAATATCTAGACTAACTTTGAACACTGAGGCGATGAACTTCGGAGCCGCGATATACTTCTCAAGACAAAGTTCTAGTTAGAATCTTACTAAGTTATTTGGTTCAGTTTGCAGACAATAATTTTTGGAATACTAAGGTCCGCCCGCGACTTCGATATGTGAACTTTAGAATTTTCACTATCTCCTGTTTCCGTAGGAATTTTGGGAATAAAAGTAAAAGCCTAAGTTCCTCCTTATTATATTAGCTATCTGCCAGTTAAAGTCCTGTCAAAATCGGTCCAACAAAGATTACCCGCAATACACAGTCAGACAGACAAACAAAAATTTAAAACAACATATATATTTTGGTATTCGTAATAAGTATACACCATGTATCCTATGTGTAATAGCCCCGTGCTAATGTTAGGCTTCACTCGCAATTCTAGGAAAACAAAGCCTTACCGGAACCTGAATTTTGACTTATTCTTAGTGGGACTTTTATAAAAACTGATTAATATAAATGAACACAGTCAAATATTATAACTTACTAACACAGACATAAGATCTTGTACCACTAACAAACTATAGGCTCATATTTTGTCGAAGAATAAATAATTTTTATATAATTTTTTTATTTATAATAATGTCCATAATAATATTTTTCGTTCATTTTCCTTTTGGATTATACAGTACACAATAATAAAAAACAATACCGTATTTTATATGCCTAACAGCGAGCGAAATTCTGTTATCTTTCGTCATACATATTCCGAATATGAAAGGGTAGGAGAGTCACATGTGCCGTTAAAATTACATTTATATGCGAAAATAAGAAAACAATTTCACATTTAGAGCTATGTCATAAAATATAGAGCTGAATTCAATCAACACTAAAAAAGATTCTTTGATAGCGGGTTGGTAGAAACTGACTGAGGTACTTAATCTGAAGTTACTGAGTAATACTTTTAATTTCGCCTCCCGTACTGACAACATAGTCCGAAAATCACAGTGCGGTCACCAACCCGCCTGCCCAGCGTGGTGACTATGGGCAAAACCAAATGTGGCAGTAGCCTTGTGGCGTGCCTTGGGGGAGACCAGGAGTGGACTGCAATAGGCTGAAGAAGAAGTCAAATTGTCCTGTGCTGATGCAAGGCTTTAAAAGAATACATCAGCTGCATCTCGTTCCGTGCATGTAGTAAAAGTTGACTAAGAACTCGTGCATTCTCTTAGGCGATAAGCAAGCAACTTATCACTGATCTTTTACATCTGTACCCGCTATGTTAACGTGACTGTAAGATCTCCCTTACGATCCTGCAGTTTTGGCTACCCCATTTCGGGAACACCGCCGTATCTATATTGTATATGTAAATATGTATTTTTTTATTTATTTCCAGGGTTGAATCTGCAGTTACAGGGATTGTGAACGTGATGAGTGCAGGAAGCGGGACCACCTGGGTGATCGCCAATGACAATCCACCGCTGGACATCACGAAAAACATACGGAAAGGCTTCGAAGTTTTCGCTGAAGAAGGTGGATATAGCTTCGACAAAATTTTCTAAGCTAATGATCCTCTAATTCGCATTTTGTAGTGTACCAAAGTAAAAATAAGTAAATGAACGAAAATTTAATTATATTTTGTAAGAACTTAATAATACAAACAAGTCTCTTTTTAGAATAATAATTTTGTAGATAAATAAGGTATTTGTACAGTTTTATTTTTGTTCAGCAGTTAATTAACCTATCTTTGACATACGAGAAAAAATTCCTTCGCTTTCAGAATGCTTGCTACGCTCGCTCACTCTAATTAAATAGCTAAACCAAATATTAATACCTATACAATGCTCATTCAACTTAATATTAATTAATACAAAAATAGCTAAACAGATAATGATTCAATATGCCTGACAACTGATATCTTTTCTTTGTGATTTAGGAAGAAAGGTAGAAGAAGTAAAGGTCAACTGCTGATAATAATTGAAATGTACATGACGTTATCTTATCCGTTTAAAATATGTTGGTAATTATAAACACATCACCTATTGACAAAATTGTTTAGACATAAAATCGGTATACCTATACAAATGGACACAACAAAGTAAATAACTATCTACTGGTACGCCCAACATAGGGTGTATGTAAATAAATGGAATTTTTCGGTTATACGGAACCCTTCTCAACTGTTATTGGATACTCGGTGCAAATTGATCGGGGTCATCAATAACATCACGGAATTCCATTTCTTCTTTAAAAATAGCTTAGGGTACTTCGAACGTTCGGATACGCCAGGTGCATTAAAGCCGTATCTTGGAACAAAATATGGATAGTGTGATTGAATTTTAAGTATTACATCAGGTGCTTCCTCCCGGGAGGATTGCAATGTAATGTTATAGTTGCGAGCATTGCCATTAAGTAGGGAGGGATTGGATATCGCGTATTGCAGTACGCAACCCGCAATGATATCTATTACAAACCATCTGTCTGTACGTTTTGAAACAACTTGACCTATAAAGTTACTGTATTTGGTACATACAGCAATACTCACAGTGATATATTGTCTGTAACCGCACCAGATCCATGCAATTGTATAAATTTAAACAAATAAACTACATATTCACTTTAGTTAGTTATTCTATGGTCACTTTAAAATCTATCACTGAATGTCAAGGCCTAGAATGGCATATGCAATCAGGAGTAATTTACAGTGTAGAGCCAGTGTTCCGTTTGGGCATTTCGCCAAAATGGTCGAAATGGTGTCCTGTGTGATCAACTTCATTTAGGTATACCTAGTTTAGACAAGGTAATTTTCTAATCAGTAGTCTGTCTCTATTTGGTTACTTGTAATAAAACTTTAAATTGTGTCGTTTTTTTTTAATTTTCTTATAATCAACAGGAAATACTTAAACGTATATTAAGATTGAGATGAGTTTGCATTGATCTGAGGATTTATCTCGAAATCAAAAGGTATTACAATTAAATGAATCTAGGGAAGGCCAGATTTAATTTTAATTATTTTGTATAGGTACTAAGTGACGTTGCAATTACTAAACCGCAAGTAAATCTGCTGATTGGACCTCTCTAAAAGTGACATGACAACTCTATCGAGAATAAGTACTTAAAGTGTTCATAACTAAAGCACAAACAGTTAGGCTTATTTGAAAACTGTATGAGAGAGATTATTGCCCTGTACGTATGGTTTATTACCATACAACGATAGCAATTATCCACGTGATTTAATGCCAGTGTCGGGCTCCGGCTGCCAAAACTCCCCTAGGACCTGTCTCATTTATATTCTGGATCAGGATAATCTGCGCACGGTGCTGGAAGTGGGATTTTTTGGTGTATTTTTTAATCTAGATTTATATGTACCTGAGTTATTTACGGGCAAGATACCTGTTGGTGACGATTCGCACCTATGATACAAAATGTTGATCGGAGTTGCGTTGGTAATTTTGAATATGTACATCTTTTCATGCCTTTATTATTTCTCTGCTTACATATTTATTCCATGTGAATGGAGAAAATTTAAATGAAGGTCGGTCGAGAGTAAAATACAAGGAAGGATCAATAAAAATTATCTAGTAGACTACGAAGTTACAATGTTGAATGCGCATCTTTGAAACAAAAACTTTAACAGTACGTGAAAAAGACAATAAGAATTATTTAACCACATTGTATCGTAAATGTTAACTAAAACTGTCGACTCAGCCAGTCCGCTCAGAAACGTACCTACATAGTAGAGATAATGGGTGGAATCTGCATATTTCATGAGCTGGATTTTGCTGCAAGTCTATTTGGATTTACCTAAAAGCGGTCTGTGTATATTCAGACGGTCTGCATTCTTTTGTTAGTTAAAATAAAACTCATATCTGATCAAAAGCTTTTAGGGTCTTAAACAGACTAACTAACCATTAAAGGCTTTCAAGGTATTTGCGGACTACATTAGATTTTTTACTTTTGAAACAGAAAATTACTCCATGGTCTAATGTGAAAACCACTTTCTAAAGGCAAAGGTTCCTAAGAAAAGCTTATTACATACACGAAATTATTCAGAAATATTAAAGATTACTAACGCTCTTCACTATTTTAATCTAGTTAAAACTTCTTTCCTTTTAATATTTCTACAAATTCTGCAGGCAATTTTTGAAGAAAATTTAATTTCGCAGCAAAATAAACTTAAGTCGGTGTGAAAGGACTCTTGAAATAAAACTATGTTTATTCTGTGTCCACAAGCTTGGTAGTAAGGTAAGGTGCCTCTGCAGTTGCAGTTTTGTTGGTTCTTATTTTTATTTTGCAGTCACTTTAATTTTGGTTAGGGCCGATTTTCGGTGACAGCATACTTAAAGGATATAGCTGATTATGTCTCTATCTGATACTTTATAAAAGATATAGTTGATTCTGTCTCTACATGCAGTTTTAGAGAAAGACAGCATTAATTTTGTCCTATACAGGGTATAACAAAAGGGGTATGTTAAGCGAAATGCTATATAAACAGCCCACTATAGAGAACATTTCCAAAATTTGAGACTCGAAATCACATGTTTATTTTTCGAGATTGTATGAACATTCTTGAGTTGCGTAGGAATTCTCCATACTATCTGGAAAAATAAACATGTGATTTCGAGTCTGAAATTTTGTGGATAGGTTCTCTATAGTGGGCTGTTTACATAGCTTTTCGCTTAATATACCATTTCTGTTACACCCTGTAGATAGGCTTTCTGACCATTAGAAAAAAGTCCCTAAAAAGAGTTCCACTGTGTCCTCAGAGAGATACGCCAGGTCATCATTCTATCTGTCGATCAGTTTAGCTAAGGTGGATCATAACTATGGTATGACAGTAAAGTTAATTTTAAATAAGTTCCATGAAAAATGGCGTGTTTATTTTAGGACGACTGATCACACAGTTATAAAATATGAAACCTAAATCGCATCGACAAATCAATCACCCGATATATATTCAAAGGATTCTAATTCGGCGTTAAAAACACCGTCTCCCAAATTACGGCACAACTTGATCCAGCAAGTATTAAGTAAATACACGAGTAACTTAAGCCAGAGCGCCTGTTTAATAATTCAGTAGGTGGTTACGGAGCTCCCGGTCTATACGACTAGTCTACAGAGCTGCCAAATCCGTGTCCTATAAAGTATTCACCGGCGCGTTTCGGCAACTCTATGATTAACTAGATCTATGGGTTTAGTTTTACATAGTAGACACTACTCATGCGCAGTGCTACTTAGTTGGGTTTTCGTGGAATTGTATAAAATAATATAAAAGTGGCGAATAGCTATAAAGCGACAAAGCTTTTTTCTGGTCTAACCAAGTTATAATGGAACGTCACCTTTTAAAAACATGTCTACAAAGTTGCAAAAAATATGTACTGCTCGTAGTTATTTGATCCAAACACCGCACGGTTCATTTGTGAGCGCGACCGCCCTGAAAATTACATCAAATTACGACTGCGGACGAAAGAAGGGAACAGAAGGAATGGGGAAAATCGAAATTGGTTTTTATAGTTATAGCTGTTCGGACCTATAACGAAAAGACCGTGTTTTCTTGTCCGTTTTCGCCTAGTTTGTAGCTTTGTTGACAAAATTTTACTCTTTAGTTTGTAAACAAGTTTATTTGCTTTGGGTACGAAGAATTTTACTAAGTTCAACTTCAGATAACAGATTGAAAAAATTCCAATACCTGACCCAACGCTAATTAAATAATCATACTTATTTATCTATTTTAGCACATATCAAGGAACCTTCCTCTATAGTTGTGTATGCTATATATACCTAAATATATTTCCATTTCACATCCTTGCCGTAATATATCTCTATTGACAGACGAGGGTAAGTAATAAATTCCATTCCAAACCTTTGAGAGAAGGGATGCTGCAAACATTGTCATATTTATTCCAAATTCTCTTCCAATATACTCTTTTACTTACTTTTGGAATGTTTCTGGGTATTTACTGGAAGAAACATCTTCTCATCTAAGTATTTCGCCTTCATATAATGATGAATGAAGCATACGAGTAGCTGCATTGAATGTAGCGAGTAAATGTCATAACTTCATTATTAAAAATATATTTTTTAAAAGACATTAAAAATTCTTTCTTTATTATGGTGGTGATGCTCTTCAGAAAATTTCAAAGAGTTTCGGCCCTCCATACTAGGTCTAATAGGTAGGTATTGGGTTATTTATGGGATATAGATACCCTGTTTCAAATGAACAATATATGGTGTTATTATGGGAACTATAAATAAACCTATTTTCTATCCTTTTTCTAAACTTTGCCAGATAGATATATTTCGTTCTCATTTTATTTAGAAGTGAATAAGGTTATTATTATATCACCGTCTATTAAATCAACAAATAATCAAAGCTGCTCCCATCCTTCGAACCCCTAAACAAATTGAATATCTTTTACAATCCCTTATAATGGACACCCTCTTAAAAGGTCCCATTCCATTTTGTTTTTAAATAAACAACCAATTCACTTTCCACTTGAAAGTTTCTTTTCTCTTCTTTAAGACTTGCCTTACTTAAAAAGAGCAAAATGTTGTTATTGGTTAAATATTCTCATTGCGGACTCATAAATTTATACAAGATAAAATAAACTTAAGAGCCAGCAGTCAAATAAAAGTCCCACGGTTGCTCCGCCCACATACCCCGCCACCCGCAATGCAAGGATACGCGTTAAGATCTGCGTAGTGTTAAAATTCGAAATTCGCGCGCTTTCGAGCAGGCGGGTCAACGCTAGGTCAAACGCAGAGAACATATAAACCCATAGAGTCGTTATTATAATTGATTTCAATGTTATGTTTATTTTATTTTTGTTTGCTAAATACAATTAAATTAAAATAATTAATTTATTAATAAGTAATATAGGTATGTTAAAAATCATTCATACAATAGAACACATTACCTGCATCATAGTTATATTTATGTATGAAATTCATCCAATGCAACAAGTATTAGGAAGTTTTGAATAAAACGGATTAATGGTAGATATCAAAGATTTATTTTATATATCACAAAAAATAGTATCCGATACATATGTGAAATGGGACCAATTTACTCATGTAGATCGCTTTTAAAAAGGCTTTTAGGTGAGTCAATATGTTAAAATGTTACAAGTAGTAACATAACAAATTTTAATATTAAGATGATTATGTAAAAAATGCCGTTTCATTTAGGTAAATTGCTGTATGTTAAATATAAATAGTAGGTGTTTTTTAAAAATAAAAGGTTAACAGGTATGTATAATGTGCATTCGCAATATTAGCTGTGCATAAATAAAAAAAACTTTATTTAAAGATAAATAGCGGTATGCGTATGCCACAAATATAAATTGCAGTTTGATTAGCAATATTCTCATTTGAGGATTTTGCTGTGCAGTCAGTAATTTTTATATGAGTTCCAATTATTTGTGACTAAAAAAAAATCATTTTATTTGATGTGCGTTTAAATACTATACAATTAAATTAAATGATTTTTCTTACTAATCCTCTACACTCCCCAAGAAATATATATGTACTATTTACCTTATACAGTAAAATACCTTCTGTTCTATGCTCCACCTCATCTGTTACCATCAAACTGTCAATCGGAGAGCTAAAATATGAAATGAGTTTAAAAATATCAAAAAAGTTTTAGTAGCCAAAAGTGAAAACAAGTGAGCAAAAACAACAAAATTATAGCAGGTAGGTAGGTTCTCACTCACTTTTCTTCAAACATTACAGGTGGTATTATTTCGGTATAAACTTTGACGGGCGACTCCAGGACTTTTTGTTCGGCACAATTGGTTTGAATTCTATAAACAAAATATTGTAGATAAGGAACTGCTGCCGAAGATGCTACGTAGTAAGTAAAGATGGGTCGGATTAGGTAAAAATCGTACCTGTTCGACCTAATACATACTAATATTTATGCAATATGGCCGTTAAAAAAAAAGGAAAAAAAAAGTCTTGTCTGTACCCGGATACGAACCTGGAATATCTGGTTTTCGACTCCGCCGATGTAACCGCTGGGCTATTATAAACTTGTTAGAAATGGTAAAAATTACCTTCATATTCTAATGATATTGTAGTATTTTTGCTAAATAATAAAATTAAAACTTATAGTCTATGCTTTACGGTTGATTTCTCATAATAAGATGATATTTTATGCGATACCTAATACCTAATGTCGTCTTGTATCTGAATGCTGGGCCGTAAAGAAGAAGGATAAAAATCAATTCCATGTAAGCAAGATGAGAATGTTGAGATGGATGTGTGGAGTTACAAGAATGGATAAAATAAGAAATGTGTATATAAGAGGAAGTTTGAAAGTTGCGCCGATCACAGACAAGTTACGAAGTAACCGTCTGTCTTGGTACGGGCATGTAAAGCTATATTATGAGTCTATGATGTAAAGCGACGGGATGAAAGGCATATTTTACAGAGAGCTTTGTGCATGAGTGTGGATGGATATAAAGAAAAGAAAGTAGACCAAAGAAATGTTGGATAGACTGTGTGAGGGAGGATATGCGTGTACTGGGAGTGAGCACTGAGATGACGGATAATAGGGATGAATGGAAGAAAAGTACATATTGTGCCGACCCCAAATAAATGAGAACAGGGCAGGAAGATGATGATGACCTAATCACGTTGTATTAGGTACCGACTAGTATTGAAAAATACCTAATCCACATACCTATTCCAATATTTATGCCTCACCTGTAGTAGTAAGTAAGTTCCTTAGGTGGGTGAAAGATATTGTACCTACATATACTCGTAAATGTATATAAAATTTGTGTATGTGCTTCATGTGTAAAGCAGTGCGCTTATAGAATACTTCTCATGCTGTGTGTGTGATTTCGGAACTAATTTCTTTTGTAGACTTTTACATAGATAAACAAAGCAACTAGCGCCATCGTTCAAAGGAATTCTACCAATTTATAAAGGTGAAAGTTTGTATGTTTGTGAGTGTGTATGTTTGTTACTTCATCACGCAAAATCCTGAAATGTATGGAACAGCTGATTTTTTTCACTATATCGGAGTTGGCCCCATAGTGAAAGTTGTTTCTTTTTACTTTCCTAGTTTCGTGTCAAAGGCAAATCACTAATTTCGGAAAGACCTTATATTAGCTTAGGTACGTATCAGAATAACACATTATACTTTTTATCCCGGGTAAATATTTTATCCCGTAATTTCGACATTTTGTTTTTTCTGCTGTCCATTATAAAATGCATTCTCAGCACTAAACTTTACATACTTACTAATTATGATTATAGCTACTTACACCTTTGATTCTCTCCCCTTTTTAGAAAATTCTCTCCAACGTTGAGCCATCTTCCTTTTGGAAACATATTTTTTAGTTTTATTTCCCATTAGTCCGAACTCAATCGAGTAATACCTACACCGCAAGATAATAAAAAATGCCACTGCCGTGGGCGAAAGCGACATAGACCCTACGTCGTCGGCGCACAGCGCGGTACTGAGCGTCAGCGGGCACGAAGTTACTATTTAACGCTTTTCTGTAAGCATTAGAGTAGAATATCGCTTGCACGCTAAACAACTGATTGAGCTCAGAAGTAAAGAGCGTAAGTCTCAAAAAGATTTTTATTAATTGTGTGTTCAATTATGATTGTTTTTTAATTTTGGCTTTACAAAAGTTTACTATCATTATTATCTTGACATCCGAATTTATTTTAAACGCCTACCTCATGTAATAGCCGAAATAAAAGTAAAAATTACTAAAAAACATGTCGATTTCAAAAAACAAAACTATCGAGCGAAAATCATTAAATCATGTTTTTGGCTTTACATGACATAGTTAAGGGTACTAAGAATATAGTGTAATAGTCTCACATTAAACAAACATGCACCCGTTTCAGCATATTTCATCAAAAAGATGCTAAATATGGTCTGCCTCCTCTTAAATACGCCGCGTGGTGCCGGTAGAGTAGAGTTTGTCCCCTGCCTACCCGTGGGTATCGTAAGGCGATTACGGATTTCCGGGAGGTGGGCAGCAGCGCCTCCCGTACTGACAACATAGTCTGAAAATCACTGCCCTGTGTGGTGACTATGGGCAAAACCCCCCTATGGCAGTAGCCTTGTGGCGTACACTGCGTGGACTGCAATAGGCTGAAGAAGAAAATAAACTAGACTTTATGTAGTTTATTAGCCTGTCTGTCTAAGCTAGAACTCGAGATCAAATTCGCCATCGTACGAATCAAACCTACTAATACTACTATACTATCTATCAAATTGTTTGCATACAAAATTTGCAATTTCATATCTATCAAATAATCTGAGAACTTATCTCGATTTCTTAAACTTTTATTTAAACTAAACATTGTCTAATTTAGACAAATATTGAAAAATTCCATAGTGTCAAATGTAATTTTTTTAATTTTTGTTTACATTTGTTCTTGCTATGCCTAACGTGGCTGTAGGATTTACTTTATGATCCTGCTGAAACATAGTCGTTTATTATTGATGTATAGATATGTATTTATATTAGACGCACATCAAACCTAATGAATTTAAGTAAAATACACACATACACGCCTTTATCCCTTACGGGGTAGGCAGAGCACCCAGGGCCGATAGAACCACATGGTGCCACTTCCGACCAATTTTGAGGGTATAGTTGAGATGTACAAGTTCGGTTAGTAGGGACAGGTGATCAGCCCATCGCCTACAAAACACCAAGACCCTCTTGTCCCTCTACTGACTTGTACAGTATGCCCGGTAAGAGAAGCAGCATACGTTTTTTTTTCACTCCCAGAGCAGCATAGAAGTATAGTAAGTAAAATAATGAAGAAAAATACTTATTTTTATACTTTTTATGGCATCTATCGATCATGTTACTGTAATAACTAGCGTGTTCAAATTAATTGGACAACTACAAATCTTTATGATAATCAAATAAAATCAATGTTAAATATTACGTACTCAGTACCTATTATAAAAATATGATTATTATTTCTTGTCATGAATATAAGGAAAATGCACCGAAACTATTTATTTTGTAAGTATTTTTATTTCAAATTTGTAATATAATTTTACGTCTGGGACTTTAATAAGTCAATTATGGTAGAGCCCACATTTAACAAAAACAATTATCACTATAGAAAAGGCTTAGTAAATATAATAGGTAAGTAGCCCTTAGTGAAAATGTAAATGTCACATTTAAGATGTTTGTGATATCTTATCTGCTGCATTCTTTTGGACAAGTGAAGAAAGTTGACTAAAGTACCTACATATTATAAATCTTGGCACGGGATATACGGGACATGACGTCAAATTTCATCAACATCCATTCAGCTTTTATTACGTAAATTAAACAAAAAGCAAGTGCCTACTTAATATTTTGCCATGTTTGCCAAAAAAAGGGTATTC
The DNA here is from genome assembly GCA_014607495.2 of Carposina sasakii. Lineage (NCBI taxonomy): Eukaryota > Metazoa > Arthropoda > Insecta > Lepidoptera > Carposinidae > Carposina > Carposina sasakii. The sequence continues at coordinate 12,260,044 of CP053152.1, read as the reverse complement.
CGTGTACCCAACCAACAAAAATGTCATGTACCTATGTCTTTCTGTGTGTAGTGTGTATCATAAAAAAGCAAGACGGCAAATGCTAATCTGTGGATAAAATAAATCTAGGATAAGTGCAAGTGGGTCTCAAACACATAATCCCTTTTATTTCACAGGAGTAGGGAGATACGCAATATTTTATCTAGGCGGGTCGTTATTTAGCTTGGATTACCGTATACAGGATGTTTTTTCGTTGCCACCCTTAACGAAGGGTACTTACTCTATACATCAAATAAAGTAAGTTTGTGCCAAAAAAAATGCTGGGAAAAGATGTAAATTTTGTTTTAAAAAAAAATTACTTGATCGGGCAAAATTTATGGTGTCTAGTGTTTATGCTAGTTTTTTCATAGAAAGATATTAATTATTTTTCGTGAAAAAATCTTGCTACGCGCGACTATGTGCATTTATGCAGAAAAACGCAGTCTATTTACTCAACTTTGGACCCTAATATTTTGAAAACCAGACACTTCCCAGGTATGCTTCCATGGAGAAAAATGATCGTGATGATGAGGAGATTCCGTAGTTTTCGGGAACGTTGACGACCAAAAATCACCTGTATAAAGTTGGCTTGAGCCCAGTAGAGAAATGATTGCGCCCTAAATTGTGAAGATATTATACTGGATAGGATAAAAAAGATTTGTATAATTCTATATACCTAGCCGGCAAACTCGATCTATTGATCGATTGATTTAATAGGAACCACGGGTTTGTGGTTGTGTTACCAGAAATAGAACACGTATTTTTATAATAATGGCGATTGTCCAAAACAAACCTATGTGGGCTTGAAAAATAGGTCGAGGTCTGCAATAGGGCAAAAGTTTATTAAACTTAAGTAAAACACATTTACTGTATTACATACGAACAATTATTGTCATGTTTGTACAGCAAGCACGAAAAAACAGGCGTCGACGTTACGGAATGTTCACGACTTCTGTTCATGCTTAACTCTCTTCAACACTCATACTTATAACTTTTGTGTTTATTTCTATTGCAGTGCTTCTTTCGGTTGTATATCAAACAACTTATACTCTTGCGCGAAGAATACCATTTTTATGTCCAATATCAATTCTTAATATTGGACCAGTATGCGGCACAGATGGCATAACGTATAACGATGTATGCGCGCTCGCATCTAAAAAACGACTTTTAGAAGAAATTGCTCACATAGGCAGCTGTGACCCTGTGTTAGTTATAGAAGGGATACCTGAAGAAAGTCTGATGGAATTCAAAGCTTACTATGATAATCTAGCACAACTCTACTCGAGAGTTCAGAAAGATAGCATACAGAAAGATACGCAACTAATGCCTTTGTTAAAAAATTACGACCCCACTAAGCTATTAACTGAAGTTGGACATAACAAACATTTGTATTGCTTCTCAAAGCGCTTGGAATATCCTGATTCGCAGAAACGCAACATACCTAGACGTTACTTTTCGCAGCGTGGTTTGTATTTCACGTGCTATTTATGGCCGAATGATAATTCAGGAGAAGACACTAGCGACACTCAGAGCTACCCGTTTGATCGACGACCGTATATTTCACGAGCACATGTGGATTCTTTCGAACGCTTGTCTGATGCAACATTCCCTGAATACTATGATCTGAGCAATACTGAATTTTCTTCTGAATTCTACGATGTAAGGGACTTTTATTAGATAACTTTTATTGTTGATAATTTTGACAATCTAGCCTGAGACTTCCCTGCGACTGAAGTCGATATAACAACGTTTAAATAAGTTTTTTTTAATATATATACATATTTTGTATTTTAAATATTATAAAAATATAGTATTATTACATGGATATAAAATGCTTGCACTTTGTATTTCAGGATAAAAAACAGCTTTGAACTTTTACAGTCTATAGGTAATGTGTCGATATATTACGAGTAGAAGTAAGTTTAGATTCCGGCCACCAGGCATTTGACAGTTGACCTGTTTCACCACGAGGGTGTGGAACCAAGCTATTGTGTTCTTTGTAGTAACAAAATAAAGGATAACCTACTATTTAAAATTGATTTTAACCTTTGTTTTAAAATTGAAATTACAGTGAGATCGGTTGCTATATTTAATTTCACTTCGATACGAATTTATTTATGGACAATTTTTGTCATTTACAGATTAATTTTAATCGGGTTTTATATGAAACAGAGTTAATTATGAATAATACATTTCATTTTATTTATTACTTAAGTATCTTTTAAAAGGATTTATTTGTAAACATGTTCTTTTAGATAAGTTTAGCTGTGGAGTTAGAGAAGACCATCTAATTAAAATACAGTGTGGAGTTTTATTTCATTAATACCGTCTTTCTTCAATACATAAATAAACTATTCCGTTTCTGAGTAACAGAGTGACTTACTGACATCTGAAAATCGTAATAATGGTCATTAGCGAGTATGGCGAGTAAAAAATTATATACAGGTGTTTTTTGTTCGTCAACGTTTCCGAAAACTACAGAATCTCTCATCATCACGATCATTTTTCTCCATGGAAGCATACCTGGGAAGTGTCTGGGTCCCAAGATATTTGGGTCCAAAGTTGAGTAAATAGACTGAATTTTTCTGTATAAATGCGCGTCTAGCGCGAAGTAAGATTTTTTCACGAAAGAAAATTAATATCTGTCTATGAAAAAACTGGCATAAACACTGGAAACTATAAATTTCGCCCGATTAAGTTTTTTTTTTTTAAATTTACATCGTTTCCCAGCATTTATGGCATAAACATACTTTATTTGATGTATAGAGCAACGGAAAAACATCCTGTATAGCAAAATTAAAGTAACTAATAGCTGAGTTCAGTTTACAATTCTGCAATGAAAACAGAGGAGAGGAAAAAGAAAGAAGAGACCATTGAGCTTTGTCGACTTAATTACATACAAATTAAAGAACGTGTTTCCGTTAACAAATGACTTAGGAAATAAATGGCTGCATTGTAATGAAAGAACAAACGCAAACGCTACGTGAACCTTTAATTAGATTAGTGTTGTTCTACGAGAATTTAAATAGGGATATAAAATGACTAGTTCTAATGAACTAGTGGACTTAATTTATGCATAGTCTTGAGGGTATAGCGCAATTTTGCTCTCATACGTGCAAGCCAATATTTTACGCTTGGATGGTAGAGTTTCTAAAAGAACCATGTCTCTATTTAAGCATAAATTCTTGTGTCTTTCGTCTACCTTCTCTGAAAAAAATATCTGTTTTTTGTGCTCCTGTTTTTTCTGAAATTCCTAGAAATCACTGATTTACTTCTGATCAAATTTATACGTGAATAAAGAATTAAAACTTTTGTCCAAATTGAGAAAATTTCAATCCACATTTGCATGGAAGATTTTCTGTAACACGTTAGGTAGGTACTTCTCTAATCTCTAAAACATCATTTTAAAGTAGCACTAGTAGAACACAGCTTAAAGTACCTTCTGATGTCGTTTCAGGGTTGAAGGGTTCAGGCTTTTAACGCTGAAAGGGTGCACGCGATTCAGAAGCGAGTACTTGCAGGGTCGTCACGTTGGGCACAATGACTTCTAATTTTGTTCCTATAGGGTACGTTTATAATTGACCCGAACCATTTTTGATATTTTTGAACCCTTGAATAAACCATTTCATAAAAGTGAATGTAGGTACTGTTTATGTAGGGTTTCGATAGATAGATAGATAGATCGTTTATTTGACGTTTGGCATGTACACATATACAGACAACACAAATCAAGAAAATAATAGAAAAAAATATAATATAAGACAACAATGTGATTATAATAGTAAGAAGGTACAGGCAAATGACAAATACATAAAGACGATACAAAGAAAGAAGGTTTCAGAATTATATACTTATTTCAGTATCTTTACCTTGGTATACACGACCGTTAACGTTATCATTAAATTACTTTGTCAGTAGGTTGGTACTAACTCTAATTAGGTAATTATTTCCTAAACGAAAGGCAAAGACTAATCTTCTGTCTCAATAACGCCTAATTCGACCATACCTAAATGAAGCCTCCTCGTGTAAAAAACTCTAATATATTCTTAGAAATACAAAAACAAATTATCCGCGCATAATTTTTAAAAATTTAAATTTTGTATCTACTCAGAAACAGCTTCCAAAATACTTACAAAGTAAACAACCAAAATTGTTAAAAGCATTTTTAAAAATAAATCGCGAAATGTTTCCACGCCCGAGGTGTCTTATTCTCAGACACTTTTTCTGCGAGGTGCTGTGTCAAAAGGTAAATTGAAAGCGCCTGGACGCCCCGAGGGGAATGCACGAGGCCAGTACGACTTTACCTCAACACAACATATTTCATATTCCTAGAATTGCCGACCTCTGTAAAAGTTAAAGTTTATTTTCACATTTTGGCACTCTCGCCCGAACGTGGCTCATTGGTTTTTTGAGGAAGAAATGAGTGGAAATATTTTATTGACGGCATGAGTTGAGATTCTTGCAATGTTACTTTGTAGATAGGTAGCTAGTTGATATTAGACTATTTCAGTCCAAGCATACTTTGAATCCTAATAGTACCAAGTTCTGCATGCACTTTTAGCCGCGTTCGTTCTTTATCGTTGCGAAGTTCGTACTTCACGTGTCATACAGATTCAGATTCGTTTAAAAAATTGCAAATTCACGCAGGAGGTCCCACCATCGCGTTTAGTAAAGCAGGAGAGATATGATCAATGATTAGTAACTACAACTAACCTGGACTAAGTCTCCATGAATGCCACCTGCAGCGGTGATGGTGAGGAGACAAACGTACGGCACCAGATCCTCCCTCGGGCGATGGAGTTCTACCTCGTAAGTCCTGCCGATGTCACCGTAGTAAGTCTTGTTGCATCCTGAAAAAAATCGTACTTTAATAAATTCTATTTGAACTACGTATAGGTATAGTTTACAGATTTTTTAAAAGGTGCAGTTCAGATATTTTATTTAAAATGTTTAAAAAATTGGTTGAAATTTGTCCAATTGGCTGAACATTATATTGGAATAAAGGAAAAAATAATGTAAGTAGGCACTTATATTTAAAGCTTCTTGTATTTTTAAAGCCGAATATATTCGCAAAAGTACCTCAACTAATATTATAACTGCGAATGTAAGTTTGTTTGCCTTTACGCTTTATTTAGTTAATCAAACTTCTTGAAATTTTGTACATCTTCTATAACATAAAAATTAATCGCTAAATGTGTTGCTAAGCGCAAATATCGAGAACAGCTGAACCGATTTCGCTAATTATTTTTAAGAATATTTCTTTAAGTACGAGGATGGTTCGTACGGTGAGAAAATTTTAAAAATTGGTAAAAAAATACAACACTTTTCTATAGCGGCCGCCCACGTGAAAGACCATTACACCCGTGCAAAGCCGGGGCAGATCCCTAGTATTTTAAAGTTGGGTGTATGGTAGTGTTGCCATCTCAAACTTTGAAAACCAGGATTTAAGGAAGAAATACAAGGACACGTGGCCGCGTGGTACCGGCAGAGTAGAATTCGTACCACCCCATGTCTGTCCGTGGGTATCGTACGAGGCGATTAAGAGTTTCCGGGAGGTGGGCAGCAGCGCCTCCCGTGTTGACAACATAGTTCAAAATAGAAACTGCGGTCACCAACCCGCCTGCCCAGCGTGGTGACTATGGGCAATGTGTCAGCGAATGTGTCAGGACTTTAAAAACCAGGACGATGATGCTTAAAAACTATCCAGGCCAGCCCAGGACACCCTAAAAAGCAGGACATGTCCTGGTAAAACAGGACGTTTGGCAACCATAGTGTATGGCGAAGTGAAGCTCAATATTCTGTAGTCCACGCGGACAAATCGGGCAACAGCTAGTTTTTCATAAAATATATATTTTGTACTAAATTTTTTTTTACATAAAATTCACTATAATAGAGTAGTGGTAGATAGTTTATAAAATTCCGGATTCAAATTAATATTTCGATATGGAATATATCTTTACTAATCCAACAAATATAAAAAAACACTGTCGTTACGAGCAAAGCAAAACTTCAGAAAGCCCATCAGCAACCACAAGTCAAACCTGTAAGTCCCACACACGACAAGCTTCTTATAAATATGACGTGAACTTTATACCATTGTGTCTCAGTGGAAATTGCCTTGATTCGAAACAGAGAAGTAGGAAAGTAAGTCGCCTTTGTCTCGGCGCTTTCACGTTGATTGCACAAACAATAAATACGTGGCTCGGATACTGGAGCATCATAGATTGGGGCTACGAAACATGAACAATATGCGAAAGAAGCAGTTTTGGATGGTTGAAATGATAGTAACATTTGCTTACTCGACCAACTGCGGAGTGATTAGGGTTGCAGTGGTTATCTATACGTACGTATGCAGAAAAAATATCTAGTACCTATACAGGGTGTAACAAAAAGGGTATGTTAAGCGAAAAGCTATGTTAATAGCCCACATGTTTATTTTTCCCGATAGTATGGAGAATTTTTAAATATCTCAGAAATTTTCATACAATCTTGAAAAATAAAAATGTGATTTCGAGTCTCAAATTTTGTAGATAGGTTCTCTATAGTGGGCTATTTACATAGCTTTTCGCTTAACATACCCTTTTTGTTACACCCTGTAGGTACAATAAGGACGATTGGTGTAGCTGGTAGCGATCGTGCCCGCTGCCAACATTGATTAATGTTTGTTTCTGAGTCGCTAATGAGGTTCGATTAAATGCAATTTTTTTTCAAATGCGGAAATGACATGACGGTCTATCTACATTGCTCATAGCAGCCGCGTATTGCTTTCATAATAGAAACAATTTTATTTTAACAATTCATCTCCAAATCCTTAAAAGCTTTTGAAAACTGGTTAATTTTATACATTTAGACTGGACCACTCTAGAAGTAAATTGTAGTTGTAACTTATAATAAGGGTCAGTGTCTAGTTTTCTGAAAATAAATTCTGTGACATGTCAGTAAAGGAATCTAACACTAAAAATGGTTAGATAAAAGCTTTTGGAACTTTTTATTAAAACCGCTTTCCCTGCCTTCAAAGAAAAAATATATTCCCTTCGCATATAATGGAGAGGTTACATTAACCTCGCGTGTAAGGGCCCTATGTCTTGCATACCGGGCCCGCCCCAGGGCCCTCCCTTACTAAGACACTAGAGCGACGCTACCAGACCTGTATGAAAATAATAAATCTCAAAATGAAATGTCTAGAAAGACTCTGAAGAAGAAATCAAAGTTTGCTGAAAGATGTCTCATTAGAGATAAATATGGTCACTGTTCCTACTTTTCCTATTGGAGTTTCTCTTATAGAGTTTCTGTATGTTTTACTACATTTCGAACTAGTATATACTGAGTGTAAAAAGGCAACTTTGTTCTTTTAATACCTCGTATTTTTTGTAACATCACGATCATTTTTTTCTATGGAAGCACCCCTGGGAAACCACGGGTTTCCAAGATATTGAGGTCCAAAGTTACATTTATATTATCGTTTTATTACATAAATCCACCTGAAATCGGTTAATAAACATTTTTTCAAAGATACCATGTCAAAATGTTATAATGTTAGTTTTATAGGTACATTTGTACTTTGAAATCAAACGAATACATTTGCTTGCAATAAAATGATTTTTTCATATTTTTTTTGTCGTTTCCCAGGGTTGGTTCCATAGAAGAAAATGATCATAACCTTACAAAGAATACGAGGTATTAAAAAACCATTGCTGTCTTTTTACACCCTGTATAGCTAAGAAGATTAAACTAAGTAAATACTTTATATATCCTAACATAATATACATTAGCGGCACTCACATTTCCTTGTACTCTGTATATGTAATATCTACTGGGTTGGAAAATATTAGTACAACTATAGTACAACACTACAAAAACAATTTATAAATAGTAAAAACCACTCGTAAACAACTTTATTAAAAACAAATAATAATATCAATGCCATTTCTAAGAAAAGCAAATCAGCAAGCAATTTTATTATGCAGTCCGTGCCCATTATTTGGCTCTATATTGCCTATACAGGGTGTAACAAAAGGGGTATGTTAAGCTAAAAGCTATGTAAAGAGCCCACGAAATGGAATGAACTCGAAATCACATGTTTATTTTTCCAGATAGTATGGAGAATTCCAAAACAACTCAGAAATGTTCATATAATCTTGAAAAACAAACATGTGATTTCGAGTCTCATATTTTGGAAATAAGTTCACTATAGTAGGGCTATTTACATAGCTTTTCTGTTACACCTTGTATATTGGAAACGCCACTGGTATCGCCACCATTAGTGTCCTAATGAGAAGCTATATATAAGCCCTTCATCTAAAGAGTACCCAAATGAGCATCACTCTCGCATTTCAGACGAACTTCTGTCCTTAAAATAGATAAGAATGTTATGTTTGTTCTTAGTTGTATGTCCCTTTGTATTTTGTTATCATATACTTCGTTTTTCGCGTGGTGCTGGCAGAGTAGTGTTTGTACCACCCCTGCCTGCCCGTGGGTATCGTACGAGGCAATTAAGGATTTCCGGGAGGTGGGTGAAAATCACACTGCGGTCACCAACCCGCCTATCCAGTGTGGTGACTACGGGCAAAACCCCCCTGTGGCAGTAGCTTTATGGCGTGCCCTGGGGGAGGCCTACGTCCAGCAGTGGACTGAAATAGGCTGAAGAAGATAGTCCGTTTTAGAGATGTAATTCTTTTACAAAGGCTCTTTGGAATTCTGATACCGTTTGATTCATTATCTTTACATGCATACCATACTTATACAGAATGTTTATTGGTCATCAACGTTCCCGAACACTACGGAATCTCCCCATAATCACGATTTATCCATACCAAACCTGGGAAGTGACTGCTTCCCAAGATATTAGGGTCCAAAGTTGAGTAAATAGACTGAGTTTTTTTTGCATTAATGCAAATAGACGCGTGTTATGACATTTCTTCATGAAAAATAATTTAAATCTGGCTATAAGAAAACTAACACAATCACTGGATACTATAAATTTCGCCCGATCAGGAAATAATAAAAAAATTAACATCGTTTCCCAGCTATTTTTTTGACATAAACTTACTTTATTTGATGTAGGTACCTATAGAGTATTTACCCTTTGTAAAGGGTGGCAACAAAAAACATCCTGTATACACATGTGTTTCCAAAATTGGGTAGCTAGAACTGCGTGATCACCAGGGAGACTCTACAGCCATGTTTGTTTTTGTTTATTTAGTTTATTATGAGATGAACATCATCATCATCAGCCTATTGCAGTCCACTGCTAGGCGTAGGACACGCCACAAGACTGCCATGGGGGGTATTTGCCCATAGTCAACACGGGATGTTACCAACACGGGAACCCTCGTACGATACCCACGGCCAGACATTTGGTCGTACGAATTCTACTCTGCCATTTATTTATTTATTTATTATCAATGTTTGAAATGCTTGAACTATGGTTTTCAGGTATATTCTCTCAGGCGATAAGCTAGCAACTTGTCACTGAATATTAACATCAGTCCTCGCAATGGTAACTTGGGTATACCTTATGATTCTGCCATTCTGGTTAATGTATGTATGAATATTTCTTTTGTATAATCATGGATCCTAAACGGATTATACTCGTAGCATCAGAGATATCATTCTATTCGTCCGAGTCGTGATAGTGACTCTGCCCCCCTAGCATGACCACACATCCTGGATATCGTATCGTACGATATCGTATTGTCTTTATACAAAATTCAACATGGCGCGGGCGGCTATATTTATCGTATTTTGACAGGCTAAATGACGATAAATCGGTCTACCATATTATTATCGTGTTTCGCAGGTCATGCTAGGCTTGCTGGATTAAAAATTTAACGCAATCGAGTGTTTTTCTTTAAATAAATGAGGTTATTAAGAATCCACATTATACCTATCGTGACAACTCCATACCTTCATCCTCCATGGTCGTACCTAATCGTACGTTGTATAGTGAATAAGCAGAATGTTCTAATTATGCAAACTCACGCACACTCATCGGTAAAACCTCGGTAATATTGCTTTTATTGCTATTAACGGGGGTTGGTTTTAATCTTGTTTAGAACAGTCTAATTTCGAGTTAAAATTTGCATATTGTCTCGTTTGTACTAAATAGCAGTTAGGTTAGGCAAATTTTAAACTGTTTACTTGTCACGATAGTAGAGTTTGATTTTTCGTTATATTCTTGTTATTTATTTCAACATGTAATAGATATAGTTATTGCAGATAGTATGGAGAGTTTCTTATTGAGGAATGTTTTCAAATTCAAATATTCTTACAATCTAATAATTTTTGTTGAATACATACATATATTTGCCGTGCATGTTATTACAAAAGAATATACTTCTATACATATTATATATGATATATGAGAAAAATATTATAGGAGACCTTTATCAACGCAATAGCACACAAAATAATGATTTTTGGAAGTTTTGTCTGTTTGTCGGTTTGTCTATTTGTCGGTTTGTCTGTGCGTTTGTGCACGCTAATCTCAGAAACGGCTGAACCGATTTCGATGTAGTTATGTAATATGTTGTGACAGGTCACATTTAACATAAGCTACTTTTTATCCCGGGAAAATGTTTTTCGACATTTTGTTTTTTCTATAGTCCACACGAACGGAGTCGCGGGTGTCCACTAGTATACAGGGTGTAACAGAAAGGGTATGTTAAGCGAAAAGCTATGTAAACAGCCCACTATAGAGAACCTATCCACAAAATTTCAGACTCGAAATCACATTCGTTTGAGTTGTGTAGGAATTCTCCATACTATCTGGAAAAATAAACATGTGATTTCGAGTCTGAAATTATGTGGATAGGTTCTCTATAGTGGGCTGTTTACATAGCTTTTCGCTTAACATACCCTTTCTGTTACACCCTGTATATTAATAAAATCTCACCCCTAATATTTAATATGTTACAAAAGATTTTGTAAGCTATGTAAACACTGCCAAAATTAGACATACATTTTGCTGTCAAATGTCTTTATTAAACAGTGAGTAATTTTAGAAACGGTGTTTGTAATAACAGCGTTGATTTCGAGTCTCAAATTTTGTAAATAGCTATTTTTAGTTGTCTATTCTCATCACATTTCCTTGAAATCTATTCTGTAAGTTTCTTTTTCTCTTTTATTTATTTCTTTATCTCTTGTACCTTCTTTAAGTAATAATAAATTTAATAACTACATTCTGTTATATATAGGTACAGTGTACATTCTTTATATAAAGCTAACTAAGCTAGCAGGTTGTCATGGATGTTCTCTTCGTCAAGTCAAAAGTTTCTTAAAATTACGAAAAATACCTACATTATAATAACATTAGCCATCCAATAGATCAGTATTCGCAAAGGGATTGCAAGACAATTTGTGCTAAAGGAAAAAACCCATAAACCGGTATCCAGTAGCATCGGTATTCGGTAAACCCAGCGAGTAAACTTCACGGATCACCATTAAGCCTACAACTAAACCAATACAAAATCGGGAGTGGGCCATGTGTGCTATTGTTAAGGGTTTGCACACACTGCAGATGTTTTACTGCTATGTTTTCTTTACACACTATTTATACGAGTATGATATACAAAATATAATACTTACTTGGTGTACTACTATATTATCTTGTCTGCGCCAAAAGGAGGCTTATTAATTTTGTCAAGTTTCCTAGATTGTACCACGATAATACTATCATTTAAACTTAAACCCCATTTACATAAACTTTCAAGAGCAATTATTGAATGAAATTATTTACTAAGAAAAACTATTTAGACCATGTCAGTTATTCGTATGCAACAGACAAAAAAATTGTATCATGCAATTGAGGCTTTCAATTAATCTGTATCTCTTCTCTCCTGTATTTTTATAATATCTAAATAGACTCAAAAACTGTAACCTCAATTACATCTCACGGGCATCATGGGGTATGATTGCCACCCGCAGTGACGTCACTATGCATCAGGGTCTAAATCAATCTTCAGCTTCAGCCGCTGCGTTCCCGTTTCAGACAAAGCGCGGCTAAACTTTCTGATTCCGGCCGCTGAAAGCTGTCTCTTTGATTGCTGGCACAGTATCTCAGCTATCTGTACCAGCGTTAAGGGGATCGCGTAGTGGGTAAACGTGTAAAAACTTTTCGCAGGGTAGAAAAACGACCATTTATTTGTATGGAACAACGATGACTTGGCGAAATGACGGTCAGTGGGATAGAGCTACTGAAAAGGACGCGTTTTAATGGCGGCACGGAGGTTATATCATTTTGCTTTTACACGTGCAGACATCAAACTGAACCCAATGGCATTATTTTTACCCGACTGCGCCAGGGTTATGTTTTTTGTGTATGAATATTTCTTTAGCACGCTCTAGAGCCACGGATCGCGCAGTCGGATGTTTTTGTTAAAATAAAATGGTTGATTATCATTATAAGGTTTCTAGTTTTAAACGATGTAAAAAGTTACTTTTAAAATGTGTAGGTATATCTATAGGATCATATTATGATAGCCATTTGAAGTTGTCTTTAAAGTTATTTATTTAAATGTTATTAACAAAATGTCACTCTGGCCAGATCATGAATACACGTAATAAATGTAAGCGAATTTTCATCCTTATCGCCTTAAGATATCAGTGTTCCGCTATCGTTTGTGCGACACTTGCCGGCTAAGAGCCCTGCGGTTGATGCATTTCGTTGCATAGCGCTCTGCACTAGTTTCCGTCAAAAGTTTGCAATGCTCTAAGTGGTGTGCTTAGTATCTTATACTCGTATGTACGTTAGTGCTGTACGGCTTTAACATGATGATGATGATAATGCTACGCTTTTGTAGCAATGCTACGAAACTCGTAGCAGATATTGAAATGTTTGGTAGTTTAGCTGGGAGGGCTTGTTAATTTTGTTCGCTTTTTGGATTCGATTAATATTATTGTTATTTGTTATTTTATAGTATTACGTATGTTTATAGTATTTTACATACTTTCTTTTATAAAATTATTAATAAAGAAAATGGAAAAAATTCTTCACTCGAGTGGGAATCGAACCCACGACCACTGCAAACCGTGCCAGCCGCTATAACCACTAAGCCACCGGGTAAGTACTTTCTTTCGTTTTTTTAAAGAGGTACCAAAGACAAAAATGCACAGTAATAAATAATTTGGCATTTTCTTTTAGGCCAGTAGGCGATGGGCTGAACACCTGTCACTACTAACCGAACTTGTACATCCCAACTATGCCCTCGGAATTGGTCGGAGGTGGCACCATGTGGTTCTGTCGGCCCTTGGTGCTCTGCCTACCCCGTAAGGGATGAAGGCGTGATTATATGTAAGTATGTAAACAAATCAATAAGGTTTAAACAATGGGTTTTTATTTTAAACTCCCAGGAGAGATCTAGAGAGTCTAACGCAGGTAGTATAATATTCACTGGTTGTAAGAAACTTTAAATTGTGATAGCTAAAGGTAAAGCTAAAACAAAAAAGCGATCCTCATTCCCTCACAAAATAAAGTCACAAGTCTCAATAAACAAAGGAAGCCAATAAAACGAGCCAATAAAATAAATCCCAAAAGTTTACCGTCCAGTACGAATATTGTACACTTAACACAGCTTGAAAATAACAAAATTCTCATCTCGCCCACCATTGTGCTATGGTTTTCATTAGTTTTAATGAAATGAAATATATTTTAGTTGCATAGACTGTGTAATTGCTGTTAATTTCTACTTAAGGTAGATATATCTTCGAGGCGCTACTGTAGTAAATAACAAAAAGGTCGCATTACTATAAGGATAGGTAACTGTGAAAGTTCTATAGGGATAGCAAAGCAGTAAACATCTTAGTCTTACCTAATACTAAATGGAAGATTCATCATCATAAATTAATTTTAGCCATAGGAAGTCGACTGCTGAATTTAGACCTCCCCTAAATATATGACAGATTAAAAAGATAGAATAATAGGTAAAGAAGTAAGTCATTTACTATAATCCTTAAAACTATAAGTTGCAAGAGGCTTTATTCATATTGGACCTACGAATCGAAGGCCTATACCTAAAATTAGATACAAAAGCTTTCCATTTTCTATCTAAAAAAGAAGAAAACATATTCCTTTAGTGTTTTCTTCCTCATCGCTTTATCTGCGGCTCACACACTATCGGAAATCCGCCTCTTTGTCCGTAAAGACTACTAGCTTAAGCGAGTTCTATCACCTCCTATCTCCTTTGGCGGTGAAATTCGAGCGCAAGGCGCCGCTTTTAGTTGCTCATAAGATTTACATTTAGATTTTATACCTATATCTATTTTAGTTACTTCAGTTGTGAGAATTTTTCTTTGTATACTTATTTAAGGATGTTGATTTTAGAAAATAGGTAGCCACCTAACTGATGAGAATCTATGTTGTATTGTTGTAGCTTTAATGGCTTTACAAAGCAGAACTAAATCCATTTTAGAGGCGAGACGCTGCTTTATAACGCGCTTCCTCGCTTGCACCATAGTAACAATTCTGATTCAAAAGTTAGCCTGCACGTTACAATGTAAATATTACGGTTTTATTTCAATCAAACTACACATAAATTAATAACACAAGGTGCATCGATCATCGAATTATACTTCGTTTGTTGCGTTCTGTTAGATGAAACTACAGCCACGTGGATTATCCACGGTGGATATAGGCGTAGTTGCGGATACTGCTAGTTACCTTGCTAAATATATACTTCCTTTCCTAGACCCGACTGCGCCCGAAGTGTTATATTTTTCGAGTGCATGTGTGTATATATGCTGCTTCTCTTCCCGGGCATACTGTACAAGTCAGTAGTATAAGGGATAAGAGGGTCTTGGTGTTTTGTAGGCGATAGGCTGACCACCTGTTACTACTAACCGAACTTGTACATCTCAACTATACCCTCAAAATTGGTCAGAAGTGGCACCATGTGGTTCTATCGGCCCTTGGTGCTCTGCCTACCCCGTAAGGGATAAAGGTATGATTATATGTACCTATGTACGTATGTATATTTGTTTGGCTCGGTCTAGAGCCTAAACGGCTTGTCGCATTTGAGCTGGAGATGTATCGTTAGACTCATCTTAGTTGAGTCACACTGGGTTAAAAATTTTACGCAGTCGGGTGATATTCTTTAAAAAAAAATATTATGACACAACTCACAAATATTTTAGTGTGGATGGAGTCAGGATAATCACCGCGAACCTCTAACTAGGTAAGACCAAATCAAATTAACTTGATGCATGTATAAGTGATTTAGTAGTGGGACTTCATTTTCTAGCTATACGGCGATCCAAGCAACATCGAGGTACTCAAATGTGTGTATTCAGTCGCATTGTATTGTGTTTGCGACAAATAGACAAACACTCGACGTGGGTCGCAATAAGCTTAGCACAATATTCCTCGGACAATACAATGTAGGTGTTGTTTTGTTTAGAGGTCTAGATTTGTAAAATAAACTAGTAACTGAACCGATCTGTAAAGGAACAAGTAAAGTGGTACTTTTTTGATATCTATTAGGAACTTTTACGATTAGATGTATATTATAAAATAATTAGTAATTATGTTAAAATAATGTATCGTAGTAAAACAGTATCAGCTCAAAGAAAAATAAAATGTGAACAAAAATAGCCGATATAAAAAGCGATGAAACGTATTTCGATATCGTCACTTCCGACTTCAAACGAGTGCACTGAATCGAGATCGGCATGTAGAATGTATATACAGCATGTACCTACACAGTTAACTCCCAATATTTGATAGTATTTTTGATCGTTTTCAAAAGCATTTTTTTGTAAATTCAGGCATGGCAACAAGGCGTGTAACATGAAACATTTAATAAATAACTTCCTTTTTAAGTTCGACTTTTTTTAAATAAAATTTTATATGCAGCTACATAGAAAAGCGTACTGCGGTACTATAAGTATATGTGAAAAGGTATGTTGCAAACAAGCAACAACAATAAAATGACGACGCATACTAGGCTACCTATTACTATAGCTACCTGTTACGATTTTACCGCACAACAAAAAATTCATACATACATAGTATGTGTTCCCGAAATGAGGTAGCCAGAAATCAAAGATCATAAGGCATATCCCATAGCCACGTTTAGCCTAGCGGGGACAGATGTTAACAATCAGTAACAATTTATTAGTTTATCGCCTGACAGAATGCCCGAGTCCCTTAAGCCTTGTTCAAACTAAGCTAGTATTTTAGTCCAGCAGCGAGTAATTTAGTAGCTAAACTACTCGCTACTACCCAGAAATCGTTCGCATTACGGTTGAGTACAGTACCTACACAAGTAAGTGGTGGTCTTGCAAGATGAACGGGCTGGAACGCAATAAAGTGAATAAACTGATTAAGCTAATCATAACGACTATTTTAGAAGAGGTAGATGAGGAAATTTGTGTGATTAATAAAACGTAGCTTGGTACTTGGTATTGGTACGAAAATGGATATACAGGGTGCCAGGGTTTTTCGTTGCCACCCTTAACGAAAGGTACGTACTCTATACATCAAATAAAGTAAGTTTATGCCAAAAAAAATGTTGGGAAACGATGTAAACTTTTTTTAATTTTTTTTTATTACTTGAACGGGCGAAATTTATAGTGTGCCAGTGTTTATGCCAGTTTTATTGTAGACAGATATTAATTATTTCTCATGAAAAAATCTTGCTACACGCGTCAATGTGCATTTATGCAGAAAAACGCAGTCTATTTACCCAACATTGGACCCTAATATTTTGGAAACCAGACACTTATGCTATGTATGCTTCCGTGGAGAAAAATGATCGTAATGACGAGGAGATTCCGTAGTTTTCGGGAACGTTGACGACCAAAAGTCACCCTGTATACAGGGGGTATATTAAGCGAAAAACTATGAAAAATAGCCCACCATAGAGAACCTATTCCCAAATTTTCGAACTCGAAATCGAATGTAAATTTTTCCAATTAGTATGGAGAACTCCTAAACAACTCAGGAATGTTCATACAATCTTAAAAAATAAACTTGTGATTTCGTGTCTTAAATTTTGGGATTATGTTCCTTATAATGCTCAGTGGTGAGAGCGCTGGCACGCGGAATTCAGAGGTCGTGGGTTCGATTCCCACCCGGGTGAGGAATTTTTTCCATTTCTTTATTAATAATTTTTTAATTCCTTATAATGGTCTATATTCATTTTTGTTACACCCTGTAGAAGAGATAAACTAGCAGCTACTAATTGTCTTTTGAAGGAATTAGCATAAGAACATCCCAAACATTTATTTTTAGTAATGGCCTCATCATGTGTCGGGCACAATTATCCCAAAGATTACTTCTTTTTGAGAATGTCTGAAAGTTGTAACTTTTTGCGGAAATTAATGAACTCTACTAAATTGACAAGTTCGCACTTATTTAGCCGGTGAACCAGTGAGCAAAGACGCGCGGTGGGAGTTGCTACTCTCCCGATAAAAATAGAGTAAAATGGATCGACTCGACTTAATTACTGGCTAACCTACTTGACCAAATTTTTGGTGTTCAGACACGTTTAGCTACTAAGTCACTCGCTGCTGGATTAAAATACTAGCCTAGTCCAAACAAGGCTTTAGTCCCTTACCACATCCACGGAAGCAGATGTAACTGATGTAATTATGGTAAAGAAGTTCATAACTACAACATTACATCTTTCTGTGATAGCTTTTGTTTGGTACGAATCTCTGTGTACGAATCAATCCCCGTCTGCCTCTGTACTACAGAACAATAGTTGGCTGATAGCTGATAGGATAGGTGCTGTGTTGTTCCACCTGTATTCATTGTATTAGTTTAGTTCAGTGTTTTCACCTCGATTCGTGCTTTGTTTTTCCGACTACGGTAAAGTTTTTGTGTATGTAGCTTTAGTTTTCAATGAATATCGAACGATTTATGTTATGTAGAAAAATAAAGAAATCTTTAAACTAAATTTGATTTATGATTTTACATACAAAATCACGCCTCTTTCCCGAAGGGTAGGCAGAGATCGCGGATCTCCATTTACGATTTTCTTTAATAAAATACAGCAATAATATAAAATGTCTACTCGACTACACCTACAGCACATTTTTCTACTCGAACACTTTGCTATTTCAGGTAAAACAAATGCCTACCGAAGATCGTAATTCATTCGTAGTTGGCACGGACATAAAAATATGGGGTTCAGCTGTTTACTTACGGGCCCCATTCCTTATTTTGGTTTCAGCTTGGATACGGAATATAGGAGTCCGGATGCACAGTTATTAAGGGCTGCTATTTACCCTGTGGGTAATTATAAAGTACCTACAGTCTCTGATTCTAAAATTAAAGCAAAGCGTAAGTAGAACTGAAAGTATGGAAAGAGGAGCAAATGAGGCAGGGTGTGTTGGCAGATACGAAGAAAAATAAAAGTCAACGAATCAGCATTCAGCAGAAAGATTAATTAGAATCTATCTTGTGCACTAGTGCAAAAATCATCCCCTTTTGCTCGGCCGGGATAAAGTATATTTCTGTATATGAATTTTCGTAATACAATATTTTCAAAAATATTATTTACTAGTGGACGCCCGCGACTCCGTTCGCGTGGACTACAAAAAAAAACAAAATGTCAAAATTATCCGGGATAAAAAAAAATTCCCGGGATATAAAGTAGCCTATATGTTAAGTGGGACCTGTCACAATATATTCCTGAAAACTGCATCAAAATCAGTTCAGCCGTTTCTGAGATTATCGTGCACAAACGCACAGACAAACAGACAAAAATTCCAAAAGTCATTCTTTTGGGTACTATTGTGTTGATAAAGGTCTCCTATAATATTTTTCTCATATATCTTCCATGTACAGACAGCGATCTGTTACATTTTTATTATATGTATAGATAAACGTAGACTCGGGTAGGTTGCAAGGCTACAACACATCTAGGATGGTTCAACAAATGCAATGTCTAGTAATCCTCCATATAAATATATCGCAAAACGAGAAACAACGGTAAAACAAAAAATAAATTAAAATAAAATTATAATTATCATTAGGTTTCTAAAATCTTGTATTCCGTTGCGAAACCCGTTAAAATTTTACACTCCGAAATTAACCACAGCGCCGAAAGTAAAGCAAATTTTGTTGAATCATACGTTTTTTACGCGTTCCATAAAGAAAATGGTTCGCCCATGCCGTACTTATCTCGGCTATAATGCTGTTTGCCAAGAACCCTGTTGTAGCCATCGGCTGACGATTTTATGTATTTTACAAAGTACTTAGCATTGTTTGTGGTTCACTGCTTTTAAACCCGAATCACAACATATTTAAGCACAAAATAGTTATGTAAAGATACCAACACATTTTTGAGCTCTACGTATCATAATTACGAGTACTTTATATATCGAGGGGTGAAAGGCTATTTGGGATAAGCGCCATTTATATATATGGCACATATCCCAAATAGCCTTTCACCTCTCGATATAATACTTTTAGCAAATTTAACTATGCTATGGTGCGGTCGCTTTACTGGTTCTAATTAACAATATTGACTACAGATACTTCAGCTAGTTTAGGTCTACATATTACCATAGAATAATCTATGAACTTTTATTGAAATTTACTATTATAATACGTTTAGTTTAGGAAATATTTCTAACGGATTTTGTCATCTTTTACAACTACAAACTACCTTACACTCTGTTGCATCATAAAGAAGAAAAACAGAAAAGTTGCAATGAATCAATAGTTCATGGTTATACCCACGTTACACCCAAAGCGATTCTTCACCACGTTCTTTATTTATCTTATAGCTGGTTTTGACAGTTTTATTTCATATCGCTCCGTCGTTTCAGGACAGCTTCGTTTGCGTTATTTTTATACCTAGCCCTTTCTCTGAAAACGTTCCAATTATCCCAACGTTTTGAATTATTGGAAACCCAAATGTTTCGTTTGACTTTCAGTAGAAGCAGATTCTCCTTTCATAGTTAATTCTGATGTTCATTCTATGTATCATTTAATGGTAACTCTATGACTTAAGCTGTGACAAACAATAAAAAATAACAAAATATCCAAGTTTCAAAAGATAATAACTAAATAACCAAATTTCTAAATATCGTTAGTTTTAATTGTCCTTATTTTAATCAAACTCGTCATATTAAACCTACACTGCATCGGTATTATTAAACTTGTATATACCATGGTAGAAACCTAGGTGGAAACTAATTTACCGAAATTCCACAAATTGCTTATCGTATCAGCCTACCGCACTCAGGCGCCTCTAATAAATTAACCCTATGTGATGTACTAAGCACACTTTAATCTAATTTCATTAATCACACCGCAATGTTGGTTGGTAAATATTACGCTGCCCATTGGCGGTGAGCAAAATGTAAATAAGCGGTGGCCAAGTTTAGGCACCTCTGAATTGCAAATATGCATACGTACTGCTCACACAGAAATACACCCTTTCCTGTAAAAGTTATACTGGAAAAACACGATTGGTGTACACTTTTCATGGAGCGTAGGTACGACCTAGTGGGTGAGTCAGTTTGTGTTCTGCAAGTTTGATCAGGCTCATTGATGAGTCAACTGATACTTTGTCAGAGGGTGTTCTGTTTAGTATAATATTTGTTGATGAAAAACATGATTGCTTTATAAGATCAGTGCAGTATCTGACGGCCAAGACGAGACAAATAAATTTCAAGGTTCAAAGGGCGTTCCATTGGCGTTTTCCCAAGCAGTGGAATTGACCGACAAAAAAGCGACGTATATGCTGCGAATTCGCAACAGTAAGCATATTATGTTATTATAAAATATAAATTTTTTTCAAGAAAGGTTTGTTTATCGAAAGCTTGCAGGGGGCCAACATTCGATTTTAGTTAGGTACATTACGTACCTTCATTACTTACCTACCTACGAGTACCTACATTAAGTAAACAAAAATACAAAATTAAATCTTAACAAACCTAGAACCAAAGCAGTATTTCAAGCAAGCCTAAGCGAGCTAGTTTCATATTTGTAATACCACTTTTCCAAACACAAAAAGGTTCTTATTTTTCTTTCCAAGTTCTATTTTATAGGTCAAGAGTTATGAAACAGGCATAATAAACGGACCAGAGAAGCCAAGTAAAACACGTTGCAAAAAACTTTTAAATTGAAACAATTTTCAGCAAACAACATTCACAAAATACGAGCGCATTGTAATTTTGACCGTTTGGGCGCCTTTTTGTAGGAATATTAAAGGAATCGCTGAAGAGTAACGAATTGTATAGACGTTTAGCGCAAAAAGAACCGACTTTGCAGTTGTGGATTATGTTGTTCGTTGATGGATTATTAGGCCGCGTGGTGCCGGCAGAGTAGAGTTTGTACCACCCCTGCCTGCCCGTGGGTATCGTACGAGGCGATTAAGGGTTTCCGGGAGGTGGGCAGCAACGCCGCCCGTGCTGACAACATAGTCCGAAAATCACACTGCGGTCACCAACCTGCCTGCCCAGCGTAGTGACTATGGGCAAAACCTCCCTGTGGCAGTAGCCTAGTTGCGTGCCCTGGGGGAGGCCTACGTCCAGCAGTGGACTGCAATAGGCTGAAGACGAGACGAGACGGTGGATTATGAGCTATCTATAATCGGTAAGTAGTAAACTCAAGAGTAAAACAATTCTGTTTAATCAACAAAATAATTTCTTTATTTTGGTTTATTATTTGTATGAAATAGCGTGATTACTTGGACATAGAGATATATCATAATCCCTAGGTATTAGTAGGAAAATCAGTACTCTAGAGTAATTAATTAGGTATTAGTAGGAAAATCAACTCTCTTATAACCTATCTTGTTATTGCAGCTAAATATATTACCAACGTAATTTATATTTTATACTTTTCTTTCGAAATAAATGGTATTTTCAGCCTGGGATGTTCTTTTCAGATTTGCCGCAAAGTATCTGGATTTGCGAATAAACGCAGATCTTGAGGAATTTCAATTTAACTTGTAATAAGTTGGACAAGTTGTTGAAATTAGCTTGAAGGGAAATTCGCGGGACAAGCAAGTGGTTTGCTCCAAAGCGGTCGGAATCGATTTTTCTTTCCAAAATTTCATAAATGACTCGCCGAGTGCCTTGGATTTTTGAATATTTAATCTCCACTTGCACCAAATCTATGTTTTTTCAAGTTCTTTGGGATTATTCAAATATACAAGCATCTTCGGTTGGATTTGTGTCATTTTTCTATAGTTACAATGTATGAAAGTTTGTGCGACTAGACGTGTTATTACAAATATCTATTGTAAATTTTGACAGATATTAAAGTAAAATAAACATTTTCCTTTTACTTCAACAACGAAAGTCAAAATCTGTTAGATAAAACAACCTTCCGGAATATTCATCAGAATTCACGGGCAGTTGGAGTGAGCGTGGGTAATGTTGCATGACGCCGTCCGTGAATACATTAACATTTAACGATATGCTCACATATGGTATGAAATCAACTACACCTACTATTGATATGAAACTCGAAAGTTGAAAAGTTATAGTTTGAAACGCTACTTTTCATCAAGTAGGAACGTAGTATTTTTTTTAGGATAATCATCTATACTGCGATTTGGTTGGTTTACCAAGTTATTTTACATTATACTCGTACTACTTACTATTAGTAGTTTGACAGATGTTGGGTACCAGTGGACATAGCCCTGGACAGAAGACAATGGCGTATTGAAGAGCGGGCCTTTACTTAGCAGTGGATACAGGCTGTATATATAGATTGTATTTTCCTTTCCATCATACCTTAAAATACTAAAAACTAAAATTTCAACTAGGCTAAGTTGGTTTGTACCTATGGTGTGGTACATATTATGGAAAACGAGGTATATATATAACTATGCTTTTTATTCCAGGTATATGGTAATTGTGTTTTACAGCCGGACAAAACGTTTTTTGCTCCTACAGTTGTACGAGTATGAGCTACATTTTGCCTGGAAATGGGACTCTCATTTTTATTAAATTTCATTCTTTACGTGGACATAGAGGTAAAAACGGTCCAGTTAAAGAAGTAATAAAATGGGAAAAGTAATAAACTTTTTCAAGTTCTCGAGGTACTCTGACAAAATTGGCCTTTCTTGATAAGTTTAGTTAAATGAAAATAGCCTTAAATAACTGTTGATCAGTAGTGTGTTATTGAGTAGGATCCCTATTTACTGTAAAATAGAACAATGGAATTAGATATACTTACCTAAACTAAACTGATCTCATTAAATTCCTTCGTTGCTTAGGACAGTCTATTTACTATTATTGATCTTATATATTCTGCATTTTTCATCTTTCATCGTGCATCATTGCATATTTATTTAGTTGTGAGATTTCTCACTGTATTTTTTAAAATAGTTTGCCTTATTGTCTATCGTTCATCGAGAGCACATTTTGTAATAATTATTTTCTAATTTTTAAAACCATTACGATCGAATTGCTGTGCTAGTAGTAGGACTTATTTCGCCTTAACATGTTATACATATACCTTGATATTATGATCATTAAGGTACCTCGAGCCAGGCAAATACTGAAATGCTGAACAAGTACCATTGTGTTGAGTTATACATCAGTGTTATAACTCGCAGGAAATGTATTTTTGAATTTGATTATCAGTAATCTTTGCTCTCCGCGCCAATCGGGAATATGCATCTGACACGAAAACAGATTTTTTTAATATTTTATTCAAAAGATATTACAAATACAAACCGAATAGTGCAAATATAACATCAATTGGTTAGTAAATGCCAAAGTTACAACAACATAAAAGGAGTAAAAACATACAATTTTACCCTTATTTTGAATTATCTCATTGATTTAATAAACACTTTATTAATATCTGCACCTATTAATAAACAATTTTTGTTGACAACAATACAAAAAATAAAAAAATATTACGTTTATAAAATAAAATTGAATTTTTTTCCCATACTAATTTGAGACGGTTGTCTACACGTCAAAGTCTTTGCCATTTTAGTATGGAGCAAACGGAGCGTTTCAAAAACATTTTGCCGGCTCGTATTTTTGATATCCTGTAAATCCAAAACGGTTAAAGTTAGATATGCCATTCCAAAGCCAAACTTTATTTTTTACGTAGAATATAAAAATGAAATAAAAAAAATTCATGCTATACTCTATTGTATCGGGCGATCCTGTGACTAATTAAATGGGTTTATTGGTTATTGTGTAACACAATGCTGTTTTTTGGTTCACTTGTGACTCTCCATTAGGGTTGATCAGTTATTTGAACTTTTGAAGGCCACTTTTTTTTTAAAGTATCTTTTGGGTAAAATTTAATTTTTAAGTCACTATCTAAGGCCTAATTAAACGAACAAAACAATTTTTTTCCTCAAAATATGAAAAAAATGTCGGAAAATTTAGGAACTTTCCTGCGAAAATTTTCAGTATTTTCCGCCTCAGAATCATGGCTGTCACAAACACCCTGTATAATAATAATAACTAATGTAATATGTATTTGTAATAAGCTTATCCCTTAATCTCATATTAATCTTACTGTAGTTTGCTTTCGTATAATCCGACTACGCTCTTAAATCTCACTAATTATTATCCTCTTGCTAATACAATATTAAATAACACAGCCCCTATCTATTAGATAACATACCTATGTAGATTTATGTTTATACGTACTGCCAATCATTGATGTTGGCTCTAGGTACATAAACGCTGTCACTTTAACAAATGTACAGAGAGTTTACATCTGAGTCAGTCATAGACCCATCGATATTGAGCTGTTTATCCATTCATTCACAGACGACTAGACTAGACTATCCAACTAAGTTTTCGGGAATGCATCCGCCAATGTTCTTATATAAATGCCCAGAAATGCCACACGAGAGATTGGCATTTTGTGGAAACGTAAATCTTTAGGGTTTGATTTTCTAGGGTATCGGCAAGCTGATTTTGTAACTCGCTAACAGTCAAAATACTGACCACGTGAATGATTCAGAGAATTCTATTTTATAATCTATCGGTTTACATACTTTCGGAGCACATACTTTTACAGTCGCAAATATGAAAAGGTGGCCGTAGTTTATTTGCCATAACATTCGAATCACATGATCTGCTTATGTCTGATCATTTTCTCATGCTGGCTGTGACCTGAAACTATCTGCAGCCATTACACTAACGTTAGGTCTGTTCCACACCGATCGTAATTTGATTAGCGCGGAGTTCGACCGAGCGGCGCACAAAGCGATCCTTCGGCTAGAACAGCCCGAGCGTCACAATCGGATTACTTGCGCGGGTTTAAGCTGTGACCTGGATCATAAAAAACCTGCCAAGTGCGAGTCGGATATGTACACGATGTGTTTCATACCATTATCTGCCAAAAATGGCAAAAGCTCCCGTTTGCTGTCTAGGAGTCACACATAAATATTATTTTGTTCTGTTTTAATAGTTATTGTTACACATCCGCTGGGAAAATTTCAACAGTCGGACGATCACGATCTTTGAGATAGAGCCTGGGGGTCTACTCTGAAATGCCGCTTTCGAATCTTTCGGTCCGACCGAAGCCCGACCGAATCGAAGCCTTTGACAGCCTTTGACCCTACTACGAAATTGCTTCGGATTCATTCATCTGAGTTCACAACTCATTCGAAATCATAGAGAATAATTCACATGGACTAATATTATAAGCTTTCTATTATCTAGCCCTATACCTGTTAAATAGAGTTCGATCGGACCGAATGAAAAAACGGCGCGACTGATCCGATCGAAGGAAGTTCGTAGTAGGAAACACCCCGATACTTCGTTTATCGTCACTTCAGAGTAGACCTCCTGAATACGGCCAGACGATCAGAGGAGTAATAGGGTCCCGTTTTTATCCTTTAGATATGGAACCCTAAACTAGTGGCACGTGGTCGGTTAGGTACATTATTTAAGTACGACAAATCAACGTTTATCAGGAAAACGTTAATAGATCTGTTGACAGTTTTAAGTTGTTTATTATTCTGTGATTGTATTAATACATACATCATCAATGGAGCAACTAGTGTACCTATAGATGAGCTGCACTGCATGTATTTGATTAGAATGATGATGACGGTCTTCTTATATGCGCTCGATATATTTTAGTCTACACCCCTGTTACGCTTGAATTGGTACTGCTAGATACAATAGCAGCTATTATCCTATACTCGTAATACTCAGATTTTCATAAATTTGACTAATGTTATTTTATTATTTGTGGCCCCTTAGAATATTAGGGTTTGCTAACTATTTGTTACCAGCATCCATCGTATGGCCTAGTAAAACTATTGATGCTCTGAACGATGACGCTTTGATTTCATTCTAATGTAGTATCTAGTATTACCGCTGTACTTTGGATTAGATCCATATATACCTATCTCTACCCATTTATTTCAAGCAGATTGTTCCCAAGAATATAAAACAAGGTTATGCTAGTTACCGAACTTTTGCAGGTTTCATCTAAAGTTCACCCTCTTGTGAGTTTCCTAACACAATTTATTTACTTGGTATAGGGAAGTGAGATTATGAGCGAAGAAGTATAAGTAACAAGTGAATGACGAAGAATACAGTTTATTCTTCTCCAGACGCTAATTTATTTAAAAATATAATAACCTAATTTATTTATTTTACTTTTCTTTGTATGGCGTAGGCAACCGATGAGAAGGGATTTCCCGAAATTGGCACGGGAACAGAAATTTTCAATTTTGCGCCGACGAAGTTGTGAGCGTCCTATAGGGCCATATATAATTCAAAGTAAAGTAACAATAAATCTTTAACACATACAGAGAAATCAGCACTTTAGCTTTTACCAGTATGGCTCGACAATAATAACTGGAATCGATCATAAAAAAAAAAATTCTATGAGGCGTTTCATAGACCGACTTTCATCGTAAAGTAGAGCTCTCTTTTCATCTTGAATATATAGTCTTAAGGCACTTTTATGGTCAGTCGTAACTTAGATGAGGAGGAAACCTATAAAGGGAAAGACAAGTCACACGACCCCTCAGTTTGGTTAAAGGGATTATTGATGCATTTATCTTTATATACTTGATCAGGTATATCTACTTTATTATTTTAACAATCATTATTTATGTCGCCTTTTTAGTCTGTATTGGAAAAGCAGTGAAACTTGAGATATAGTTATATATAATAGAAAGAATATTTAAGGTTAAGGTAACTTGAATATTCTATTGTAGTCTCAAAATTCAGTAATTTTGCTATATCAATAACTTAGTTTCGTCGTCTTTTAAATGATGAGACGAAATGTCATTACGCTTAGCATAAATAAAATTAATGTACTGATCTTTTATTATCTTTTGAATACAAGTATGAATACAACTAATACCGTATTTAGCTAAAATTAGATACTTTTTACACCAAAATTAAATTCAGTGTCTATTTTGAACATTCGGTTGTAACTTTTATGCATTAGGTACAAAGGTAAACCAGTTTTTATGACCACGTTACATCTATCCTAGATTCATGGTCCTAGCATTGCTCTACGATGTTAATACGAAAGAATAAGTACGTTCGTACGTCAAGGCATTTTATTGCGTCGTTCCACGTAAGAATACGATCACTTTTGTAGAGCAACTTTGTACTATTTGATAGGAATTATTGGTATTGGCTTAAAACATAAAGTTTGCTAGAAATGTAATAACAAGAAAATCCAAAATACATTTGAATTGAGAAAAACGCAATGGATAATTTTCGATTGCTGCTTAAGTATGATTACTTTCACATAAATTGGAAATCCTGTAGTTTAACTATATAGGTAGATACCTTAACAGAATATCTAGAGATCAAATTTATTCTACCAGTTCATATTTTCACAATTCGAAAATTAACAACTTTAGAATAAAGGAATACTGAAACATAGTCGATGATACAGCAATTTTCTTCCAATTTCATTATTAAAACTATTAAAAAGAACCAAGGCTCTTAGCGCCGCCTGGCGGGAAGCCAACTGGCTCTGCTGTGAGGCCTTTTCGTTATTACTTATATCTTCATTATGTAAGAGTTATAAAAAGGTTAGTACCTATTTACCAATTGCAAATGATTGCGCCTACTTTAAAATAAATATAGTCTTTTAAGCTTCTTAGTCAACAAATAGATACCTAATTCACGCAAATAAGAAAATAACCACTAGGTAATAAAAAAAAATTTAACAGTAATCATAGTTAAAAGTCTAATTTTAAAATCGGTAAATGAACAGCGTTATGCTAAATATCTTTTCTTTAATAAAATTGTCATCAAAGTTTCGATCATCTAGGCTTCCTTAAGATTAGGTTTTCTAAGATAGCGATAATGCCATACAGCCACTCTACAAAAAGCACGCCTTTTTTATTGTACAGACATCTAGGGCCTAACTAATAAAAAGATTTATACTGGGTATAGGTTATATACAGTTTATTTTGAGACATATTTAATACTAGTGGACGCCCGCGACTCCGTCCGCGTGGACTACAGAAAAAAAATGTCGAAATTATCCGGGATAAAAACATTTTCCCGGGATAAAAAGTAGCCTATATGTTAAGTGGGACCTGTCACAATATATTCCTGAAAACTGCACCGAAATCGGTTAAGCCGTTCCTGAGATTAGCGTGCACAAACGCACAGACAGTCCCTTCCCGTGGGAATTTCGGGAAATCAATTCTTAGTGCTTCCCCGCAGTCTCCGATTTTAGCTTCACATGTACAGCGGTTTTTGTAAAAAAATTGAATTCCCGTTAGTCCCCTTCCCGTGGGAATTTCGGGAAATTCGTTCTTAGCGCTCCCTCGCAGTCCCTAATGAACGTACAGGTCTAATTTCGAATTCATATGTATCGCGCTTGTCGTAAAAAAATGAATTCCCGTTTGTCCCCTTCCCGTGGGAGTTTCGAGAAATCCGTTCCTAGTGCTTCCTCGGGGTCCCAAATAAACAAATATGCCCAACTTAAGATTCATATGTGTAACCGTTTTCATAAAAAATAATTAATTCCCGTTGGCCCCCTTCCCGTGGGAATTTCGGGAAATTCATCCTTAGTGCTTACTTGCAGTCCCTAATGAAAATCTATGCCCAATTTCAGCTTAATATGTATAGCGGTTTTCGTAAAAATTATGAATTCCCGTTTGTCCCCTTCCCGTGGGAATTTCGGGAAATCCGTTTTTAGTCCTCCCTTGCTCTCCCCAATGAACATATATGCCCGATTTCAGCTTCATATGTATAGTGGTTTTCGTAAAAAATATAGAATTCCCGTTTGTCGCCTTCCCGTGGGAATATCGGGAAATTCTTATAGCCTATGTTCATCCAGGTCCTATAAGGATTCTAACGGTGAAAGAATTTTTAAAATCGGTCCAGTAGTTTTTGAGCCTATTCATTACAACCAAACAAACAAAGTTTTCCTCTTTATAATATTAGTGTAGATATTTTGCTGTCAAAAATCAAGTATAACTACGCACTGCAGCTTCAAGCTCACCACTAGTAATAAAGCATATCCAAACATTAATAAAAATTTCTCTCTAGTTCCTAGCTTTTACTTGCACTCCCTGGCTCTAAGCCAATTTCGCCTTGTCTGCGGCAAATCGTTTCAATTATGACTAACTGCAAATATATCATCGTTTCACTATAATCCTGTGTCCGTGTTATTTAAGAATTTCAAATTTAAATTATTTGAACTTTAGTTATGATATCCAAAACATTTGTAAAACTAATATAAAGATTTTACTCAAATATGTTTGCTCTTTGAATGCAGTAATAGTCAATAATAGTCAATAGCATGTTTTATTCTTTCACTATTTCAACAATCCCCACATATTTCTGATTAATCAAAGCAAACTCATCGAAGCCAAGTTGGCACAGAAAAAACTGGCTATTACCTCTTGATAACGAACATAGTGCAAAAAATACTGCATACAAACATAACCTATTTGCTCCATCGCCCGGCACCGCCTTCAGAACATCAAAGTGTACTAAACTTCTATTTCGTATCGAGTTTGAAACTCAATCAAGTTTCACGCCGTTTTTGCATTGTGCTTGCCGGCTGTTATATACGAGACTTGAGTAAATATTTAGGTAGGTGCTGAGCGGATATTGGATGTCTATAGTTTACAAAGTAATCGACAAGTTTGTTGTTAGGTGTTCTAAGCATGAACGGTGCAAAAACCATCTAAAGTTAGATATTATTTTGGCAGCTTAATGTGGATACCTAACAAATTTAGATAGTATTCTTATGTTTTAACACGGATTGTTTTTAAACAGAAAACTTTTCATCGCTTCGTTCTATTCAGCCCAATAGACGCTAATTTCCCATGTAATGCTACGTAAAATTTTCTTGTTTTTGTACTGATTGACAGTAACACGGCTTATAGGTTGCCTGCTTATATATGTATAACTAATATCTGAGCCTATGGATATAATATGTTATAAACTCTTTACTAACTCAGACCCATAATTTTAACGGACCGTAAAGTAAATGTTAACTCAACTTGTCTTGGTGAAACTTGGACTTAAACTCATTATAAATTTTAAATTGCAATTTTCGTTACATAATTTTATTGCCTTATCTAAAGGACTTCAAAGGCTTAGTTAATAAAGTACATAATTAGATCACGTCGAATAACAACGATATGATCAAGACATGCATGCCGATGTAAAAGGCAGTGCAGACGAGACGAGTTTATTCCAAATTTTTGTATAGGGAAGTGGTGGTGTAGTGACTCGTACATTGCAATTCTAAGATTCACACCTGCGATTATTATATAATTTTGTACATGAAAACGGTTTTGCAAGAACGTGATAAATGTTTTTATATCGGAGTGTAAAAATATATAAATAATAATAAATAAATTTATCCACGGTGTTATTACAAAAACGTGGCTAAAAATAGTTACTATTTAAAAAATTACATTTGACAAAACACATGGAATATCTGCCACATTTAGACAACGTTCAGCTCAAACAATGTTTAAAACTTTTGTAATAATACGAATAATATTTTGTCTAAACTATTACTGAAGACAGCGTAAAATTACATTCAGTCGATTATTACGTTATTACAAAGTTGGGGAATGAACTCTTTTGACCAACTTTAAATACTTTGTATGATAGTAAACGTATTTTATATGTCCACATTAGGTGTGGATTTACTTTACATAGATTCTTCATGCTTTTGCTCTACATAGGTCGGGGGCATATTCGTGTTATTGATTCTATTCGTGAATTCTACTTTTCTTTAGAATATTACGGATTGTTCGATTCATTTTCGGTACACTAACGACATCACTTATATAATAAGACCACTTTCCTGTAAAGTTTTGCACATAGCGATGTACAAAAAAGTTAGGGCCACAAATTATTTAAGAGAAAAACGGTGATTTAACAGTAACATCCGAATAATTGACCCGGTGGCTTAGTGATTATAGCGGCCGGCACGGTTTGCAGTGGTCGTGGGTTCGATTCCCACTCGGGTGAAGGTTTTTTCAATTTTCTTTAGCAAAAATAATTTGATCCCTAGAAGGGTTGGTGTCAGGCAGCCGACCGTGAATCAAACACCAAACACTTGGCAATATGAGTTTCGAAAGAAACCATAATTCGCCGACCACACAAATAATGGGTTAAGGGCCGGATGATGATGATGACACTAAGAAAATGATTTTTCGGATTTAAATGCAGTATCCAACATAGCTGGCTCACAGCCGCCGCACATAAACGTGCGAGAATTATCTCATAAACCTGCTTGTTTCTGAAGAATCTCGACTGCTTACCAAACTGAGCCATAAATGCTGCTCTCTAAGCAGTAGTTTTAAAACTCTATGCGGAATACTAAGTAGAACTCAAACAGTGAGAAACTGCAACTAGTGTGAAATATTATGCCAAGCAGTTTAAAGTTTAACATCCAAAGAGAATAGTGATTATGCGCATATTTTGGTGTGTGGAGGAAATGGTGGCTGCAGCCGGGGGTTTTATTTCGCTACTGCCAGAAACCTATCGAATTAGGCAAGATTAATGTTTTCTTTTAGAATACTTGCGATACTTTCAAAAACATTTGATATACCTATCGTGATTTCTAAGCATAACGTATTATTTGAACACCCTTTCATTGTATTAGGCACGCTGCCATACATTTTAAAATATAAGATACGGCTGTGTTTAGCTTAGTAGAGCTAGCTGGAAATGATCTGTGACAAGTTTCTACCTCATTGCCTGAGAGAATACCTAAGTCGACTCTTACGACATGCGCGGAAGGAGATGCAGCTGATGAATTCTAGTGAAGCCCCTCATCAGCCAAGGATGAGTAAAAATATAATACAAGTTACGATAAAGCACTTCGAGAGATTTTTAACGTAACTTCGATTAGATAAATCAGTAAATTAAATAAATAAATTAGTTTAATTTTAGTTTCCTGTGCTGATTCGGAGACGCGAGGAACAGCTAATAACGAATGTGAATGTAAGTTTCTCTCCCTCAGCACTTTTTTAAGCTGAGTTGTGAAGTCTTATATTATACTAGGTATAGCTTAGTTCTGATTTACTAACCAGTAAGTTATGCAGATTTAATTTATATAACCATTTTACAATAATTTTATTCTATGCAACGTCAAGTCACAATAAAGATTTTCTCCGAGACAAAACACTTTATTATTTGCTATAAATGCTGTCATTTACATGAGTAGAGATTCATCCATAAGTATGTAAAATATAGGTAAAGTTGTATTAAAATTTTGTCACATATAAAGCAGTAACCTCTTCTCTGTAGACCAAAACTTTGAATAACATAATTTTTAAAGACCTCATTCTATTGTGCTTTACTTCTGATTCTTAGAAGAAAATGCAAATGTAATTACCAAATTTACATTTTCCTTATGAGCATGCCGGTTTTTTTTTCCAAAAATAATGACTAAAGTCACTTCTACCGAGCTCTTTTTTGTATTTGACTTAGGATGTTTGTATGTAAGTGTAGTGTTATTACGTCTGGAATACAATATCACATAACATGGTTATGTAAACAGTCTTATCCCGGAAAAATAAAAAACCTCATTTGGATACCGGATCTAATATACTTGACGAGCCGCATTATACAGGTAAATGTTAGCCAGGGAATGGTTCATACTGCGTTATATAAAGCATATTGACAGTCGCAGTGTCATGTTAATTAGGCCCCTCCTCTTCTAAATTATTTCCTTCTAAATTTATCCGTTTAGTGTGAAGACGCTGGTGCCTTGGGGATAGGAGCGAACTTACAGACACTTTACCGGGCGGCTCGTGGATCTACGCATGACCAAAATTCTGGGTGCTACTTTGGCCAAAAAACTAGCCTTGCTATACGGCGTGGCCAGTATTTTGTTAATGCTATCTGATAATGAAGATTAGCAGACATTACTGTAAAAGCTGTGATGGTCAACAGACCTCGTCTTTCATCTTTGGTTAAGGATATTTTTACCATTTTCTTCCTAGAATAGGTTGTATCTCTTCCTACAACTTAGTAATTATAATGTAAAAAAAAAACAACTAATGCAATAGCGCCGCCTTCAAGTCCTTTCGACAAAATTAATTTGGGTTATCAAATTTGAACCCAAAGTACAATGGAGCCTAATGGGTAGAGTGAGGTAGCGAAATGGCTAGAGGGAGGTGGCTAATAAGATCACGTGGTTCGTTAAATTTAGCCCGACCCTATCCATTTTGCTGAAGGGGTAATGAAGTTATAAACTGAAATATTTTTAGGCAGAAAGAGGTGTAAGAAATTTTCATGAGGTTTTCACGCTGTCTTTACAAGGTAGAGGCGTAGAGCAAGCCACGTGTTCTAAGAATAAAAGTACAGTTTACTTGTTCTGTTTTTATTTTTGGTTCAATATACATACATATAAACGGGTGTTTTCTCAAAATGGGGTAGTCATAAGTACAGGATCGCGAAAGACATGAACAGTCACGTTTAGTTTTTGGTAAGCAAATAATATAAATAAATACATATTCACACACTTCACAACACATTAACTTAATCCCACATTAAGATCCCTAAATTCTTGTATCGTGGGTATTAAGTAACGGTATATAAATACATAGATAAGTATAGAAACATCCATGACTCGCAAACAAACATCAATATATATTATATCAATGTTTGCACCTACCGGGATTCGAACCCAGGACCTATGGCGCCGCAGGCAGGGACTCTACCTACTACACCAATCGGCCGTCTAATTTGGTATCAACGTCGACATACCTCCACATATTATTACTGACTACGTTGAGGTAGTTTAAGGGTTTATTGTATAAAATGAAATGTGGCTATTAGGTACCTACAGGTATCTTCTAAAACTATCTTTACCAACCACTGTAATACCTCCTACGTGTTTACGGCTCTCTACTATACTATTTGTATTAGGCACGCTGCATACGGCTACGTTAAGCTTAGTAGAGCTAGCTGGAAATTATCACTGACAAGATTCTAGTTCATTGCCTGAGAGGCTCTCTACTATACCTACTATTTGTACAGGACCACTGTGTCGTGACTATATCTTTGAAATTGACTATTCACATGAGATGACTTAGCACTACAATAGGTTGTAAACATGAATTACATCATTATAATAATAATGGTTATCGTTTTCATTCGTAATTTAATAAGCCGAAAAGTGGAATAAGATCTTTCCTCAACACGTAGGATTTGATAGGTATACTATTAAAGAGTGGGTGTATAATTTGCACTGTTCTGCACAATATATTTGGTTCTAGTGGCTATAATATGAATATAATTTTTTTATTTAGATCCTAAACGAATCTTACGATTCAATGACGCTGGTTCATTGATCAACTAACGAACAAACACCAACCAAGCTCTAGGAGACATCTCGAGCAAGACGCAGCGAGAGCTGTTTTCAAAATGTAGTTATATAGATAGGTGTATTCAATGCACTGCACCTAAGTGAAAAGTTAAGGTGCTAATAACAAACCACGTGTTACACACCATTAAACACGACATTTGACATCAAAACGTATGAAATATCTGGAACTAAAACATTGTTAAGCTTAAAGAATGTTATTATTTTATGTCTGTGATGGATGATGCTGGGTTTTACTAGAATTTGAACCGCATCTCTTTCCGCGCATGTCATTTGACGGCCGACTGGTCTAGTAGGTAGTGACCCTGCCTGCGACGCCATAGGTCCTGGGTTCGAATCCTGGTAGGTGCAAACATTGATATGATGAATATCAATGTTTGTTTCCGAGTCATGGATGTTTCTATACTTATCTATGTATTTATACATATACCGTTGCTTAGTACCCACGACACAAGACCTTGGGATCATACTGTGGGACTAGGTTAATGTGTTCTGAAGTGTGTGAATATAAAAAATAAAAATAAGAGTCGACTAAGAGACTCAGGAGTATTCTCCCAGGAGATGATCTAGCAACTTGCCACAGATCATTAATATCTGACCCCGCTGTGCTAAGCGTGGCTATGTGGACCTTCTTCGTGATCCAGCAGCTCTGGCCCCAAACTGGGAATACAGCCATGTTATTTGTGTAATTATTTTTATTAGTAAGTATATACGATATTATATACTATACGACGTTGGAAGATGGATAAATACGTTTTATAAATATCTGTAAAAATTTGTTAATCTAAGATATGTAATGATTCTATTTATTATTATTAAAACACTTACACTGCACGATGGTGGAAGGGTGGAAAAAAAAACATTTTATGAGAAGCCTCCCTACAGAACGGGTCCATGTCGCTACGTCAATGTACGCCCGGATTGAATCCGCCATTATTAAGTTTTAATGACGCTGCCCACAATGGCAACCCTGAGGCTATAAACAAAGCATAATGGCCTCTGTGCCGCTCTTAATAAGATAAATAACCGCAATCGCAACCGTACCCCCGGGATTGTAATCTCCAGACGGTGAAATTAAATATGAATGAAGCTGGATGTGTAGTGAGTGAAAAACTTCAGCCGTAGTACTTTAGAATGGAATTGTTCAACTTAATATTACTTTTCTATATTTTTTATATATGATTTTTATTTTTGAATTGATATGGGATACCTGTAATAAATAAGAATTGACATTGTCAAAGACTAAATTAGAGAATATTCCATACATTTTGATGTGAAATATTTATAAACAGTGTCTAATTTTAGACGGGATTTTTCAAAATACTGTATGAATTTAGACTAGAAGCAATTAATTTTTCACCGATTTCCTAATTTCATTTCATACTACTTTTCACACTAAAACGATAATTGAAGAAGTCTGAAAACTCATTTACGATAATGGCCTAACGCGACTGTTTGCAATTTGGAACAACTCTATAATCGATTAAATTGTAATGTGAGTACTGGTATATCCACCAAAATAAGACTTTTATAAGGTAATAGTTTATATTTGACCCCGCCTCTAAACGTGGCTGTTAAATCTTCAGTGATTCTTTAGTTCTGGTTACCACATTTTGATAATGCATAATTATACCTAAGTACATCTTGGTCTTGTCCAGGTCTACATCATCCCTGAGCCGATATCCGTCGAAGATGTAGCCCTAGAAGTTGTTCAGAAGTATGTATACCTTCGAGGGAGAAATCACCAGAAGAGTGCAGCTTGGGTGGGCAGCGTTTGGGAAGTTGCGTCATATCTTTGAGTCATCCTTGCCACAATGCCTCAAGACCAAGGTGTTCGATCAGTGCATTCTACCAGCCATGACTTACGGAGCCGAGACTTGGAACCTGACGGTGGGGCTGGCTCACCGATTGCATGTCACTCAGAGAGCTATGGAAAGGTCAATACTCGGAATCTCGCTAATGGACAAAGTCCGAAACGAGATTATCCGGCAGAAGACCAAAGTGACAGACATAGTCTCGAAATGTAGCAGACTGAAGGGGCAGTGGGCAGGCTACATCTGTCGTAGAACCGATGGACGGTGGAGTAAACGGGTTCTCGAATGGAGACCGCGCCTCGGCAAGCGTAGCGTGAGGCGCCCTCCG
This sequence comes from Carposina sasakii, assembly GCA_014607495.2. Lineage (NCBI taxonomy): Eukaryota > Metazoa > Arthropoda > Insecta > Lepidoptera > Carposinidae > Carposina > Carposina sasakii. Next base: position 12,223,143 of record CP053152.1, on the reverse strand, counting down.
GCCAGATGGACCTATGACTTAATTAAAAAGGACGGCTGGTAGTGACTGTATGGCAAAAACAGGAGATCGAGCCATGTGGCGTACACTGGGAGAGGCCTACGTCCAGCAGTGGACTGCAATAGGCTGACGACGACCTACATCTGGTGAAACATTTTGCTCAATAATGTTATTATTTCCACATGTTTATTTTCACCTATAATACTAGAGAAGTTAGGTGATATAGTTCACCGTAATCAGCAAACTTGTTCATAGTATTGGATTAGTATAAAATCGACTATGTGGTTCAACTAAACCGCAATTGTATTTGGAACTCCGCTCTACTTCACTAATCTGCATTAGGAATCTAATTAAAATACTTACGAGTAAGCTCATTTAGTTAATACTAACCTAATCGGTAAATTATTAATCTCTAAAATTGTGCATACTTTGTAGATGACGTGACTTTTACAGTCTAAATTATTATATTGATATAACTGGTGATCTTTTAAATGTATTTAAGCATAAAGTTTTTCAATCGATTAATACAATTTAGTCCATGCTTATGTTTTAATACGCTTCATTGCTTAAATAATGGTTAAATAGTTTTACTTCATTTATTGTAAAAGTTGTGCTAGCCTGTAATTGTGATACATAATATTATCGCTCCTGTCCAACTTGTATCTTAACGGAACTGTTATGTATTATGTTGGCTTTCTAATTTAATAAATAAAAACAAAATTATATCTATAGGTATAGCCAGTTTACCATGATCCAGTTAATTACCATTAGCAATTACCCACTTATTCGTATTTATTATATCTAGGACTTTTGCATTTACCTTCGATATTAAAATCGGTACAATCTGACTTCAATGAGAAACAATATTTTTGTTTTAATTTAAATAAAACAACCTGCAAGAAAATAGTGCAGCTAGGTAGTCCAATATTTTAAATGCTTTTACAAAATGATATGCAACAATGTCCTTTAAGCACTTTAAACTATTGCAATACAAAAAACATAATTCATTAAGCTTCGGAGTTTCTCGTAATGTAAATAAAATGTTCCACTGCAAATTACCCAGCTTTTAAACTTTAATATTGTACAATACAACTGCTGCAGAACTGTATGAAACTTACTGCAAAGTGAGTTAATTACAAACTATTGCTGTACACTGTACAGTCCGCCCACTTGTGTACTACGTAGTTTGGCGTAGTTAAGTACAGACATAAACGTGGTAAGATATGCTTGCTTACTTGAAAAGTTATTTCTAATGTATTAAAATATTTATATTATAAATTTTAATAAGAAAATGAAAAGAAAAATCACCGAAGTGAGATTTGAATCCACGACCTCCCGCATTCCGTGCATCGCTCTAACCTACTAATATTTATATTGTTTTACACATGTTCATTACTAAGATGAATATTGATAAAGATAAGCCCAGGATTCATTTTGATTTGAATCTATAAACCCTGGGAAAAGATCAATGGATTATGAGGAATCAATAACAAGACATTGCTCTATGCAAACAGGTAGCCCTAACTTTATTTACTTAGTTTAAGCATTTTTACCCTTTATATATAATATACTTTAAACAATGCATTGCTCATTTATAACTTTTTCATAGTTTGCTTAATTATATTATCTCATCTCGTCTAGTATCACTTTTGGCCTGGCATTTCATCAGTACAGTGAGAATTTTGTAATTAACCTAAAGATCCCGTACCTAACATGAGAATGCGTCCCATTTTAAAAGAATTTCCATTCCCCTAGTCCGAAATTACCAAAACCTTACAGACATTTCTAGTTAAAACAAGGAAGCTGCGACCGGAAACGAAAGTATAAATTTCCATTAAAAGATCAGATGAGCATCCCAGTTTCCACATGAGCGCACGCGGCGCCGCTTGCTGATTCAACGAACGCGATATCCCAATTATTTCAAAGATTAATAAATTTCCAGCCATCGATAGCACTCGCCTCATTTATCTCTTTTTAGCATTGTTTTGGACTTAAATATACCATTACAGAAAGATTTCATCTCTATCATATGAAATAAATTCTCTACAGAAACAATAACCTAGTTAATAACATAGTGGGATATATTAGCTACCTATACAATATTGAGGAAATTGGTTTGAGGATGACGTTCAATAGACTTAGCTCTTTTGATATTTTTGGGCAATATTATACGATCTAAAGTAGTTATATAAAATCCGTAAATTATCCTATGTTTTAATTGAGCCTATGAAATTTTTTTAAGTATTTAGGTACGTAGTGGTCTAACGAGAGAGTGCTGCACTTGTTGTAGTTTAGTATAGCCGTTTAGATAGATATAAGCATATTACCTTCAATTATCACCTTATTTGATTTCTTTAAACCATTATAATTCACTAGAACATGCAAACTTACTTGTGCAATGCCGCGGCTCATCAGACGAGTCTCCACAATCGTTGCTACCATCGCAAAACTTATTGATAGGCACACACTTCTTATTTCCGCACAGGTACTCCGAGATCCGACATTTAGTGTCATTCCCCAGTAGTACAGGTAGTAGCTCCGGTTCTGGAATATTCGATTGAGGACTGTCCTTCTGGTATATTTCGTTGGTAGACACTTTTACATTGTTGTCGCCGTCTGTTAGATGTAATATTGAGATGATGAAGAGTACGCTGCAGCAGCCTGTAACAAGAAAAACTATATTTACTTATAATATTTTTTTGCATTACTTTGAACACTTAGGTATGTATTAAATGATGTTATCAAGTAACCAGCTCGCCCTTGTATAACGATTTTTCTATTATTGTTAATGAATTTATTCTGAAATAAAATGTAAGCAACTGCATTAATTTAATGGTTAGTGAGAGAGAGATTATCAAAATTGTACTATATTTAATCTGACTTCAAAAAACACATAATTACTGTACACTATTGACGATAAAGGTATTTCGTATTAAACAAAATCTTTCAGCAGCAATAAAAATTGTCTCTAAAATTATTTTGTGTTGACTCCAGAAGGTTTTAGGGGAGCACTTATTGACTTGATTAGAAACCTGTGCAAACAGTTCTCATCCGGTACTGTTTGCTTTTAATTTTCTATGGCAACATTTGGACTTTGCTCCGAATAAAAGAACGAGAGAAATTGGAAAGCGATCCATCACAAATAGCAATAATAGAAACAAATAGCAATTTGTAGACGTCTACTACAATGATGTATGTCCGATTGCTATAAATCGTCTAAATATCTTTATTTATAATTTCCTTCTCACAAACTTTTCAATTAGATTAGCTTGTACCTGTTTTGAATAGGTTTAAGTAAGCTCCATTATTCGGTTTCAATCATCAATTATTCAAATCTATTTTCAACAAAAATATAATCGAATTGGGTTTGTCTATGAAAGTTATTCCAAGTAGTATATCCGATTGCTATAAAAGCTATAAAAGCTGACGCTTGCAATTTCCGAATGGTGACGCCTGATATAATAAAATATTTTTTGCTTGCAATTTCGTTTAAACAACCAGACAATCATCCAAATATCTTTATTTAGATTATCTTGTACCTGTTTCGCATTGGTTTAAGTATGCTCCATCATTCTGTTTTATAATCATCAATTTATCTAATCTATTTTCAACAAAAAGATAATAGAATTGGTTTTATAAAATATTAATAAGAAAATGAAAAATTCTTCACCCGAGTGAGATTTAAACTCACGACCACTCGCAAACCGTGCTTTCGCTCTAACCAACTAACCATCGGATGTCAAATTTTACCATCTCTTTCTTGGGTTTGTCTATGAAAGTTACTCCAAGTACCTACATTTGGCTCCCTATTGGTACTAAACTCTGCAGTATTAAACGTAGTATCTCATCAGGGATAAACTTTTCGCTTCGAAGTCTAAACAGTAAAGTTATAAACTGTCATCAATCATCCGCTACATCTCATGACACCTATTCATGCTTTCCATCATCTTATGAAAGTAATGCAAATAAATGAAAAAGTAATTTCCGTGAAAACATCGCCTCCGATTCTATATTTAGAGCATTTTCAAGAGAAACTAATAACTTTTATTTTGTTACAGAAGAGGCAAGTTGATCATTTACATCTGTTCCTGCCAAATGAATCTGAGGGATCTCTTTTATGTTCCAGCTACCCTTCGAGAACATAATCTTTAGAATTTAGATGAAACTTATGAAAAATAACGTTGCCAATATGTACATAATTTAGAAAAGGGATGGTAAAATTCGTCATCTGAGTAATTGACCCGGTAGCTCAGTGGTTAGAGCGGCTGGCACGGTTTGCAGTGGTCGTGGATTCTATTCCCACTCGGGTGAAGAATTTTTTCCATTTCTTTATTAATAATTTTATGAAACTTATTGTTTAATATACCTGAGTACTTAGTTCATCTAGATTTAAAAAATATTTAGCATAGATCCAAATCGCTTGTATTCTTAAAAATATAAATTCTAGTAGTAATAGAATACTGAACGTATTATTTTGCAAGAGTAATGCAAGGAATATGGTATTAAATTTTACCTACCTATACATACATTCTATCTACGAAAATGATGACTACGTATAAAATTCGTCATCCGAGTAATTGACCTGGTGGCTTAGTGGTTATAGCGGCTGGCACGGTTTGCAGCAGTCGTGGGTTCGATTCCCACTCGGGTGAAGAATTTTTTCCATTTTCTTTATTAATAATTTTATAATATGAAATAAACATACGTTCATAATATACATCAAAAGAAAACCATAAATCATATCAGACAAGGTGGCAGAAATATTATATTTTGTTACATTGATAAATGTAACTCTATACCAAACTCCATTGACAGTCAGTAACATCAAAAGACTCATATTATACTCAGCATCGAATATATCAGTGTGTACTGTACATACATCTCCTGTTCACACACGATATATTAAATTGTTGTTTGCACGCCCTACGATCTGTCGACGACACGATATGCAAAATTGAATATACATTTGACGGACGGACGCTTGACGGACTGTATACTTAAAGGCGATTGATGTTATCACTTTTTTAATAAGGTACTTTGTATTAGTTAATTAAGTTTTATCAGATAAGTAGGTACGTAAGTAGGTACGTACGATTCAAATGGCATTGTTTAAAAATTATGGTAGATATGCGTTACTACCTGGCTGTAAATCTGCAAGATAAATACTTACAAGACAGCCCATCGCGTCGTTGTCACATCGGTTGGTATGAAAACGGAAACTTGCACGCGAAATTATATGAAGCCGTGAAGGTATGTCAAATACTAACTTGCAAATACCCTCGTCATCCCCCTGCCTATGCGGAAAGTCATTCACGTCAACACGGGGAGACGTATGGAGATACGCGTCGTCTGATTAGTTTACGTCAGGTTTACGTTACTGTAAATGCTAATATAATATAATAAAATTTGGACGTTGGTAGGTGGGGTTGCCCAGCGTGGTGACTATGGGCAAATACCCCTCATGGCAGTATTGTGGCGTGCCCTGGGGGAGGCCTAAGTCCAGCAGAGGACTGCAATAGGCTGATGATGATGATGAAGATGAGGTGGGGTTACAGAACAGCAAAGCCGCCTAAAATTCGGAATGCAGCTCTAGAGCCATATATTTCCTTGCCAGTTTATATCTGGTATACGAGTGGGCGGAAGATGAGATGCTCTATGCGTAGCTTTTTAAAAACCAGATTTCCTGTTTTTTGGGTGCCATAAAATGTTTTCCCAAGATAGGGTACAATGTAGGGTACCATATAGAATGTAAAAATAAAAACTTCTTCCCAAACTATTTAACTTACTCTACGAAATTACTATTTTATACAGTCTCAAGTCGGAAAATTACAGGGCACTCACGTAGCAGTCGAATTTAACACGTTAGGCTCCTATGAACGGCCATTAAGTAAATTGGATGCTAATTCGAGTGCTTTGCCGGGAGCACAGGAATTACGTGAGGGAAATAGCAGCATATTGTAATAGGCAGTGGAAATTAGATGGAGATAGCCTAAGTTTTTTACGTAGGTGACGACTATGTTGAGAAAATGGGGTGGATAGAACTGCAGGAGCACGAAGAAGAGTTCAGATGAAGAAGAAGCGGGTTCAGATGTAAAAGATCAGTGGCTGCTAGTTCGCAGAGGAAACGCCTTTGAGTTCCTTAGTTGATTCTTAGTGAACCCCGAATAATCACAGATCTTATGATAGATATATTCCAGGAAAATATAGTTAATTAATGATGATGATGAAGAAGGTTGGGCAAAATTGCGCACACCACACTCCTTTTCACCAAAACGAAAAATACTATTCTACGGAATATTGTATTTCTTTGTACATATCATGAGTATTTCATATTTTCCAACAATACCTGTCACGTGGAAACAACAAAGCCCGATGCTTGCAATGTGGATATTAAAACAACGCGAACCGCGGCCCGACAAAATAGCATGAAATTTGAATAATCCGCTCGCCCGTGCCGAGGCCCGGAATAGTAAATAGGTATGTCTGCAAAAACATCCTACTTATTTATATGAGGTTTTAAACTAGGTTACGCAGACAAGATATGAAAATATATAAATTTGTAAATTAAAACATAAAAGCATGATATTATAATGAAGTAGCTGACGTCCATGAATCCTAAGCGGAGATCCCCTAGTCATTATCTACTTTCTTACCAAATTTCAAATTTCATCTATAGTAGTGAGTGAAATACTGAGTACAAGTTGCCTTCATCTAAGCAGTTTGGCTTACAGGAACCTAATTACGATGTTACCTATAATATTCAACATTGTCTTTGAAACCTTACCTAAACGCATTTAAACAAACGTAAAATTTCATCAAAATCGGTTGAACAACTTTAAGGTTTAGCTAATCGAACGTGAATCAGCCTGCGAAAAGATTTGTTACCTTTGCTTTGCTTGGTTCAGGTTGATTTCTATATTATTAAATATTTTTTGGGTTCTTCACTAATAATAAACTTTAATAACATTTTTCCTACTATATTTTATAAAATTATTAATAAAGAAAATGGAAAAAATTCTTCACCCGAATGGGAATCGAACCCACGACCACTGCAAACCGTGCGAGCCGCTATAACCACTAAGCCACCGGATCAATTACTCGGATGACGAATTTTACCATCTCTTTTCTAAATTACATATTGGCAACGTTATTCTTCATCCCGATAGCTATACACTAGCCAAATCTCGGCAAACAAAGCTGAATCCCTCAGCACAATGTTTAAATATGAAACGATCAACCATATCCTAACGGATTATATTAATGGAGAAGTGTTTTTATAAATTTATCTTAGTCAAGATATTATATATTATAAAATTATTAATAAAGAAAATGGAAAAAATTCTTCACCCGAGTGGGAATCGAACCCACGACCACTGAAAACCGTGCGAGCCGCTATAACCACTTACTATATTTTATAAGTGGCTAGTACAAAGTGCACCTATTGTAATAATCGGTGTACCTGAACAGGAGTTCTAGAATTTCTTGGTGTTATTTCCGCAAACAGGGTGTCAAAGTACAATTATTTTATTTAATCTTCGTTGCATGCTATCACAAAGTAGGTACCTGCTCTTGCTATGAAAATTGAGGCAAATAGTTTGTCAAACAATGACAGCAATTATATGGTCGATTCTGACTGTCACAATTCAACGTATAATTAAAATTAGTCAAGTCTGTCCCTCTCCATATAGCTGAGACAGAAAGGGATAGTTAGGACTAATAATTAAAATTATTTTAAGTTTACGTTTAAGTGTGACGGTTAGAACCGGTCGACCACAAAATGTAGGTACTGTCATAAATTATAAATATTCTTATTCTTTATTGCACATACACAAAAGTATTATTAAGAAAATGAAAAAAAAATCACCCGAGTGAGATAAATAAATAGAGTGAGTGTCATAAGTTTTTACTGTCGTATTATGGTCAAATTAAACCCTGAATACCTTGAATTAGGCCCCTAGAAATGTTTAAGCTTGTTCTATACAAAAACCGATGTTCCAATATATAAATGATTAAGGTATAGTATTTATCTTCAAATTGGTGCATACAACCCTTAGCAGTTTAGATAAGTTAGGAATTTAGACAGCTATAGGAACCGGAAATGAATGATGTGGCGTGGGTAGGTAACTTAGTTATAGAATATAGCAACTAACAGTAGGTATCATGGAGGAAACAAGATGAGATGCTGATGAAGTCTATCCTTAATCTTTATTTATCATATATTTTTTTAAATCTAGTTTTCAATGCATTATGAATCAGACCTATTTTAACTACCTACACTATTTTGATCCAGATTTGTTCAATTCGAAAAAATTCGGAAGGAATTAGTTTTCACGAATCATGGTCATCAATATTTATCTGGTTATCACTTACACCCTGTATAATTCTGCCGGAGCAGGTTGTTATAATTCTATGTGTGTTGGTAGAGTCCTAAGATTAAAATCGTACACGTAAACAATGTAAATAGTAGCCGCATTTGTTTTATTGTAGTACAAATTAGAATACGTTTCATAGAATAATTCCTATGCCTGATTTCGGAACTAGCATGTTTTGTATTTAATTACACAGATAATGTAGTCATGTACATAGTAACTAGCGCCATCGTCCAAAGGAACTATACAGTGAAACGCACTCTACGCTATGTACTGCTTTTTTCTTTCTTTAATCCGTATCAAAGTACAACAATGGATTTTCCTTAAGGCAAATCCTAAAAAACCTCGAGTTGTATAAAATTGTGTTCGCTATGTTTATCGCATCATGCTTGTCTCATATAAGGAACGAGCTGGACGCTTGTGACTAGTAGATTTACCATAAATTTTAATTCATTTATAGGTATAACTTAATAACCAGTATGTACTTAGAAAACTACCTCGGAATTTGCGCTGGAGTGCTAGTTCTAAGTTTTGTTAATGTCCATGTAAGTAAGCAAACGTGATATTTATTATTTCACTATAATATTTAAGTTTAGGTAATAAATGTAGACAAAGTTTAATTTTACCTATTAGCGTTAAGAAAATTATGTGTCTGGTGAAAAGTGAATAGTGGGTGTGTAATTTCGCACTTCTGCCCAACCAGTACTACTGTAGATATGTATGTACTTAATCTTGCTAGTTGTCTGCATGTATTAAAAAAAAACCTGAATCGAAAAGGTATTGTTTTAAATAGTAGGGGATTAGCTTGTGCAATGAATCCTTGTTGTGTCTAGGTATGTAGGTACCTACAATTCTTTCCAGTCACTGTCAGAAGAACAAAAGAACTCCATCGAGCTGAAACTACTGCCTATACTCACCGAATGTAGCCAAAGGAACGGAATTACAATACTCGACATTGCAGTAGCTAGGCAGACGAAGAACATCGATAACATACCGCCTTGCGTGTTCGCGTGCGTGTTCAAGAAGATTGGCATCGTAAGTATTTAATATTACCCATAATTAAGATTCCGATGAACTTAACAATTGTTAATAATAAATCCGGACATAGGAAAATGTCATTTCAATATTTTCTTTTCGCCAAATTGTTAGTTATTATGTCAGAAATCATTGACAAAATCTGGTGACATAAACGGTGCTTACTCGTATTTCAAGTAACGTTCCAACAATCTCAAATACATACATACATATAATCACGCCTTTATCCCTTTTGGGGTAGGCAGAGCACCAAGGGCCGTTAGGACCACATTGTGATACTTCTGACCAATTTTGAGGGTATAGTTGAGATGTACATGTTCGGTTAAATACGTCAATAATCTCAAATACGTCAAGCGAAAACATAGATTGCGCTAACCTTCGAACGTGAAATTTGACACAGTTAAAGTGTGTGTAAAGTTGTTTTGGAATTCTCCTCCTTACTTTCCTGAAAAAATAAATATAGTGGGCCTGTCCTATCATTTCGCTTTACGTAGAAGGGTGTAACAAAAGGGGTATGTTAAGCGAAAAGTCATGTAAATAGCACAGTGAAAGGAACCTACCCTCAAAATTTCATAGCCGAACTCACATTATTATTATTCCAGACAGTATGGAGAATTCCTAAACAACGCAGGAATGTTCATACAATCTTGAAATATAAACATGTGATTTCGAGTCTCAAATTTTGGGAATAGATTCTCTATAGTGGGCTTTATATAGCTTTTCGCTTAACATACCCTTTCTGTTACACCCTGTATAACTCTGTCAATATCAGCTACAGTACAGATACATGTCGCATTATAAAATCAAAAAAAAGTTTACGGTGTTATTAATGTATGAAAATAGAAGTAAAGTCACAACGCATTAAAAACTTAACAGAACTCTTGACCCGAATCACAATGTCTAACATATTTATCGATAGACCATGACCACACGTATGGCAATAAAGGTCATTGCTAGTAAATTGAACGGTGCATACAATTATGCTTAAACGTTGCCAAGTAAAGTTAAAGATTGTTATAAAAACTTGACCTATGATTGGAAAATTAACTAAATGTCAAAAGTGGGCGCCAGTAATTTATTTTTAACTTTTATGATACTTTACAAATATGTAATACTAGCGGACGCTCACGATTTCGTCCGCGTGAACTTTATAGGCTATGGTTATTTTGATGTACAAGCTATATAACTGGCAAGTTTTATCAAAATCTGTTCAGTAGTTTTACCGTGAAAGAGTTACAAACTAACATTCACGCACACATACATCTCCTCACAAACTTTCGCATAGTATTAGTAGAATATGTGTGTGTACGTTCTTTGTTACTTTTTGACCAAAAAATTCAACCAGTTTCGATGAAAATGCACCTGACTAACACGAGTGATAAAATAATAAAAAATACCTGAATTGAAATTTCATGAATTTCTCTCCTAATATCTTTAGGATTCACATAATTGTGATATAGTGAAAACCAAAACCAGCGCTGCAGGCCATCTATTTTGTTCTGCAGCTGTATGCTGAGCTGGGTCCATTTCAGCATAATTATGTTTTTCTGTTTGGCTGTATTGTGAAACATTTTTGAATGCTAAATAAATAATTTCTTTCTTTCTTTCTTTCTTTCTATATAGATAAAGATAAAATTTGGCTTCGATTTTCTCATATTTAAATACTTTTTATTGAGTAGGTATAAATGAAATTGTATTAGGCGTTACAATTCGGAAGTTCAAACATTCACTATGGGTGCGCCCACCACCGGGCCCTACACCCTCCACTGACCCTCGGATCTGATAACTCATAATTGCGACAACAGGCACTTGCACTAACTACAATCGCCATGAGAAACCAGACCCGAGCACCTAGCATGCAAGACGATACATTGCACCATTCCGAAATCAAAAACTAGATAAATAATCTACATATGTTTCGCCAACAACCGTGGCATCCTCAGGATTATAGAAATTAATAAATTAGTAAACCACTAATTATTATGAACCTCTAAAACCCAACACATTACTTACACAGAATTAACTACCCTATACTAAGTATTAAAAAATATATAAATAATTACCCACCATTATTTATATTTCAAATAAATATATACTATTTGTGCACACAAACCAAATAGTATTGGGTGAATTAATTAAATTTAAATGAAAAAATTCAAAAATTCACCAAAATATTGATAAATTAGTAAAGAAAAACAAGGATGTATGCAACAACATATTCCATTGCCCACAAAAACAAAAATTGTTATTGACATTGACAAGCCACTACATTCTAAGGTTACTGTTTATTTATTTATTCTAGCCACTGAGTTTAATAGTGGAGACGAAAATTCAACCTGTTCATTTAAAAGGTTTACACCAGAATATTTGGCTTTCAAAATCTCCAACTGTTCCAAAATAGATAGACGAATGCCCTTTTCACACGTATACAGACTAACAAAACTGTGGTCATCTGGAATTTTATGATTTGAAACTAACAAGTGTTTGGCAAAATGTGATTTTTCAGGGAAATTGTTCCTATAAGCTGCCAAATGTTCTTGGTATCTAATCTTGAAGTTACGACCCGTTTGACCTATATAAACAGAATTACAGTCAGGACAGTGCAAGCTATAAACTCCTGATTTTTTATCAATTGGTAATATTTGTTTTGTGTTAATTAATCTATTTAAAGAATTAAAAGTCTTAAAAGCCACCAAGATGTTTTGTTTTTTCAATGATTTTGCAATCATCTCTGAGATATAACCAAAATATGGTAAACTACCAGTATAAATATTTGTAATCTCCTCTATTTTTGGGTACAACATTTGTTTAACTAAAATGTTTTTCTTTTTATCAATGAGGTTATAAATTAGTTGTGCACTATATCTATTTGATCTGGCTATTTGTATAATAGTATTTATTTCTTTAACATAATTAAAGTTATTAAGCGGTAATGTTACTAACCTGTGTATCATTGATTTGTATGCCGCTAGCTTATGTTGCCATGGATGGAAAGAATCAATTGGAATAGTTACATCCGTATGATAAGGGATGGATATATATATATATAGATATATATGGGAGATTATCATGATTTTTCAGTTTACCGGAAACCAACACATACGGGTGTAACTATTCCAATTGATTCTTTCCATCCATGGCAACATAAGCTAGCGGCATACAAATCAATGATACACAGGTTAGTAACATTACCTCTTAATAACTTTAATTATGTTAAAGAAATAAATACTATTATACAAATAGCCAGATCAAATGGATATAGTGCACAACTAATTTATAACCTCATTGATAAAAAGAAAAACATTTTAGTTAAACAAATGTTGTACCCAAAAATAGAGGAGATTACAAATATTTATACTGGTAGTTTACCATATTTTGGCTATATCTCAGAGATGATTGCAAAATCATTGAAAAAACAAAACATCTTGGTGGCTTTTAAGACTTTTAATTCTTTAAATAGATTAATTAACACAAAACAAATATTACCAATTGATAAAAAATCAGGAGTTTATAGCTTGCACTGTCCTGACTGTAATTCTGTTTATATAGGTCAAACGGGTCGTAACTTCAAGATTAGATACCAAGAACATTTGGCAGCTTATAGGAACAATTTCCCTGAAAAATCACATTTTGCCAAACACTTGTTAGTTTCAAATCATAAAATTCCAGATGACCACAGTTTTGTTAGTCTGTATACGTGTGAAAAGGGCATTCGTCTATCTATTTTGGAACAGTTGGAGATTTTGAAAGCCAAATATTCTGGTGTAAACCTTTTAAATGAACAGGTTGAATTTTCGTCTCCACTATTAAACTCAGTGGCTAGAATAAATAAATAAACAGTAACCTTAGAATGTAGTGGCTTGTCAATGTCAATAACAATTTTTGTTTTTGTGGGCAATGGAATATGTTGTTGCATACATCCTTGTTTTTCTTTACTAATTTATCAATATTTTGGTGAATTTTTGAATTTTTTCATTTAAATTTAATTAATTCACCCAATACTATTTGGTTTGTGTGCACAAATAGTATATATTTATTTGAAATATAAATAATGGTGGGTAATTATTTATATATTTTTTAATACTTAGTATAGGGTAGTTAATTCTGTGTAAGTAATGTGTTGGGTTTTAGAGGTTCATAATAATTAGTGGTTTACTAATTTATTAATTTCTATAATCCTGAGGATGCCACGGTTGTTGGCGAAACATATGTAGATTATTTATCTAGTTTTTGATTTCGGAATGGTGCAATGTATCGTCTTGCATGCTAGGTGCTCGGGTCTGGTTTCTCATGGCGATTGTAGTTAGTGCAAGTGCCTGTTGTCGCAATTATGAGTTATCAGATCCGAGGGTCAGTGGAGGGTGTAGGGCCCGGTGGTGGGCGCACCCATAGTGAATGAGTAGGTATAACTAATCACTATGAATCTGGAACCGATCACGTTTTCATAAATTATATTTCACCAACAGATCAATAACGAAGGACTCTTTGATATAGAGAAGGCGCAGCGTAAAGCCAAAAAACTTTTGCAAAACGATGAGGAAACAAGCTCTTTCCTCACTGTCGCAGAAACTTGTTCGTCAGGTGAAAATTTATTTATATTTATTTAGCAAGAATTGCTTCACTTGTTGACCTCCAAACTTCGCTTCGAAGATAACATCCCCGTGCTAATGATTGATGTGAAGGAAAGCTTACCTTTATCGATCTAGTTTTGAGAGAACTGAATAATTTGGAATTATTAGGACTTGTTTAATAAGTGATATTATGAGTTACGCTACAAAGGTAAAAATACCTTTAAAATTAATAAGTAAAACACAAATTCATACTTATACATAGATACACATATGCTATGTTCCCGAAATGGGGTAGCTATGATGATCTCCGACCGTATTTCGGTCAAGGCGACCAATCTCTACGGAGATTGGCCTGGTACGCACAAGTGTGTGCGCAAACACAGATGCACTCTCTATTCCGTTACTCTCATTGTCCGATGGGACGGAAAGCCGATACGACCGGAGAGAGGCGCAGGACCAACGGTTTTACGTGCTTTCCGAGGCACGAGCTAAGTGACAATTTTGTAACATATAGCTATATAGAACTCCGGAATCACAAATAAGTTTCCACAGCTTAGCATTGTGAGGACAGATAAATAAAATGATTATTTAAAAAAAGTAACCCATTCTTATTATTATAATGTAAATTGTGAGTATACAAGTAATCTATAAGTTGCTTAGAAAAGAAAGGAGTTTTAGAGATTTCTTTCATTTTAATAAAATTTTATTTTATTTACAGTGAACAAAGAACCGCGAAGCAACGATACAAATGGGTGCCTGCTGTCACGAGAGCTCTTTCGTTGTTTCTACAGAAACAAAGAAGTAGTTGGACTTTAAAGTAATTTTTATTTACCTACTAAGATTAAACTAAACATGCACATTTTTAAACCGAATTGCAATTAGTTTAAAAAATATTTCCACTAAACAGGCAGTCGTAGTAAACCTTAGTAATAAAGCGTGACCTAAAATCTGTACATATCGCGAAAGATTGAAATTCATTCTAATTGAAATTATTATACTGTAAAACAAAACTAAACTATAATATGCTCTTATAATATTCA
The DNA here is from genome assembly GCA_014607495.2 of Carposina sasakii. NCBI lineage: Eukaryota > Metazoa > Arthropoda > Insecta > Lepidoptera > Carposinidae > Carposina > Carposina sasakii. The sequence continues at coordinate 12,208,131 of CP053152.1, read as the reverse complement.
AAAAGCAAGACTAGAGAGTCTGAACCTGGAAAAGCTGCTAACATCGTGAGCACAAATCGTAACACTGGACGCTCATACGCTGCTGTTGTCTCCTCCAAACGTGATACAGACCTTGTCACTCCAGCCCCTGAATCAGCTAAGCCCTGTATCAATAGTGAATTATTAAATAATACTAATGACTGTGATTTGGTTACTGCTGAAATGTTAAAAATTCTAACTGTGATAAAAAATATCAAGGACAATTTTACATCGTGCACTAGCATGATGGATAAAATAATGCTTATATTACTTCATGTCGGTCAATATGTATAACTCGATAAATAATGAAATCCGCTTTTTGTTCTGGAATGCTGATGGCATCCAACATAAGTTAAACGAATTATCTGTTACTGTCAGGAACGAATTGTCTATTGACGTCATTGCTATAAGTGAAACTAGGATTACTGATAATATTTCCCTTGAAATACCTGGTTTTATATGCTATCGCCAAGATAAACACCCTAACGGTTCTGGCCAAGGCGTTGCTCTACTTATTAGAACAGATATCCCTCATTCAAAAATCAAACTTCCTCGTACTCTGCATATTGAAGCTGTCGGAATTGAAATGCTACTTTCTGGTAAGAAGCATATTTTTATTTCTTATTATCAGTCACCAAATTTGCCAATGGTAACTACGGACCTAGACGCTCTGCTAAACCTAGGACCACATGTATTAATTGCTGGAGACTTTAATGCTAGACATCCCTGTTGGAGTCCCGGTGATGCGAACGTGTTTGGCAAATCATTGTTGGATCACCTGATGCTTCATGATTATGTCCTCCATGCTCCCCTCAAACCTACATTGGTTCATTACCGTACTAACTTTCGACCAACTACACCTGATCTAGTATTAACAAAAAACGTTGGAGGGGTGTACGATATAAAAACAATATCAGCTTTATCGTCTAATCATTTGCCTGTCTTTTTTACTTTGGGAGGAACCTTCCAACGTAAAAAGTTTGTATACTTCAAGTATAACGAGGCCGATTGGGTTGGCTTTCGAAATTACCTCAATGACAAAATTTCCCTTAACAGCAAAACATTCAACAACATATATGACATAGATCATGAAATTGATAAACTATCAAAACTGTTGATGGCAGCTCGTGATAAATTTGTCCCATCTGCGGACTCTTCCAATACTGTTAAAAAGATCCCTAAGTTCATTAAAAAGATGATCTCTAAAAAAAATCGCCTGCGAAATGAAATATTGCGCATGACTGATAACAACTTTAAGAGTCATTTACGATATCGCATTAATATTCTGCAAAGTGAAATTAAAGCAGCTTTAATGAAATATCACGACACCGAATGGAACAAGCGCTTACTAAAAGTGGAGAATGCCAATGCTGATCTATGGAAAATAGTAAAGTCTCTAAATAAGAAGCCCGTCATTATTCCACCATTAATTAAATCGGACGGAACTTATACCACGACATGTAGGGATCAATGTAATACTCTTGCCACTGCTTTTCACCAGAATATGTTTCTAACTTCAAATTGGTCACAGGATGTAACCAGTAATATGGTTGCATCCTCATTACGCTCCTTGCAGGAACATACTCCAACTAAACTTTTGCATCCTATCCATCCCCATGAACTCTGCAAACATCTCCGCATCTTAAAGTGCCGTAAATCACCAGGTGAGGACAATATCCATAACCTTCTTCTAAAAAATATCTCCCGCAAATGTGTTGTACTACTTACTAAAATACTAAATAGCTGCTTATGTTTAAACTATTTTCCTTCATGTTGGAAAGTTGCTAAAATAATCGCTGTAAAGAAGCCAGGTAAGTGCGATTCAATACCAACTAGCTATCGCCCGATAAGCTTACTCCCCTCGCTCAGCAAGCTGTTTGAGCGCTTGATTAGGGTTAGACTCTTAAGATATACAGACCACTTAATCATAAATGAACAATTTGGGTTTCGGCAAAGCCATTCTGCGATCCAACAGCTTGCTCGAGTTAGTGAGCACGTAGCGGATCGACTAAATAAATGGGAATCGACGGGACTCTTCCTCCTCGATATTGAAAAGGCATTTGTGTCTACGCTTCAGGAAGCTGGCAACACGGCCGCCCCGCGCACCTGCGCTCTCGCCCTATTTTTGATCTCTTGTTAGCAAAAACGCAGGCCGCACGCACGCGTCTCATAATAAAATTGGTTATTTATTATATTCTTGCATTGTATTTATATTTTGAAAAGTAAACCAGAATTCATAAAATTATACAGTCCACTTATTTATCGATACGAAACAATTTGATACGGTTTGGCATGACGGGCTACTCCACAAGCTAATATTAAGTAATGTTCCCCTGGAAATAGTAACACTTGTCCAATCGTATCTACAAAATCGTCAATATAGGGTTCACCTAGATAACACTCATTCAGACTTTTTTTCTGTGCCAGCCGGTGTTCCGCAGGGCTCCATCCTCGGTCCTACGCTGTTTCTGATCTACGTTAATGACATACCCACACAACCTCGTACACATTTAGCATGCTTCGCAGACGACACAGCGTCCTTCACGTCTTCAAAAGATATCGATCTTATAATCAGCCGCCTACAATTGTCGCTAGACGCACTGTGTTCATACTTCTTTAAATGGAAATTAAAGCTAAACGACGCCAAAACTGAAGCCATACTATTTACTCGGAAAAGATGTCTTCCAAATCGTATGTTAGCGATTAATGGTTACTCGATTCCCTGGCAAAAATCTGTTAAGTACCTTGGAGTGAATATTGACAACAAAATCAACTGGACCACTCATGTCGACATTCTTCGCTATAAAGGTTTCAAAGCCCTAAATGCCCTAAGTCCTGTTTTAAATCGACACTCCAAATTGGGCCCGAGCACTAAAATGAAAATTTACTCGACCCTAGTGCGGCCCTGCATAACATATGCAGCGCCGGTATGGAGCAGCACCTGCCAGTCAAACTACAACAAATTGCAAACTATCCAGAATAAGGCTTTAAAAATATCCTATTGTACTCCTTTTTACACTAACTTACACGTACTACATTTAAAAATAAATTTTCAAGAACTAAAAGATTTTATTATTAAGCAAACGAAGTTATTTTACTTATGTAAAAATCCACTTTCAAAAAATCCTCTTATAGCATCAATAGGGATATCGAGACTTGACAAACTATCCTATATCGATACTTACAATCGATACCGATTGCCGCATCACTACATTCTGCAAACCAGTAGTGTATGATGCACGAACCCAACTAGAAATGATTTATTTTTTTGTGATATACCCCCAAATGTTATTGTATAGTGAATTTATTACAAATTAATTATCAAATTTCTATAACATATGATGTAATTACGCCTCAATACTATATTTTTTTTTTACAAAATTTAAAATTCCACTTAATCATGTAAATGTTTAATAAACTTTCATGCCTTATGTGTATATCACTATAGTGTATTAGGTAGGTAGTTGTGCTAATTGTAACAGTGCTGCAAAAAAAGTGTAACTGTACAAAGTTCACTCTTATGTGTAATAACTGGTTTTTCTAATATGTGTAATATAAGTTTTAAATAGTGAGCAATAAAAAAAATGTTTTATATGGTTAAAAAAGGTGTTCTCAGCCTGTAACTGGGTAAGCTTGACTGTTCTTACTTCTACTTCAATGATTGTTAGATTGTAAGTGTTCTTATTAAATGTTTATGTTTATGATAAATAAAGACCTTTGGAAACAAACAAACAATATGTCTCATTTGTTTTAAAAATAAATCTTTAAATTTTAACGAACGTATTTTTACTAATTATGATTAATTATATAATAATTGCCATAAATTTTAACTGACAAGTATAATAAAAACGACAATATGCTGCTTTATTATAACATTTAATGTTAAAAGTACAAAATTTATATTTTATTTCTATCATCCCTCTTCCTATGAGTTTATTATATTTTCGAGGAAATTACGGAGCTGAAAATTGCTTAGTCCAGAAAGGTCACACGTTGCCTTTTATCCCTGGATAATATCTCATTCACGGCGATAAAGTTATTGGAAAAAAGCCTTTTTGCCATATTTCAATCGCATTTAATAATGTGATAAAAATAGGTTTTCAAAGACGAATTTGTATCAAGTGTTTTAAACTAAAAAAATGTGTAATGGTTGTGAAGGACACAACATCTAGCCTCTAAGCCACAAATCAAAAAGATTAGGACAATGGGTCTTAGAAAAAGGCAACAAATGGAAAATAAAAAGTATAATAAAAACATATAGCCAAAATTATTCAGAACTTAGGAGTATAACTTAAGAATACAACCATAAATTCTAGATAAGTATATTACTTTTTCATTCGTTAGTTTAATTAATACGAGTATTTCACGTGAAAGCACAAACATTAGCTAGCCAATAACAGCGTGGGTAATTTATCAATCTTCCAGAAATCCTTGCTCCGGGTAAAATTACCCTCGTATGTGGTGGTAATGCGTATTGTATACATTTACCTTGTAAATGAACGTACAGAGAGGACTAACAAAGCTTTTTTTATACCTCATACACGCCACTTTAGCTGGTAAACAAAGAAGTAGTGGAACTTTTGAGGTGTCATGAAGAATTTTTACAAAGATGCCTAGTGACTACATAGTACCTACTATCGATTGACCCTTACGTTCCATAAAACTTATATTAACATAGTGGCTTTTCTATAAGTCAAAAGCCAAAGTCCAAGTTGATGTGTCACTCCAAACCCAAACTATGACTCCCTTTGTGTCATCTGTATTTGCAATATCGGTAGCTTTGTAAGGCTAAGCCCAGCTCAGCAAGATTGCGTAATACCCTGCTAACATCTGTAGGCATTGAGGTTAGATTAGTCTATTGTCCTATTACGGCTTGTTCGACTAGTACAGCTTCCACCAATTCGGAAAATAATTAACCAATTCTGTACAACATCTGTAATATATTAGGTGTACTCGTATAAGTAATTTTACTGAGAAGAATATTAGTAATTTCTTTGTCTAATTTATATGAAGATAAATGGGTTTTACTTTAATCATTACTTTAAAAAAAAATATTTTCATTAGAAAACACGAGCGCCCAATAACTAAACTTTAACAAAATGGTATTACCGGAATCAAGTTTAAAAGGTCTAACGTCGAAACTAGGGAATCCCTTAAGCATAGTTCAGTAAGCCCGATCATTGGGCCCAGCCGTGGAAGCAAACGTTCAAGCAAACGGCCCCAAGCCTTCATAAATTAGCCCCTAGGGGACGCTTGATCAAAGGTACCCGTATTATCCCACCTGGGCTTCACAATCTATATTATAGTGTGTGCTAAAATACGAGTATTATATATTATTCAAATACATTATAAATGGAACAAGATAAAACATATATGATGAATAAGTTTTTCGCACAAAATATGGGTACAATAAATTATAACATTTTAAGTTATTGGTAGAAGGTCCTTACATATTTTGCCAAAAGTCGGCATGTAAATATAGTTATAGTGTTAGCTTACTTCTAAGACTATATAAAAACATCATTAAAATATATTTAATATTAATAGTACTTATAGAGACATTTTTAAGAGGATATTCCTACTGTTTCGGTTCGTATTCAACATAAGCCTGAACCCTCGTATTCTTAGTGCTAAATTTTTCCCTTGAAGCACGAAATGTTTTACAATGGTGGAATGCGATTAAATGTAAGCTCATCGATTAATTCCCTTTAATGTAGGTAACGTAAGCTTATCTTGAGGGTAGATACCCCCGAGTACGTACGAGTAGTAGTAGATACATCCAGTAGAGACTGGGTGCTGACCGTTTCCAGCAGGTCGAGGTTTAGGTTGTTGAGGGAGAACTATATTCAACAGTGGAGCCATTGAACTAAAATAATGAAGTTTTTCTCAAAACAGACTAACTATTTCACATGCTGTAGTCAGCAGGATGTATGTAGATACATATTTTATCGCTACACAATGGGAAAGATTCAGCACACACATGTACAATTCGATTTGTTTTATCAAGATCGCCGGGCGTTAGGGCTGATGGAGTTTACATGTTATCTCAACAACGGTTTAGCAGGAAACGGAATACATTCCTTTTGCTTTCCGTATTGATTTGTTGACTCTGTGGTAAGGCTATGCAGCTATGCTGAATCTTGAATGATATAACCCCATATAAGCCCCTTAGAAGTCCTAAAGGGGTGCCTTCAACTCTTGAAACAGGAGTGTTTCCATTATAGAAGCGAGTCACCGCTGTACGCAGTGGAAAGTAACGATAGTAATAATTCGGCTTTAAGAGCATTATTTAATTATCGTTGTTAAAATAGCGTTGATTACAGATTTTATTTCTGGCTATTTTATGATACCTGCTTAAGTAGCTTTTAGTAGTAGTAGTAGGGTTTTAGAGCTTCATAATAATTAGTGGTTCACTAATTTACTAATTTCTATAATCCCAAGGATGCCACGGTTGTTGGCGAAACATATGTAGATTTTTAATCTAATCAGAAATAGTGCAATGCAATATTGTCTTGTATGCTAGGTGCTCGGGTCTAGTTTCTCGTGGAGATTGTAGTTAGTGCAAGTGCCTGTTTTAGTAGTTATGAGTTATCAGATTTGAGGGTCAGTGGAGGGTGTAGGGCCCGGTGGTGGGCGCACCCATAGTGAATATTTGAACTTCCGAATTGTAACGCCTAATACAATTTCATTTACCAACTCTCTTATTCAGATTCAGACATAAAAAGGTTGTAGCAATACAGAATGTCCTTTGCCGAAGCTTTCCACGGTATACCTATTTGAACTGAAACACGTTGGAACACAGACTGTTCACAAACGATGTTCGCAAAGTTCACAGGTGAACACCTATGGCAATAAGTTGCGCTTGGAAAACCATTCACACGGAAATCCTTTTGGCTTGGCAATATTGTGGGATAGGACGTCCTTTCCATTAATATCACTTTACCTCTCGTTTACACGTTTCTGGAAATAGACCGTAATTTTATACGAGTATTAGTAACAAATAGATAAACATTTTAACTGGTAATTCTTTAGATTTTTTTATTAATAGTACATACCTACCTACATTATATAACTATAGTATATTCAACTACAAAACAATATAGACGTATCCTATTATCATAATACATATATCTACTAATTACATAGTACCTAGGTTTTATTCATGAAATCATGTAAAAAATATAGCACAGCCTTTGATTTTTCCTGAGTAGACCAAAGAATATCTTCTTACTTCTTAAGATTAGATTAACTTTTCAGATACTCGTAACTATAATATATTTTTCAACAAAAGATATCATCAAGGAGACATAATAGACTGACTATGAGGTGAATGTGTTGTATTGGCATATTTTTTCCAAATCTATCTATATTCTCCGCTCTCCTCTCTATCTATAATCTACCTACTTATATTATCCGTTCAATCAAAGGTTTTGAATCTATAGGTTTTATACCTATTGAAGCCTGTAGATAAGAAATTAAATATGTCTTCTTTCTCTTTAGTTAGCGTACCTTAGGACCACAAATCGCTTAAGCAATTCCAACAAACGAAGTCACATAGAGACGAAGATGATCAGTCAAAAATAGTATTCTAAGAAATCGTATTTTTTGCATTTTCACTCTGAATCCGATTTTCGCTGCGGGACAAAATTTTGTGGTGCCGCTATCCGAGATTCATTGCACGTCCTTTTGAAGGGATTTCCTTTGTTGTTCAAGATTCAATAGAATTCTAAAAAACCGCTTCATAAAGTATTAAAATTAGTTTCTAAAATTCAAAGTAATTTCGTATAGTTATAAAAAATATTCGTATGCTTGCTTATTCTTATGATTTTTTATTACTATCTAATACTGACTGACAAGAGTAAACATCTTAATTCCTAAATTTATCTATGATAATTTATTGATTCGGCGGGAAAAGCTGGAAGGGTGCAGGTATAATTTTCATGTGAAAATCAAAATTATTTGTAAATGGCTTGCATGTGTCCGTAAAGTGATGTTTTCTGGTAGATAAGTTATATTTTTATTACTTGTGATGTGAATCTAGTGCGTGTGCATGGTTTTATACGCAGGTAAGCTGAGTAAAACTTTAGCCGGAATACGATCTCTTCATGGGCCCATGTATGTTGTTTCTGCAATTATATTTCATTTTGACTAACTTTACACTTGTTCTTGAGGATTTTCCCGACGTTTTCATTCATCATCATCATTATCATCCATCATAAATTCAGAAATCATTTACTAAAGACAATGGCTGTATGGGCTTAGTTCCCCTTGCCTTTCCTTCGGGATAAACTAAACAAAAAAAAATGATAATTTATTAATTTGCATAGCACTTTGGATAGGATCACTTTTCTCGCCACTGTTTCCCTCCCATTCTCACGCACTTATCAGGTTTCTTATAATCTTTTTCGTCAAAGTGCATTCTCACACATATGTCATAATAAGTATCTAGAAACCTTAGAATAATGATTAGCGAAGACCAATCATTAATCTAAACTAGAAACTGGGCAATGAAATTACTTGAAAAAATTTATCGCTTAAAGTCTTTCTCTAAACCAGAAAAGCACAAAAGCCATTACATTTCACTTAACAACATTAAACTCCTGCAATTCTTGATGCCTCATGAATATGAATGTTAAACTTGTAAAGCCCTTTCTAAATTCATAAACCAAGCGTGTATTATTGTTTATGTAAAGTTGCAAGTAAAATAATATACAAAACCGACTCAAAAAGAGATTGAGCTAGGAATAGTAGGTACTCTGTGATGAATACAGAAATGTTATAAGACATAGGTACTAGGTATTATTGCATCGCTGTCATCTAGCTACCGCAGCAAAATATGCAATAAGGGGGCGTAACGAAAAGCTACGTAACTTATATCACAACTCAATCAAAGCGGACAATCATGACACAAATGTTTAATTTAGCTACCGCTAATTTGACTTTAGTCGTTTCATCAAAAATTACAAATGATAAACACAGCCTTTACTTTTAAATGTTCTTAAACGTTTAACTCAAAAATAAAACAGTTTAAAAACTTTTTGTTCAAAACATTAAACTCCTTTATAGCGGTGCACCTCATCATGAATATGGAATTCCGTTCTGCTTAACATAGAAGTTCTCTTCTAAATTCATATTGCTCATAAAGATTTACGCAAATTACTCTTAAAAAACAGCAAATTATGCCCTACGGAGTTAAGGAATCCGTTCTTGGCTAACGGGTAAGGAAATATTATATTGTACCAATTCATAAATTTTCATCAAACTGAAGTAAAGAAAACTGACAGGGACTTGGTAAGTTTAGCTCATCCTTATTTACTACTATTTATTTATTTATTAGGGTAAATACAGTGTATCACACATTTTGATATTCTGTTACCTCTAAACCTGTATAGGTTTGTGGAGGCAATGACATTCGCTTACTCCATTTGTACACGACATTTAGTATACTATATACATTAGTACATTAAGAAACAACATTACAAATAACATTAGATCAAGGAACAATTTATGTGCATATTCCAATAGAAGATTTTGTTCTATTCATATAATACTGAGCTTCTGGGGAGATAAGTTAAGTAGTTACTAGTTACAAGGTGGCTGTTCCTGCGGCAGGAATATGTACCTACATGCTGTTACAATGTTAGTGTGCCGGTCGCTGCATATCCATAATAATAAAATTTATGTGAACCTATGTTTTTATGTACCTACTTACGAGTATAAATCTTTTTAGATGACAAAATTGTTTTTGATTCCATTCCAGTTAATGCAAATAGAATCGCGAGAACCAGCTAAAGCTATGAATAATTTTATGTTATGTAACAAATGGTGAAATTCACCCTGTTAATATATATCTCCCAAAAAGGGCATTCATCACATAACAGTCTAGTTAACAGTCTAGTTGAATAACCTTGGAGTCATTCGTATCTGAGGTTACAAAGGAATGTCATGAACTCGGCTGAAGAACGAGACAGGTCAATGCTTTCACATATACTTACCTTGAAATTCAAATATAATTTGAATTTATCAATAAGCAGTCTTTAGCTGAGAGTTGTGCAAATAAACTAAACTTTATTTAAAAAGATAACGTATATATTTAATCTCGTATCCACTTTCAGAAATGATAAACTTAAATCATAGAATACCTATAATAAGAAATATTCTTAGACGGATCGCAGTCTGTACATGGAAGATATATGAAAAAAAAAATATAAGAGACCTTTATCAATGCAATAGTACCCAAAATAATTAGTTTTGGAATTTTTGTCTGTTTGTCGGTTTATCTATTTGTCTGTGCGTTTGTGCACGCTAATCTCAGAAACGGCTGAAACGATTTCGATGCAGTTTTCAGGAATATATTGTGACAGGTCCCACTTAACATATAGGCTACATTTTATCCCGGATAATTTTGACATTTTGTTTTTTCTGTAGTCCACGCGGACGGAGTCGCGGGCGTCCACTTGTTATAATTAAATCTAGAAATACGTTATGATACAAATGGACCTAATGATAGATATCGATAACAAAAACTTGCCGAAAGTCCTCGAAGTTAAAGAAAACGTATGATTGTAAACATTTTTCAGTGTTAGACTTCCTTCAAAGAGGCCATCAGGATGAATGGCCAGGTAAGCTATCCCGTCTTAAGGCCATATATAGGTATGCTGTTGATGCAAACCCTGGAGACTCACCTAAACTAGTTATCTCCGTCGCTCACTGTGGCTAATCTAATTCGTCTTGAATCCGTCCGAATTTCATTACCTGTGTAGTGAGTGGTGAGTATAGTGCAGTTAGTCAAAGATAGCTTTTCTTTTAGTGACTATCGCCGGAAAGTAATTATTTGGCAGATAGAAGACCTTTTTCTAGACAGATTGGTGCCGGTCGGCTCGCATGCGGCAGGCCAACTGACTAGAAACCTTTGGTTTAATGCCTTACACCTATTAAATGATGATCTCCGACCGTATTTCGGTCAAGGTGACCAATTTCTACGGAGATTGGCCAGATACGCAGGAGATATTATAGTGCACAAGTGTGTGCGCAAATACAGATACACTCTCTATTCCGTTACTCCCATAGTCCGATGGGGCGGAAAGCCGACACGACCGGAGAGAGAGATCAGGCGCAGGACCAACGGTTTTACGTGCTTTCCGAGGCACGAGCTAAGTGACAATTTTGCAACATTAAAATCTGTACATTAAATAAATTCATTGGTACAGGCCCGTGACTAGGATCGAACTTACGCCTCCCGCTTGAAAGGTGCACGTCTTAACCACTGGGCAACCAGCTACTAAATACCTACATAATCACCCTCCATAATACGAGTATGATGGTTACTTACTGTGAAGCGATCTCTTTGCTAGATCAGTTCAAGCTAGTTGCTTTATAATAGATAGGCCGAGGTAAGGATTCCTCATTCCGACGAAAGGGCCAGTTGTTTAAACAGTAGCTATTAAATAAAATACGTCAATGACAGTATAGAGTACTTAGGAATAGGAAACGTAACTATTCAAATCAAACTGGCACTAAAAGAAGAAATACAGTTTGTGAAAGTTTAAGATTATGATGACTATGGTTAGAAGATCTTTATGATCTACAAACGTGAACGTATAAAGAACAACGGACGTAATGCTGTCACTGTACAGATTGAAGCACCGAAATTGCGGCGCGTTGGGCATGTGTGCGTATATTCCAGTAGGCGCCTAGCTTACTATGGTTTGTATGTGTGAGTGGATAAGGATACACATCCCTACTCCATGGAATATCGTTGCCGAGCTTATCATGAATGCTTCACTCTGTGTAGTGACAATACTCTGTTATTCTTTATACGTTCATGTCTACAAATAAAACTTTAGTAGTAAAAGAGCTGGTGTCTAATATTAATAAACGTAGAGAAGAGATAGAATAAATTTATTATATTCATTGTATTGAAAAGTTTAAGTTATTCCGTATCTATCTACTCGTTTTATTATTATTAATGTAAGGAAATAGCTACTTATAGGTATATCTATTACAAGCTACTCACCTTTAAAGTTTTTCATTTTGATGGCAGCAGTGCGGTGACGTCACAGCTTCAACCACATGTTTATGGTCTTAGTTTTAGAATATAGTTTCGGCGCTATTTGAATTTTAGATTTAGTATCCCTAGCAACTCCAAAAGCTCTACGTTTTCTATTGAACTAAGTTTATCTACAAAATTTTCACTATATTGTTTTGTAAGTTATTCACAACGATTTTTCTCTAATCACTTAATTATTAATATTTATTGAATCCATAGGTCAGTAAAAGATTTCTGCTGAAAAACTCGCTGAAATATCACGAGAGTGCAATAGGAAACAAGGCTGACGCTAGCGCGGGAAAACGTGTCAAGGTTATGAGCGACTAGTTGTGACGTTGTATCTGGAACTTCACACAACCAACTATACTACTAATACTATTACCTAATGAGATTTCTAAATATTGGTTTACAAACATCACTTATTTTAATATAAACGCAAGTTAAACTACACACACAACACTGAGTCATCACGGAAACCCTGGCACCAGAGCGGGACGCACAACATAAAGTCCTTGCACTCTCATTTTTGAGCTGTTTCAAATGTTTGACGTCCCGCCAGCTACCAAAGGGAGCGCGCGAGGCAACCCCTTGCAGGTTACCGAAGGACTGAAACTGCCAGCAGAGGCCGCTGGTCGCAAAATTGGCGCAATTTCAGCGCATGCGTAGTGAATTTTGCGAACCGGCGGGACCCGATCTGACCCGCGCCCCTCGCTTGATAAGAAAATCGAGGACGTAACGTGACGTCAGCCACTCATAGAAGTATATGGGTTAATCGGACAAGACACAAAAACAACTCGCGAACTTCCCCAACTTTTCCGGGAAATGTAAATGCAGTGCCTTTGAAGGTTGCGGCATTGATTACTTTGCCTATAGCTAAGATTAGCGAGGGTATATTGGAAGGTGAATATATTACTTTCGTTTTTTCCTGTTTCCCGTTATCATTCTCTCTATGCGCCCCATTTATTCTTGCGAGAAACAGAACACAAATCTTTATTCTTAATCCCGGAGGAGCAGCGAGATTGTTTAGAATATTCGGCCATTGTTGCGCTTTTCGCCGCTTAAATCTTCGCTCAGCTTGGCTCAGACCGAATTTGGGTAATATCCTTTGTTTCAGAAATGCTAAACAATTTTTTATTGTCTACTTGTTACTTGTAATGCTTACTTTAAATACTAAATGAGCAAATAAAATGTAGGTAAATCGCCATAGGAAATTTTCCAAAACAGCAAATGTTCCATAGCAGAATAAAGATAATCTAAAAATGATTTAAAGCACTGAAGCTGAGCCTCACCACTAATCCTTCGCTTCCTATGCAGTTTCCAGCAGCTACTAGATGAAGTTTATTCAAGTTTGAATGGTAGAAGTAGGTCGAGGTTTTTACGATGTTTCTTGTACAGATTTTGTGCCGTTTCAAAGTAAATGGACGACATAATCGATAGGAACTGCATTAGCTAGCTTTAAGAAAGAGAGCAGTGGTCAAAGAAACAGTAAGCACTTATGTTGTATTACTCTTAGCTCCTGGACTAGAATGCATCAAAAATATATTGTATGGATGCGGTCTAGTTTAGCAGAGATCGAAAACACATTTTGTTTCCGCGAAGTATTTAGAGATTGTGAATTAGGTTGTATATAGAAATCTGGATTAGGCTGCCCGTCCACCGGAGTGAAAAAAAGCAAAAATATTAGCCAATAGGATTGTGCGTGCTGCCGGTGATGACCTACGGTGCCGAGACGTGATCTCTAACTATGTGCCTCATAAAGAAGCTCAGGATCGCACAGCAAGCGATGGAGAGAGTTATACTTGGGATCTCTCTGCGTGATCGAATCAGAAATGAGGAGATCCGCAGACGTACAAAGATCACCGACATAGCTCAACAAGCTAAAGTGGCAATGGGCAGGGCACATAGCTCTAAGAACTGATGGCCGATGGAGTCGGAATGTTCTAGAGTGGATACTATGTATCGGTAAGCGCAGCGTGGGAAAGCCACCCGCGAGGTGGACGGATGACCTGACCAAGGTCGCGGGCGTCGGTTGGTTGCAGGCTACTTCCGACCGGTCGGAGTGGAGGTTGTTGGGAGAGGCCTATGTCCAACAGTGGACTTCTCAGGGCTGTAAATGATGATGAGGATTGTAGGACTGGAGCTTAGCCGATATTTAAAACTCTGCAACTTAGCTCCACTTCGGTGGACAATCAGCCTTAAAGTGGAGGTTGATTCTGGTCGATGGTTGATTGTTGACTGAAATATGACATTGAAATGTGCTTCAGTAACACAACAAGCTATTTATAAACAATTATTCGTATGTTACAAGTATTCGTATGTTTTATTCCGATATAGTCTGTGGATATAGTTAACAATTTGTCGACTTTTTAACCGACTTCATATCACAATATTATTACAGGTGGATAGAGTTTCTCACAAACAATTACGATTTAAATTGCATTGATTAATTTCCGCCAGTAATGAAGAAACATATTGTTACGATCGGGTAGTTTACCCATTGACTCACTAGATGTCGCTAGTAGCAGAGTAGAACGCGATATCGTTTACTAGCATGTTCCATTGTAATCTCAGCGTGTTTGGTATATGGATTGTTGAATGAACGCCCTAGAACGTTCCAGGCTTGCCCGGATAACACCTACGGGGTTTTTGTAGATGGGTCGCTCGGGTATATTCCCGAATGTTCGGGACCGAACGTCGAACCGTATAAATACGACGGATCTCGGCCAACGCAGTCAGTCTTAGTTCAGTCTTGTTATAAGATTGAGAAGCTAAACAAGCTAAGGAAAACGATACCAGCGATAGTGAAGGAAGTGATAGTTTAGTGCTGTGTTTAGAGTTAAAGTTTGATTAGTGTTGTAATCTTGTAACCTGCTCCACCTAATAAAGAGTTCTAACACCTACGCCTCCCTTTTAATCGGCAGCTCCGAATCACCCGTACCCAGTACGTAACAATTGGTGTCAGAAGTGAGGATTTGGAGTAGAATGTCGATTGTCAACAAGGAAGGCATGGAGCGAAGAAGTAGCATTGTCGGTGAGCCGGAGACCGTGGAATCTGCTCGTGCAGCAGTAGCAGCGGCGACATCACCTTCGGTGAATGCTATGCTTCGAGAATGTTTTAGTCAACTAATGCAAATGAAGATGGAAATGGTGGAGGGGCTTAGCGTAATCGACAAACATTTCAACGAGCTGGACAATACTTATGCGAACTACTGCAAGACCTTTGGGATTAAGTCGAATGTTGGGAATATCGAGAAAGTGGTCTCTGAGCTGGACGACCCGTGTGCTAACATCTGCACAGACGTTGAGGCAAAGTCGGTAGTGAAGGACGTTCACCAGGAGCCGCACTCGGAGGAAGTGCACGGGGCGGCTGAGGGGGTGAAACGGGTTGAAATGGATAGTGGATCCGGAGGAAGACTTACCTCAATAGTCAAGGTCGACAGCGAATGTGAGGACATTCGGATGGACGTGACGGAGTCAGACGTGGAGATCGTACGCCAGGAGCCGCACTCGGGAGTAGTGCGTGATGTGGTCGAGGAGGTGAAGCAGACCGAGGTGGATGGAGGATCTGGAGGATTTGGCTCCATCAGTGATGGCTGCAGTGATCTTAACCACATGGGTGTTGGCTGCGATGAGAGTGATGTGGTTGCGTCGAGTTGGAATAAAGATTGTGGCAATGAGTCAGAGACACCTGCTAGTGATGTGGAACAGGTGGAAGAACCTGAGCAGAAGAGTGATGAAGAATTGGTTATGGCTAATGGAAGAAAGATATGGAACAGGAGACTGGTTTTGAGAGTGATGCCTATGGATAAGGAACAGGAAAGTGATATGCGCTTGGATGGTGTTAGCTCAACAAGTGGCAGTGTTGGTTTGATGTGGAGTGCATATGTGAAGACTATTAGCAACTGGAAGGTTAGACGCAGAAGAAGAACAGCGGGATCGTTTGTGTGGCTGCATCATCCTGTGCGGCGTAAAAAGAAGGCACCTAATTTGTGGAAGAAATGGTATATGCCGAGCAGAGTAGTTGCCCGACGGCGGTCGCAGGATGCAGTAAGAAAAAGATGTGATGACCGGATGCTCTTTGTGGCGGCAGCGATGATGTTCGGGACGAACATCTCTAGGAAGGGGGCAGTGTTACGATCGGGTAGTTTACCCATTGACTCACTAGATGTCGCTAGTAGCAGAGTAGAACGCGATATCGTTTACTAGCATGTTCCATTGTAATCTCAGCGTGTTTGGTATATGGATTGTTGAATGAACGCCCTAGAACGTTCCAGGCTTGCCCGGATAACACCTACGGGGTTTTTGTAGATGGGTCGCTCGGGTATATTCCCGAATGTTCGGGACCGAACGTCGAACCGTATAAATACGACGGATCTCGGCCAACGCAGTCAGTCTTAGTTCAGTCTTGTTATAAGATTGAGAAGCTAAACAAGCTAAGGAAAACGATACCAGCGATAGTGAAGGAAGTGATAGTTTAGTGCTGTGTTTAGAGTTAAAGTTTGATTAGTGTTGTAATCTTGTAACCTGCTCCACCTAATAAAGAGTTCTAACACCTACGCCTCCCTTTTAATCGGCAGCTCCGAATCACCCGTACCCAGTACGTAACAATATGAATTGAATCTCAGTATTATAAAAGTTCAAATTAAGCATCTGGCTCGCATATATATATATACGCCTTTATTTATTTTCAATTATTACCACTGTAAAAAAAACTATGTGAACTGGTTTAGTAGCAAACACACTTTAGATTAATGATTGGTATTCGCTCCGCTCTATTATTCTAAGCAAACATATTAATGTCAACGAGACCATACAAAACATGGATTCATCTATACATATAATAATTTAGTAATATTTATTTATTATTATTATTATAAATACAGTGTAAAACTTATTTCTAAGTTGAAGTCCCACAAAACTGTTAAAACAGTTTGTCTGCGGGATCAAGGGTATCTTATATTATTGTTATACATTCAAATTGGTGAAATTTTAGAGAAAGGTCAGGTCAAGAGTACCCTAAACCGACGAACGTGCATGAAGAATATCATGAAAGTAGATGAAGCGAAAGAGGTGAGTCAGGATCGTAGCAAATGGAGATCTGTGATCTCTGCCTACCCCTCCGGGAAAGAGGCGTGATTTTTATGTATGTATGTATGTAAGTATAATGTAGTTAAGTACTGTTTGGAGACATCGTGCAAAACGCAACGAAAAATTATGGTTGCCGCATCCGGGCACGAACAGCCTCCGTTACGTACCCAGCTAACTGCGTATGCGTGAGCGTGTGCGTATACGTATGCATTACCCGGTGTGACATCGGAGTACGTCATAACCACTCGCGTGACTACGACGTGGTTACGTACGTGGTTACGTTACGCATCCGGTGTGCTCGAGCCTTTAAAACCTAAACTTTAAATAAATCATGTCTGTCTCTCTCCATCCTTAACCTAATTGGCTAAGACAGAAAGGGACAGGTAGGAATAACTTAAAGTTTAAGCTTAACTGTGACGGTCAGAATCTACAAAATTCTGTAAATAACAGTAAATTAAAAGTAAATTCATCATGTAAAATTATAATATCACGGGTTCGCAGAGTAACGCCGCCCGCCCACTGTGAATACTCGTATCGCAGGGCGGCGGGTGGCATTGTGGATTTTCTAAGCTCGCCCGCCCTTATTATTTATGTGTCCACTGACATACCTACAAATAAATAAGAGACTTTAATTTCATTATTTATGCTTAATTTTAGAGTTTCAATTCAATTTTAGCGATATGGCGTCTCTCTCTCGCTTTAGAGTTATATAAAGTTATATTTTTATTTATTTTATAGACATGGATCTTTAATTATATGGACAATAGGCAACTAACTAAGAGGTAATTGTATTGGCATTAGCTTCATACACGTTTCTTATTTGAAGTTATAATTACTGTATCGTATATACATATACACACGGTTATATCCTCAAAATCGGGTATAGGTAACTGCAGCATCATAAAGAAAATCAGTAGGGAAAACAGCAACTATAATTTGTATCTAATGGTTATCAAATATAGGCATTATAGAGGCAAATAACATAAAACATTATTATTTTTAGTTGGTCACATGATAAATACTGGCTGTCCTGCGACACATGAAAAGGTGGACTTATGTTATAAAACATCGGTATAATATAAATTCTTCTTAAAGACTAAGAAAATGTACGTAGGTAAATATTTGAAAGACCAGCCCCCCCTAGCATGACCACGCATCGTGGATATTGTATGGTACGATATCGTATCGTCTCTATACAAAATTCAACATGGCGGCTATATCTATCGTATTTTGACAGGCTTGTGGGTGTGGTGAAAAGGGAAGCGCTTCCGGCCCCACCAGGCCCCTAGTCGTTGTTTGGCTCATGTATATATTCCAATAATTGTGAGAAACTTCGATATCACGTTCTAGGATTTTGCATTCCATTGTGGTTCTCTCCTGCATCCGATAGATGGCTCCGCTACATCATTCCCCTTCCAGGCCGGAGGTCGATAAGTCTTCGGCAGCACCCAGCGTGTGCTCTCGCAGTATGCATTCGGGTCAGTGAGTCAACCGGAAAGTGGTTGCGACGAGCTTGCAGGCGAGATGTGTTTTGGTCGGTGAGTCGACTGGGAACGTGTTGCGGCGATGCATTCTTGTCTTTGAGGTGACTATGAACGTGATGCGGCTGATGTGTTCTGGTCTGCGCGTGGGCTGTGAACATGTTGTGCCGTGATGGCATTGCATGTTTGCGTTGCGAACAGGTCCAGGAAGCTATCGTGGCGGCTTTTTGTGAATCTGCTGGCTTCTGGCATGGTGCTGCTGCTGTCGTGGAAAGGGAGAGGAGAGGTGATACTGCTGTGATACCTTATTGCGGAGTGCTGTGATGATGTCGAAGTTCTTTAAGGCTGAAGTTTGCGTATATCCAGTTCTCGGGTAACTCGGGTTATCCAAGTACCATGTACACTGGAACTGATAAGGTATGCGGAGAGGCTGAGATTTGTAAGGCCTTTAGTGTCTTTTTTGAGATGTTCGTAAAGCCAGCTGTTGTCTATCCCCTTGTTGAGACCCACTGCTCATTTGAAAACATGATTAACACGCTTAGTTTCACCAAAGAACACATATCTAAACTCCTGAGCAATATTGATTCTAGTAAGGGACCTGGTAGCGACGGTATCCCACCCGCCTTTATTAAACGATGCAATGATTCTCTATCGATGCCTCTTAGCATCATATTTACTCGATCAGTGCATGAAGGTGTATTTCCGTCTATGTGGAAGAAAGCACTTATTGTTCCGTAAAAAAGAATCTAAGTTACACGTAGAACACTATAGGCCTATCTCAATTTTAAACACATTTGGAAAACTCTTTGAGAAGCTCATTCTTGACCACATCTATCCAGTTCTGATGCAAGGCATCCCTGAGGAGCAACACGGCTTTATCTACAACGTCAAACTTGGCAGTATTTGTTAGTGACGTACTGTGCGGAATGGATTCCCACGGACAGGTTGATGTGGTCTATACCGATTTCGAAAAAGCTTTTGATAGGGTCGACCACATCTTCTTGCTACGTAAGCTACAAATACTGGGCATACACGGTGACCTTCTTAGATGGACAAAGTTGTACGTGTCTAATCGCAGACAGGCTGTGGTTATAGGTGGACACCGTTCCAACTACGTGGATATTCCCTCTGGAGTCCCACAGGGTTCCCTGCTTGGCCCATTATTATATGCGGCATACCTGTTCGACATAAACCATTGCTTCAAGTACAGTAAATTTTTACTTTACGCAGATGATAAAAAGATTTATATGAATGTTAAAACCCAGCTGGATTCACAGCATCTTCAAGAAGACCTTAACCGGTTAGAAGAGTGTAAACACATCAAAATGTATACAAGTGAGTTTTACCAGGAAAACATGCCCAATCTTAGCTTACTACAAACTACAAAACGCGGTCCTGAATAAGGGTAAAACTATTAAAGACCTTGGCATCGTTCTTGATTCGAAAATAACATTCTCAGCTCATTTTGAGTCAGTAAAAAAGAAATCCTATAGAAACTTAGGGTTTTTGATACGTGTATGTAGAGAGTTTACTGATCCTACTTGTATAAAAATAATTTATTTTGCATATGTTCGTAGTGTACTTGAGTATTGTAGCCCGATCTGGAATCCACAATACATTACTCACGAAAATGCACTAGAAGCTATGCAACAAAAGTTCCTTAAATTCCTTAACTTTCGTACACACAGGCCAAACATAAGTTATGTGGATTCGTGTAAACATTTTAACCTAACGACACTAAAACAGCGTCGTGTTGTAGCCGACATGTCGCTTCTGCATGACGTATGCTCGGGTGCCCTTGACTGTTCTCGTTTAGTGTCCGAAATTTTGAAACTGGCTGTTCCATCTAGGCGAACCAGACATACAAAGCTCTTTGCCATTCCATTCTCTCGCACCAATTTTGCATCTAACTGTCCATGTATTAGGATACCAAACACTTATAATGCTCTTTTCTCAGACATAGACCTATTTCACTCAAGTAAACCCACATTTAAGAAAAAGGTCTTATTATGCTTAGGTGAAGACAAGAATGAAGTAACAAAATAACTATGACAAATCCCACTCTTAACAGGCTCCATGTTGTCCTTCCCTATCACACCACCTGAACTTGCTAGATTTGTTTATTGGTAGTGGTCTGGTCCCAAGTGATTATTGTTTTATTTTATTCCATGGTGATAAATCTACACACGCACTCACACTCACATACACTCATCCAATTACAAAAGCCCTCACACAACACAAGAATCATTATTATAAATTATACCTTAGTATTTCTAGCCTAGGGCTAAACACACGTATCTTATGCACTGTTTCCGATTTTGCTGGTTTTAATTGTTTAAGTATAGATAATGAAATCCTTAATTGGCTTTATTCTATGTCTATTTTTAATGTATAATCTGTAAGAATAGCTGTGGATTTTTGTTAAATAAATAAAATAAAAATAAAATAAAGGTACTGGCATCTTGGTGGTCCTTCCGAAAAACCACCGAAAAATAATGTTAGTTTGAATATTGTTATATTGTTTACTTTTTGTATCTGCGCGTATTTTTGTATCTTTTAATGTACGCCAGATTGGGGCAATTCAAAGTGATGGTGTTTATGAAGCTTATGGTTCTTGGGCCTAGTAGAGGCTGACTTGATTTAGTCAATGTTGATGTTTGTTTCCACGAGTTTCTACGAGTAAATGTATTAATACATACATAATATATGTCGGCGCAAGCCTCTAATTTAATTCAAATCATACTCTTTCACTTATTAGAAGCCCAAGTGTAAACAGGTCGGAACTAAGACGATGTCTTCACTCTGTGAATCAGGCGACGATGCGCGGTCGTGCGAGGCTCGGGTGCAGGTATAAAAGCCGGGCGCTCGGTATGGCTCGGTTGGCGCAACACACACCAGACAGGTGACTGACCAAAGTAGGCAGCCCTGATCTGACTCGTTTGGCCAACACAGCTCCACCGCAGTTGTTTCGAAGGTTCTTTAGCGGTGGGTTTTTCAGGAACCCTTAGTAGGTAGAGTCGAAAGTAGGACGCTGCTGGGCATCGACCCTACCAGCCATCCTACAAATAGTCATATAAACCTTTGTTTAGTTCCCCAAGCGACAAAGCCCCAGCTGCATCTGGGGTGCACTGGTCGCGTAGGTTTAAACCATTCGGTTGTGCACCTTCAGCGCACACCAAGTAGCCCGGTGAAGATGACAAAGCCCTTCAGGCTATCATCAGTGTATCATTTCTAAAAAAAAAAATGGCTCGGTTGGCACGAGCTCAGTCCAATTGTGGCATCCGTACTGTGCACACGTCTTAATTATGAAACTGTCCACACCTGAATCACATTTTACTACATAGTGGACCATGATGATGTGCTACCCATTGCACCTGATGATACTCCTTCACCAATACTGCGCCCTGGCCACTCCGAAATATAGTATAAACATGACAGTGTTCCCGAAATTAACTACACGAGTACGACATGCACGAAAGGAGATGCAGCTGATATATTCTCGTGAAGTCCCTTGCATTAGCACAGGATGTGTATAAAATTTGTTATTTACATTGCATTTTCACTCATGATACTAGACTTTAGTGTGAGAGAGGCTCGAGCACACCGGATGCGTATGCGTACACGTAAGCGTAGATGTACACGTACCTCTATGAGTTGTAATGTATGGAACTGTATAGGCACGGGCAGACCGGATGCGTATGCGTAGACGTAAGCATAGACGTCAAGCGGTGACAGTTCCATACATTAAACTCAGAGGTACGTGTACGTCTACGCTTACGCTTACGTACATGCATACGCATCCGGTGTGCTCGAGACTGTGTGTGAATACAACAATCACCTATATTAACCTAACATAGCTCTACTAATGTCCGTCCACAATGTAGCTAAAAATCGAAAATTCCTCTTATTTTTCTGGTAACAAAAAGGATGATTTAGTACTAGAAATGGTGGCCGATGAAATTGCGGCTAATGCATAAACGATGTAAGAGAGTGTTCTACCATATCGGACCGTGAAAAAGCGGAAACTCGCTCCGGCGCGCCGCGTGACAATAAAATTGAGTGTTCTTCCTACACAAATGGTCTTAGCACTTTAGATCCTGAATTTTTGAATAGAATTTACTTAGTCTGAATAGAGTTTTCAACAAAAGAATAGAGTAGTAAATATTCCGCACTAGTGGACGCCCGGGACTCCGTCCGCGTGGACTGCAGAAAAAACAAAATGTCGAAATTATCCGGGATAAAAATATTTTCCCGGGATAAAAAGTAGCCTTTGTGTTAATACAGGGTGTCAGCTAACTCCATACCAAATTTTATTAAAATCACTCCAGCCATTTTTACGTGAAAGAGTTACAAACATCCATACCTACATCCATCCATCCATCCATACTCACAAACTTTCGCGTTTATACCTATAATATTAGTAGGATATAGGTAACGCAAAATGACTAATATTACGGTATAGGTAATATAAGTTTCGGAATAAAAAAATCTAGCTTCTAGCACTTCGTCTAATTTACCAAATTGGCTAAGTTACTTACATTCATATCAAATATCTAATGTTACCAGTATTTTTGTAAGCTAATAAGTAAAGACCCTGTATTCCCCGTTTTGTTATATTCTGTACTTGTTATTTTCACACTTTGTGTCCTTTATAGACCTATTACATTCATATCAAATATCTAAATATCTAATGTTGTCAGCGATTTTTGTAAGCAAATAAGTAAAGCCCCGTTTTGTTGTGTATTCTGTATTTGTTATTTTTAAACTTCATGTCCTTTACAAACCTATTGTTATTCCAATACATCCTTAACTTTGTTTTTGCTGACTTTAATTGTAGCATAGGTATATGAGATGAGAGAAGAAATTGACATTAGTTAGTATCTACTCGTACCTACATATTTTTTCCATTTATGGGCAAATTCAATTAGTCCAAGTTACCCTTTATTGTAAATACTTTAATATTTTTTATAACTCTACTTACCAAATTTAACTTGGATAGCAAATAGGCTAGAGAGAAGTAAGTCCTACCACTGGCGGACTAACAGGGGGGCGGTGGGGGCGGTCCGCCCCGGGCCCCACAACTGAGGGGCCTCGGATTGGCATATTTAAAAAAAAAATTCCTTGTCTACTCAGAGAATATTTTAATAATAGTCAATATTTTGTCGATTGAAAGAAAAGCAGCATCGGTTTTGGATTTTGATGACGTTATTAATAAATTTAGTGCATTAAAAGCTAGAAAACACAATTTGAAATGTTTGTAATTAATTTTAATTACTTGTAGTGTGGTTGCTTGTTTTTTATTTGAAAGCTGTAATGTTAAAAAATATTGATTAAAATTTTAGTTTCTATCTATCTGCATTTGTTTAATTCAGTAAATCTGGAGGGCGGGCGCCAGGGGGCCCTAAAATTAAAGACCGCCCCGGGCCTCAAAAAGTTAGTCCGCCAGTGAGTCCTACCACACTAAAATTTAATTTTTTATTATTAACACTATGTAAGTTACCTACTCCTAATAAAGTGTTATGAGCAATTTATCATAGTAGCTCAAATGCGTTAGTCTGCTAATTGTTGGTGGCGCTCCTTATTTTAAGAACCAGAACCAGAAGAACTGACCTTTAGAAATATGTGATAGTCATCTAATCATCAGGTAACATTATAATGTTAAATAGAAATAACTTAGACATAAGTTTAGTTCTAGATAGGTACTAAGTAGTATTACCTACAGATTGGCATATTTGGGTGAATTTCCCAGGTACGTTTTTAGCGCGGCGTGGATGAAAATCGTAGTGGAAAGTGCAAAATGCACATTTATTAATTTTTTTTCATTAAGTTCAGACAGTGATCTAGACTAACGTTTAAAACTTAAGACCAAAATCTATTTGTTTACGCATTAAAAAAATTATCAAAGGCTCTAAATCTAATTGCGGTGCTATGTCCCCACTTCATTTGCAAAAATAAATTTGGCTATTTCAATTTTCGGGTGAATTAATTTAACAGAATACATACATATTTTAAAAATACATTAAATGACACTATTATTTACACCATGAGCAGAAATTTAACTTAACCCGGTAATACCTGTAACAGCTTTTTAAAAATGTCCCGCGGAAAAAGTCAATAACGCTGGCGCATTTTGAACATTACACTATTTCATCATAATGAATGAGATAGATGCTAAGCTATCTTTCCCCGCACTGCTCTGTCAAGCCATCGTATACTAAGTACAAGGATATTTGATACACTGAACAGTTTTCCCGCCAAAAACGTAAGTATAACCTGCGGTGGCGCAGGAATGCAAATTTATCATATAACGGTGTAATGTGTATTTAAAAAACTAAAAAGCTGTTTATAAAAGAAATTTTACAGATGATTAAAGATTAGATGTATCGACGTAATTGCAAATGAATTATTACAATTAAAATAATAGTGTCCTTTATAATTTGAAATTTGTTACTTAATTCTAAGTACGGTGTCGCAACTCCAGTGGCTCCGGTGGCAAAAAAGAGGGCCACCGTAATTTAATAATGTCACCGTAATTGCTATTTTGTCTTTTTGTATACAGGATGACTGGAAAACGGGTATTATTTCTATTGAGATGTAAAAGTACAGCCCATTTTCTACCTTTATGGGTAGGAAGACCCATTAAAAAAAATACGGCTTCAGGGTTATGCCCCATTTTGTAATGTTTTTAAAATCACCTTATTATGGGTAAAATTGTATGTTTTGACTAAGTTTATTTCATAATAACAGTATTAAAATAACAATAATAGAACCTAAAATTAAAATTAAATATTAACTACCTTATTATTAAATGGAAATGCATAAAAAAACTAAAATACGTGTATATTTCAGTAATTCAACTAGATAAATAAATAATTATTGGAGACAAAACAACAGACATCAACTTGGCATTGTCAAAGTACAATTACCAAAAGGTTTATAATTTTTTTTCCTGATTCTTTCCTATTCATTCAAAATAATGATTTCACGTAATTCGCACACTTCATTAAACTACATTCAAAAGGTATAATTATGAAAAAGCTTACCAACAGCTGACTAATAAGAATTTTAAAAGTGCTATCCTAGGGCGCGACAACCTTTTTTAACAAGTAACCTAAGTTTGTAGTCAAATTTAAAAAATACAAAGGTGATGAACTGACATTATAATATATATATTATAGCATAGGAATCTTACTGCTATCCAAAGGCCTTTTCATGATGCAGTTCAACTCGAATCGAGGTCATACCGCCACCTCCATCTCGTCTTACTCTTACCCCAGGCAGCCGCTCTGTAGCATCCAGCCAGTTGCACTGTTCGTCTATCTTTCGGTGTCTAAACGACTAACATGGCCGGCACTTTTACTGTCCAGTTCCTTTTTGGTAGGCGATTAGCATACCTAATGGTGTTCCTGATGCAGTCTGAGCACTGTAGGTCAATCGATAGACAGCATAAGTACACATATCGACAAGTAGACGTTATAAGATCATAGGAAGGGAACCGTTCCTAAATGAACTAAGTTCTTCCAGGCACTTAAGATTCATCTCTCAATATTAATAGCTGACCAATAAGAATGTTATATTTTTTCGAGTCCTGACTGTTCTCAGAAAAAATGTCTATATATTGAATGTTCTACTGGCCTAGTAGATGTACTCATGCACATAATTATTATCCCACGTTTTGTGATATTGATTATGACTTGGCCTTCAGTTCAACCTCAATGAAACCACCCAAAATTGCTACTATAAATGAACAGTTACGAATAAACCCGAGTAACTTTGCGATAAACCCGAGTAGCTTGAACAAGTACACTTGATGATAACAGAAGAGTTCTACATTCTACTTGCCTCAATATAACACTGCTATAGGCTGTAACGCCACGGAATGTATTTTTCGAAACCTTTACTGGTCAGCTGCTGGTAAGCTTTCTCATAATAAGTTACACCTTTTTGAGTAGCTTATTAAATAAGGAATTTAGTTTGATAAAGGATACACGTGACGCAGTATATTATTTTGAAAGAGTAGGGGCTTAATTGGCAAAAACATTTAACAAATTTTGCTTGACCATTCCATGTTGATAGATTTTTGGGAGGTCAAAGTATAAAATGTGATTCATTTCTTATATGCCATTCTACTCCTCTAAAAGGAGATTTAATAAAAAAAATCATAAAATGTCATATCTCCGTGAATTTCCGGATGGGGTGTTCCTTATATATAAAGGTAGCTAACGAGGTGCACTTTCACATGTGAAAAGAAATGATCCTTATTTCTGTTTTTTGAAGATTTTTACGTACATATAAATAAATACGGCTAGGTTCCTGAAATGGGCTAGTCAGAACTGCGAGATCTTAAAGGAGATACCATGGCCACTACGTTTTATGCTAAGAAAAAACTCACTAGGAAGCATTTTAAAGTATGTAATAAAATATTTCCCTAACTGTTAACGTGTTCCTTAAATTTGTTATCATAGTTTCTAA
This sequence comes from Carposina sasakii, assembly GCA_014607495.2. Classification (NCBI taxonomy): domain Eukaryota; kingdom Metazoa; phylum Arthropoda; class Insecta; order Lepidoptera; family Carposinidae; genus Carposina; species Carposina sasakii. The sequence continues at coordinate 12,181,023 of CP053152.1, read as the reverse complement.
GCTATAATCATGATGATAAACATTATTATATCAGATAACAGAAGATAAATAAACAGGTAATTCGTATGATGTTCTCCTGTATTTATAATTCCGCTGGTTGTAATAAATTTCAGTGGAGAGATTAACAATTTCGGTGGTTTGATAATAATATCGGTGGCGATTGAAATTTTTAAATGCAGATATCTCAAGAAATAATACGTTTTTAAAAATGTGTACCATATGACTAAATATTATATATTTTTAGCTATTACTTCGAATACAAAAAAGTTATAGAAAGTGAATATAAAATTTCGCCAGCGTAATTAGTCAAAAATCGAGGTTGTTGAAATTCACCCATTTCCTACCTTGAGATTCTTCAGTATATTTATAAATAATGTCATTTTCACTACTAGGTTTGTCTACTACACTTACAAAAATCACGTTCCTATTATAGGTAAATCAATTCAGGTTATTTATAGGTACCAACATGTCGCCGCGTTCTATAACCGCGTAGGTATGTCAAAAATACACACTTCTCAGAAGAATGTAGGTAAATATGCTTAATTTTATTTAAATATTATCAAAAAATCATTTTATAATCATGTGTAGGTATACTATACTAAAGATTTCTACTTATCATGTACAGTAGCTATAAAATTTATATTAAAATTTTGTAAAACTAGTTTTTACTTAATCCCCGCGATTTCATCCGCGAGGTCTAGGTAGGTACCTATATGTCCATAACTGTATGCTTAAGGGTCGAAATAGTGATTAATTAATTGCAACTTCTCGACAAATACCTACAAATCGTTAAAATCGATATAATATACTACAACATTAAAAATTCCTATAACTTATTCGAACTTACTTTATTATGTTTTTCAAATTCCCAAAACCTATCAGTTACCACTTTGTTTATAGTTTCTCCCTGAACGTCTAAACAAAGGGTTGCGCGTTCACACGGGCATGAACACGTGTAGTCTCTGTGTTCCCATCATTGTATTGTCTGTTTCAATAGCAAAGTCCCGTGGAATTTCATAGAACTAAATAAAATAGATGCAACAGTGTTTGAGTTACGAAGACGCTAGCGCTCATGTCGGGGGACTTTATGGCGGAAACTGTGGTTTATACGAGGATGCGGGTACATTCACTATTAGCGGGATATTATGTAGGTACATTTTAAGTTGGCGTTGAAAAAATTGCATCGCTTAGCTAAATTACTCTTCAGCTTTAATAAACGTAGAGTGGAAACGCCGCGGCGGAGCCTAACTTTACTCCGCAATCATTAAATAAATAGGTCTTAGAATTATCCAATATTATATTATATATTATATGATCATTATGTCTATGTTAATAGTTTTTCATTGAGGGCCACTTTTTATAATGGTCTTATGAGATAGCCTATCTTATTAATTGAGAGAAGTTCGAGAGAACATAGCCGGACATCATGGTCCCGGTACCATGAAAGTAACTAGGTTATATCATGAGGTGAAATAAACGTCAACAATATATTTGATACATAAAAATGATAAAACGTGACAAAAGACGGGAAGGCTTGTTATCTGGACCTTGTTAACTTGGATATCGAGGGCTCCAATTTAGAATCATAAAATGTGTAGGCAATACAGATGGGCACTACTCATTTTAAACATAGACATGGGATATGAAAAATTAAACAGAAGTGTGAAGCATTATGAATTTCAGTATGGAGAATCTGTCTCAAAATCAATTTTTTTTTTTACATTTCTGAGTAGTTCCGTAATAATTATTACCTATGTCCAAACTACCTGGCAAAACACATATATTTTTAAGTCTCTAAAGCTGTACAGGTTCTCTAGTGGATCCCTTTTTGTTACACCATGTAGGTATGCAGCCACGGAAAAAGGACGAAATATATTTTTAATTCTTACGACGTACTCTACAAACAAAATGCTTAGATTACCCGTAATAGCTAAGCCTTTTACCTTTTTTCATATATATTATGTAGGTACATATTAATTACATTAGAATTCTAATCTTATTAAATAACAACATCATTTAATCTCCAAATATGTCTCTATTCGACCCAATAAAGAAAACAACCTCCCAAAACGACAAGATCATAGAAACGCCTAGTCTATAGCGACACGGGAAGTTATAAAACGGTATAGCCGACATCGCAGTTGGCGATAGTTGGAAACTCAATTTATGGGAGTTATTTCGGCTGGAGCGGACATTATCTAGCCCGGCCGAGCCGACACCGGACCGGCTTACGGACGGATAAATTGCAAATTTTGACTTACACCATTTTGCAGTAACCTCTATGTAAACGCTTTAGAGGGATTCCAGAATAGTTTGATATAGTTAGTTGGAAATTATAATACCTAAATCTATGGTTTCAGATAGTGGTGCAGGTATATTATAGCGGTCATAAAAAGGCAAAAGCACACCCTCTTTACGGTGTAAAAAGTTTCTCCGCGGTACATGACGGCACCGCACTACTAGGAAACAAAAGCTTTAGTTTCTAGGAAATTTTTGGTCTTTTTCCTAGAAATCATATAAAATGATTTATTTTATCATCATCATCATCATTTACAGCCCTGAGAAGTCCACTGTTGGACATAGGCCTCCCCCAACAACCTTAGCGAAACTAGAATAACCATTAATATATTTTTATTTATTTTACTAGGACTCTTATCTATTTATGCGAATTAATAAATCTGCAAAATTTCTAGTGTATCGCTGCCGGCATTCCTGTCCTCGGTTATGGGCACAGAAAAATTGATAAAAACTATTCTGGCACCCAGCAATAACCATTCCGACACCGCCTACATAACAGATGCCATGAATGCATGGAATTTAGCCTGCCCAAATAGCAGCCTGCCCAAGGACCTGTCCTCGCAGAAACAGTGGGACGACCCTCTCAGTAAGTTGGCACGGAATAGACTCTTAGAAACGTCCAGCAACCCCACTGAGAGGGCGCGTCTTCTTGCTGTATCCCGCTGGGAATCAGGTCTTTGGCTGCAGGCCCCTCCGTCAAGTAATCTTGGAACGTTACTTGACAATAACACTTTCCGCTTGGCCGTTTCATTGCGCATCGGTGCCCCATGTATAGTGCCTCACCGATGCGCCTGTGGTGAATCGGTAGAGCGCCTCGGCCACTATGGACTATCCTGCAGCAGAAGCGCGGGCCGCATAGCGCGCCATAGCGCTATCAATGATGTCATCCGCCGGCGGGCTTTAGGAACCGCGAACATCGCCGCCGTGCTAGAGCCAAATGGCTTAACGCGCGATGACGGAAAAAGGCCCGACGGCATGACACTAATTCCATGGAAGATGGGACGGCCCTTAGTGTGGGACGCTACATGCGTGGACACACTGGCACCGTCCCATCTCCCTGAAACGTCGCAAAAAGTAGGCGGCGCTGCTGAAGCTGCGGAATCCCTCAAACGGCGCAAATATTCCAGCCTCGAAAGAGACTACTTATTTGCGCCGTTCGGCGTGGACACCCTGGGCCCTTGGGGACCGGCGGCGCTCAAAACATACAGGGACCTGGCCGGGCGGCTCGTAAAGTCCACACGTGACCAAAATGCTGGCTGCTACTTAGGCCAAAGAATAAGCATAGCCATTCAGCGCGGCAACGCAGCCAGCATTTTGGGCACGCTACCTGATAAGGTAGATCGGCTGACCATCCTGTAAAAATTTGGATGGTCAACCGACCTCCCACAGGTACACCATAGATCTAAGTAGTTCTAAGTTAGCTATACTATAACACATATCAAAATTATTGTTGGAAATAAATTCATTGTTTATTGATTGATAAATCTGAAGAGTTTATATATTTGTTTTGTTTCGTTGACCGCGGTAATCTGAACAACTACTGGAGAATAAAAAAAAATCACACCTTCCTATTATATTAAGAATTTAATTAATTGACCTTAAAGGTAATACACCGTGTTTAGCTTTCAATTACTGATACCCATTATACTTGTGCCCACTACCAGTTAAAAGTAGATAGGAGGCAGGTAAATTACAAGCGTATAATGACGTTCTCTTTGATATTATTACCGCAACATTATTAAAGGCTTATTACAGACTATCCATAGATAACACATAGCTGGGTGTGTTCGCAATTTGCAATAGAAATAATTATCACCGTGCAATGCAGCAAGTAGTTTATTAGCGGTACCCAACTTTGTAAAATATAACTCAGGCTGTAACCGCATGATTTTGCGGATCTACGCAGTTAGTAAGTATTTTATCTTTCTCGAAAACAGTGTGTCGTTTTTCGTGTACCTACCTATTACTTAGTATACAAACAACAGTACACTCACTTAAAGTGAGTCACTTTACACTAACAATTTTTTGGTCACCAAACTAAAAAAACATTTTGTGGTGACCCTGCCTGCACATACACATAATAAACTTTGATATTCGATTTCAAATTTAATTTCAATTGAAATATAACATTTTACTAAGTTAACATGACTTGTTAAAAATATCACCATCATCGAATTTTACTAATACTTAATTTAACGTTTTTCATACACCCAAGTAAGTAGTGAACAAAGCAGATAAGTACATAACTTTTTTCTTCAGCCTATTGCAGTCCACTGCTAGACGTAGGCCTCCCCCAGGACACGCCACAAGGCTACTGTCATAGAGTGGTTTTGCCCATAGTCACCTGCTGCCCACCTCCCGGAAACCCTTAATCGCCTCGTATGATACCCACGGGTAGGCAGGGGTGGTACAAACTCTACTCTGCCGGCACCACGCATATCGGTATCTAAACTACTTGTCTTCTTCTACTATGTCATTACCGTTGGACAAGGCTGCTGCCATTATCTTAGGTGAACGGCGATACGTAATCTGTGCAGTCAGCGCGGCTTAATAGAGAAAATTGTTCATTTAAGAATTCCTATAGATTTCGTATACGATAAGCACAGTATTTCTCAAGGGTTCGTACAAGAAAGCGGAAACAGTTCCTAGATTTAGATTTCTTGCCGGTCCCCAGTTGTTATTTTTGGGCAAAATGTGGTTTAGGCACACGTAACGAATACACCAAATGAAGGCTTCGAATAGAAACATTATTCTTCCAGGATTTATTAGCGGTGCTTAGATTGTTGTTTTTTTGCGTAAAAAGCGATGGTAGGTTCACGTGACGAATACGCAAAATGTAGGTTTCCGATAGGAATAGTATTTCCTCCAATAGAAGGAAATATTACGATGATGCATTTCTATCGATTCAAGAAACGACGGGGTGGTGCTCTAATCTAATCTAATGACCAGTAATTTAGGTATAGACAGGTCTAAAACGTGATCTCATTATATACTTAAATATTTAGAAAAAATCTCCAACAAGGGAGGCTGGAAATAAAAACAAAACATATTACTTTGTAATATCATTGACTCCTTGTTCCCATCAATCTTCCGACCATTAGCGATTAGATAGAGTAGTTCTATTAAACAAGAATCGATACCTCCACCACCCACGCGAGAATCGATCGATATATCTCTAATGACTCCCGAAATCTGGATCCGATATAATTGGACATCAGACTTAATTTATTAAAGTGAGATTAACGTGACCATATCTATCATTTTGGACGTTATATCTATCACATTGATAATTTAGTTACTGAATTGTTACCCAATAATTTCATAACTCTTTGCCCTTTTACTCTTAGGACTAGATTATCCAAAGATAGGCCCCCTTATTACCTAACTAATAGCAAAAGCAAAGCGATAGCGAAAATTTTACAAAAATCGCTGATTGCTTGTCAAATTCGTATTACGTAAAACGAATTTCAAAGGAACTTTGACATTTCATATTGTACAATTTTCGCAATCGCTTTGCTTCGGCTTTGCTATTGCAAATAAGGTAATCAGGAGGCGGGTTAGTTTTCTGCTATTCCACAATAAAAGGGCGAAATGGATTAGGTATGTACACAATTCTATACAGGCACCCACATAAGAAATTACTACCTTTAATTTATAGCATCCTTTTTAGGGAACATTCATAGTATTGTGTACAGTTCAATAGAGTCGCGAGATACAATACAATAAACAATGGCAAGGGGACAAAATGGATAAGCTGCTAATTTATCAGGGGGTACGGTAGTGCCAGCTCCAAGTAAAGATACTTGGTCCAACCGTCCTTTTCACAAAAGAATTCTGGGCTATTTTTGCTACAGCTTTGTTTAAAAAAAATATCAGGTTTTCAGAATAAAAATCTAAGAAACTACCTTCTAACCTTCCTTCAAATATAAGTGGCCATGGTGCAAGTGACAGCCAGTGACTTCAGATCATTTCAATATTTGCCTGACTATCACTCATAACCTGTTTTAACTTACATACAAAGCCGAGAAACAAAATGCCCAGCGAGTCATAAAATAATTATAGGTAGGTGTAGGTAGTAAAGCACAATTTATGCCCTTAATGATTTATCTTGAGTATAGCTGCAAAGCAGCTGGAGGCATTTTAATAAGCTGTACTTCGGTGTGGAGGTACCTTCGTGTATATGAATATCGACCTATTTTCTGATTGAGTGGAAAAAGTTTTGTCTTCTATTTTCAGTAAGTTATATAAAATTCTCGTGTCATGAACAAAATTGCTAAACAATTAACAAAATTCCATATAATTTTTATGTAAACAAAAATTCGAAACTAAAAATATCCTTAACCATTTTAACACTTCTTAGAGGGCGGCTCATCCCATCTTAATATTTTTGGAAAACATAAAACAAACTTTGTTAAACCACTTTCATTATCCCTTCATGCCCATACATAATAAGCGAGCTATTGGGAGGTAGCGTTCCCACGGATTGAAGTGCTCCCGGGGGAAGACCCTGTTCCTCATCTCCGGCGCCGGAGTGAAGTCTGACGAGGAACAGTTCCCCCACCTCTGCCTTGCTTTCGCCAGCCGGGCAGAGTGGAATCGCAAGAGCTATGGCAGCTCGAGGGTGGACGTGCCTGTCCGTAAGTGGCGAGTTGGCTTCGGTTTAAAGTCCCGGGGCACCCCTCCACCCTAACCGCTCACCCATTGTTGCCCCCTTTGTTGCTCCGTGCGTGCGGCCGTTTCAGGGAGCCCATGAAATGAGTTGGCGAGTCGTAATGGCAGGTATCCGTTAGTCTCCTTCAATAGCCCGATTTTCCAACCCCACCCAAACTCCATAGCCCATGACCTTGTTTCTCATCGCATGACAGAGCTCTGAACTCCAATAGTCTTGCACATGGCGGGGACCATCGCCGAGTGTATCATATTGTGCGCTCGGTGATGATATCCGCCATATGTATCCCACACCATATTAAAGTTCTCTTAAAAGGGCCTCTACATCTTGGCTACAGCCCGATGCACACCTCTCAAAGGAGAATTTCAAAAGAGATACAAATAATAATAAAATTATTTATTGCACATTAAAATAGTTTGTATATGGGCGAACTTAATGCTATGTAGCATTCTCTACTAATTAACATATATATCTGCCGTCACAAATTTCTCAGTGTGTAGTTTAGATAAGTCTCTATAGGTAGGTACAGCTTTTTAGATTTTCTAGGCAATTGGCGGTTCTGCAAATAAACAGCAGCTGAAGGCATTACAGGTCCGTGAGCTACCCCGCCCAGTGTCAGAGCGCAAATAAACAACGAACGAATATGCGCGTGCGCCGCCGACGGCGATACCGGCTGCCTTAATGTCCAGTTACTGTTAGCTGAGGTATCGTAGCTTTTGATAAAATACTGGCTTCTTTCTCGAAGACAATTGTGCATTGAATGCTCGGTGCGTAGGTACCTACTGTATAATTTGACAAGAATTTGACATACCTATTATCTCTTGCTTATTATAGTATTTTTGGTAAAAGGTAAATGTAATAAAATATTGTCTACAAGTTATAGGTGTTATTAATAAAAATCTATCCCGATCTTAAACCCAGAGTTTCGCAGACTCTTCCATACTAAATGTCACTTTACACCAAAGAGTAAAGTTACAACGTGTCTACATCACGTTCATTAAATGCCTTAGGGCCACGATACCTTGCTTACAATAATTTCAAACTATTTAAATAATGAGATTGCGAAATTATTTAATAGGTAAAGTTCATTAGTCATGATATCCTTTATAAATAGACGATCCAGAAATAATGGGCGGCTTTGGATTGGACTTTAGAAACCCTTTAGTTAGATTTCTATTCTAAATCAAACTCAAACAAAACTAATACGAAACGGATTCAGTTGTTGAAAATAGTTTATATCCTTTCGGAGTTGTTTAATATACTTATAAACGAAATAAAAAATTTGTACATCTACATTACATATCATATCTAGCTTGCACAAATAAATATTTTAAAACACGTGTACAGATATGTAAAAATAATGAGCTCTTATTTGAGCTCTCCTCTCATAGTTGCATGACCCTACCTCCAACCTACTTATGCTAAAAAACGGTATTGTTCATAATGGATTATACCTACCTACTACATAGACATGAAATAAAAATTATAATGAACAAGTGTCAATCAACATCAAAAAGTGGGTACCCATTACTAACTGATGGGTTTCCGCAATCATAGATGATCACACGGTACGGTACTTTGTAATTGTCATATAAATTACTAAATTACATAGTACGCCTTCACGATGATCTCAATGTTAGCAATATACATATAGATAACCATAAAAGGTTTGCTTCATAGTAAAATACTTCACATACTTTGGAATGACCAGTTTAATTTTGTCTTGAACCTGTGATTCTGGAATAGCATTTCAGGAATACCTACAGCCGTGAGCCATATTATACGTCTTTACCGACACATATATTCATATACTTAGTACAAACGTTATCTAGATATAGCTCTCTTCGCTTATCTCAAAAGGTTTATCTATCTAAAAAAGTCGAACATACGAATACCTAAATAAAATAAGTACTCCATAAGATGTCCACCATGTTTTTCGTTAATCGATTTTCTTTCAATGACTAAGCTCAACCCGTCATAGAACTAATGGAATCGACATCTTCCTTTGTTGGCACATTCTTGATGAAGGGATGCTCTAAACGTTCTATTCGATGCTGTTCGACTGGAAATGATTAATTTTATATCAATTTACTGCAGCAAAATTTGGTAGGTACGAGTATATGAAAAAATTATAAAAAGTTTTTTCTTTTTCGTGGTTTCTGCGGCTATAAAGAAAAAGTTTTTTTCCATGTTTTTTTCTAACAAATAGAATGAAAATGTCATAAGCGTGATTTTACGATTTTGCAATGGAAAGGAATGGAAAGTTCTTTCATAATAAGAAAATATTATTGATATAGAGCAGTGAGCATAAGACAATTGGAACAAAAACAAATAGAATTTTGAAATTAATTTTAATACATATACATATTCATTATGTACCTATCTAATATTAACATAAACTTTCTAAATCATTAAACCACGTGCTGATACTAAATACTTCTATATTAACAAAGATCAAATTCCATAAAAATCCCATAGTTGATGAAAATCTACCAAAATTATAAAAACCAATAAAATCGTGTTTATATAACCACATAAGTGGGTTCTTCTGTAATCCCGCAGCTGTGGTTCATAGCCACGTGTATGTAGCCTGCCATGCCCCACTCTGCTCCATATGAGTTCCGGATTATCCAGTAACCCGCCCCTTTTGTCTCGCCATATCCAACCAGCATCACCTCATGGTTCAGACTTACTGACTTACTGAAAAAATAGTTTAGAGGTTAATACAGACTGGCAAAAAATCCATAAACCTAGTTGGGCATTAATCCGATGGCGTCAACTTGAAAAAGTTTGAAATTAGGATCGTCTATAATACGGAAAATGAAATAGAATCCCAACTACTTAATATTATAAATGTCGATGGTAAGTTGGTTTGTTTGCTATCTCTGCACGCTTTATTTTACTGAACTTCTAGAGATCGTACAGGGTGATTTTTGGTCGTCAACGTTCCCGAGAACTACGGAATCTCCTCATCATCACGATAATTTTTCTCCATGGAAGCATACCTGGGAAGTGTCTGGTTTTCAAAATATTAGGGTCTAAAGTGTAGCAAGATTTTTTTACAAGAAATTATTAATATCTGTCTACGAAAAAACTAGCATAAACACTAGACACTATAAATTTCGCCCGATCACTATTTTTTTTTTTACAAAAAAATTTACATCGTTTCCCAGCATTTTTTTGGCATAAACTTACTTTATTTGATGTATAGAGTACGTACCCTTCGTTAAGGGTGGCAACGAAAAAACACCCTGTATAGTAAGAAGGACACATTCTGTTATCCACGCGGGAAGTAAAGGTTTTTTAGTAACTTACCAGGTTAAATCTGAGAGTATGCCAGATGAGTAATGCGAAAAGTAGTCGGTCGCGCGAATGGAAACTGTCAACGGTCCATGGGCTATGACAGCTAACTGTGAAAGAAGAGTAATACTTAAATTGCCTATTATAGGACTTAGAGCAGACCTTGTGCCCAACGGAGTTAAATATAAAAATAATTTTGTATTTTTGAATTATTTATATTATTTTATACTGGACACGATAATATTTTCTTGCATTTATATAGGAATAAATTACCTTTTCGGCTCTATAAAGATTTATGTGAGCAATTAGTTTTACAATAGTAGTTGAAAAGTAACTGTCATGTAGTATACTTTTACCTTTAAAGCATCTATGTTATTATGTGGAACGTCTGTAAATCCACGGATTTTATATGCTCGCGTATCATTGACATCGAATGTACATATATCCTCCTGAAACGGTACAAATAAATAGCAGTTCAGTAAACTTAGTCATAACTGTTAAATTAACTATAGGTTTATATAAATTGTAGAGTCAAATGGCAGAATAACTAATATACCTGGATTTGTAAAACTTATTTTAAACACACAGACAGACTTAACATAAATAAGTATTAAATTAGTAGTAAGTATACATAGCATTAAGTTCGCCCATGTACACTGTTTAAATGTGCAATAAAGAATTTTATTATTGTATTTCTATTAATTGTATCTCTTTCTAAATTCACTACAGAGTCCCGGACCTTTGAGAGGCGTGCATCGGGCCGTAGCCAAGATGTAGAGACCCTTTTAAGAGAGCATTAATATAGTATGGGATACACATGGCGAATTATTATTATTGTATCTCTTCCGAAATTCACGGGACTATAGAGTCCCGGTCCTTTGAGAGGCGTGCATCGGGCCGTAGCCAAGATGTAGAGGCCCTTTTAAGAGAGCATTAATATGGTATGGAATACACATAGCGGATACCATCACCGAGCGCACAATATGACACACCCGGTGATGGTCCCCACCATGTGCAAAGACTATTGGAGTGCAGATCTAAGTCGTGCGATGGAAAACTAAGGTCATGGGCTATGGGGTTGAATGTTGGGTAGCTGGATAAGGGCTATTTAATATAGGGAGACTATCGGACGCCAGCCTTTACAATCTAGTCCCAAAATTGTGAAGTGGCAGGCGGTGACTTGCCGCCCGTAATTTAAGGCCATGAGGTGGGCTTCCCATAAGTGGCGCATGCTGGGGAGGTAACACCGGCACGGGCGGCTAAGGGTGCAGAGAGGTGAGACTGCGGGGCGTGAACGTCAGTTACCCCCGGCGTTATGACATTTTACACTTCCACCCTGGAGCAAAGGTTCCGCTCTTGCGCTGTTCACTCCTAGCCGGCCAATGAAGGCAAGCTAAGAGTCGAGGGCCAAAGATGGTAAAGTAGCCCCTGAACTCGGGTCCGTGGTGACGCCAATCACCAACACTTCGCCACAAAGCTGCCCTGCGGCCTTATTATTATTATTATGGATAAATAAATTATTATTGTTACCTCCATTTTATACACGCTGTAATCTTCCACTGTTGGCATTCCTATTGCTTTAATGAAATCGTACACGTTATCGTCAGTTCCACCGTTACAGCCTGCATTGCCAGCCCTGTTTAAATTTTAACTAAAATAGTGTTAGTAGCGACTTTTACGACATGCAGTGTTGCCTTCCCTGCATGTCGTAAAAGTCGACTAAGGAACTAAGGGTGTTCCTTTATACGATAAGAAAGATGGATGACTGATCTACATTTTCTCCTCGCCATGCTAAACCTGACTGCAGGATTTTCTTCGTGATCTTGGGGTTTTGGCTCTCCCATTTTTGGGGATACAGCAGTATGTATATAGTGAAAAGAAGGAAGAGTCGAAACACTTACACTGAAGAGCAGTCAATAAGAGCCTGTTGACTAAGCTTGAGCATTCGTCCTCCGTTTAGCCGCGCTAGTGCCCCTTCCATCACACCGGTCGTGGCGAAAGCATAACAGCTCCCACAGTTCCCTTGATCTGAAATATGCAAAATTACTTGTATTTAAAATATAAAAAATAATTTAATAGCCTCATTTTCGTACGTTAGGATGCATACAAGCATCATAAGTACTACTATGACTTGCTGAAATAAGACTACCTTTACATGATGGCGCATGGTTCAGCTGTGTGCTTTTCAATCCGAAGGCGTAGGCTCGATCCTAGTCACCACTGAATTAATTTCATGTATATTCTAACATTACTATACCCAAGAAGGGTTTGCGTCAGGTAGCGGTAGATGCCAAATCCTGAATGAGACTCGAAGGAAACCATATTTCGTTGACACCATAAATAAACGATGAAGATGATGACTCTTGCGGCATAATGCCACAACGTAACCAGAGTCTTAATCTCAGTTCTAAAGGTACGCATACCTATATATAGGTGATTAAAGACATCTACTGGAAATCCTTTGCAACCTTCAACTCACTAAAATAAAATTTAAACTTTTGTCTAGACGTAAATAACTAAATCATGTCCTCTTTTAGACAACGGAGATTGCTTACCCTCAACCGGTGATACAAATCCCAGCAGACGAAGATCATAATTTTTGGGTAGCAAGTATTTCGCTTTGCGCAGTTCTGATTCCGTGTATGGAAAGGGAATGTTTCCCACTCTTTTAGGGCTAGATCTCATAAAACCTCGATGCGTTTTCATCTCTTCTTGGGTTCTGTCAGAGAACTTATTGATTGCTAACTTGAATCCCAAGTTCTTTTTGTTTGTTTCAGTTATCCACCTATAAGTTTGATACATGGAGTCTTGTATATAAAATTCTCGTGTCACAATGTTAATAACCATATTCCTCCAAAACGGGTTGACCGATTTTTATGAAATTTTGCATGCATGCAAGCAAGCATGAATATTTTTTTATTTAAAAAATGTTTTCGAGGGAGAAGTTATATTTTGGGTATCGGTAGGTATATTGTAGATACATAATTAAAATATTGACTGGTTAAAATCACATAAACTTACTTCACATTTTCACGATATATATTTTTCCGCATAGCGTGTTCTTTATCATCTGCATATTCTTTTCCATGCATTTTTATAAATCTGGAATTAATTCATACTTCATTTTAATATATTATACCCATAAATTATTATTTTATTTTCAGCTATAAATCATATCAAAGATTAAGGTGGAGGGTTATATGGACTCTAAAAATTCTAGATAGATAACAAAAACATACAGGGTGATTTTTGGTCGTCAACGTTACCGAAAACTACGGAATCTCCTCATCATCACGATAATTTTTCTCCATGGAAGCATACCTGGGAAGTGTCTGGTTTCCAAAATATTAGGGTCCCAAGTTGAGTAAATAGACTGCGTTTTTCTGCATAAATGCACATTGACGCGTGTAGCAAGATCACGAGAAATAATTAATATCTGTCTATGAAAAAACTAGCATAAACACTGAACATTATACATTTCGCCCGATCAAGTATTTTTTTTTAAATTCAAAAAAATTTACACCGTTTCCCAGTATTTTTTTTGGCATAAACTTACTTTATTTGATGTATAGAGTACGTACCCTTCGTTAAGGGTGGTAACCAATAAACACCCTGAAATGAAAATGAAAAATGAAAATGAAATGAAAAATTGATACTTACGACTTAAAAGCTATATCTAAATCATTCATCTTTGATTCTTCATCCTCACAAGATATTGACTTATCTGCAGAATTATAAGATTAGTAGGTACCTATGTAGTTGAAAAAGGTACAAAATCCTATTTTATTAAAAGCAAATTAATTAAATTATGTTTGTTAGTAAACTTACAAAGTATTATAGTAGATAGTAGTATAAAAGTAAGTTCCAAACATACCTCCGAGAAACCTGATAAAATCTTCAAAACAATCTTTGGAAACCTCTTTACCTAGGCTACTTGTGGACATTAAGCTTTGTAACAGTATAATGAAATTTTGAAAAATTAATAGTCGCCTATCTAGTTTTCCAGAAAATTTCAAGGATCCAAACATAAGTGCAAATTTTATCTCGTAATATCTCACTTTATTTATAATATTATAGAGGTACTTACTCTTTTTCAGAATGTTGAAAACGTTTTTATTAAATTTAGTACTGAAGTTGCTATATAGGTGGATTTCATGCAGCTTTTTGTCACCAAAGCTATTGTATATCTTTTTCTCGAACCTAAAAGTAAATATTGCCAGTAATTAGCCGAATAAACTAGCTGCATATTTCTATTTTCTATACATATAATAAAAATGTAACGGATCGTTCTCTGTACATTGAAGATATATTAGAAAAAATATTATAGGAGACCTTTATCAACGCAATAGAACCCAAAACGATGAAATTTGGAATTTTTGTCTGTTTGTCGGTTCGTCTGTTTTCGGCTTGTCTGTTTGTCTGTGCGTTTGTGCACGCTAATTTCAGAAACGGCTGAACCGATTTCGATGCAGTTTTCAGGAATATATTGTGACAGGTCCCACTTAACGTATAGGCTACTTTTTTATCCCGGTAAAATGTTTTTATCCCGGATAATTTCGACATTTTGTTTTTTCTGTAGTCCACGCGGACGGAGTCGCGGGCGTCCACTAGTTTTAAATAAATACTTACTTTACTGGTACCCAGGATTTTAATTCGGAACTAAAATATGCCCATATTTTTTTTCTGGAATCATTGTCAACGTCATGAAATTCTGCGCAAGTTTTATCGTAAATATTTACATATCCTGCAAAATAATATGGAAGTTAAGTTATATACAAGGTGTTTCTTACTTATCTATTAATCCAAAACCTCAAGTGAGAGATTAGGCAGTTTTTGTGAGTAGAATCCTTCAAATTATTCGACTGACTTTGATGAATTAACTGTGATGATGCGGGGCTTCACTAGAATACTCGTATATCAGCTATATCACGTTCCGTGCATGTCGTAAGAGTCTACTAAGGAATATGGGTATTCCATCAGGCGATAAACTAGCAACTTGTCA
The DNA here is from genome assembly GCA_014607495.2 of Carposina sasakii. NCBI lineage: Eukaryota > Metazoa > Arthropoda > Insecta > Lepidoptera > Carposinidae > Carposina > Carposina sasakii. Next base: position 12,165,754 of record CP053152.1, on the reverse strand, counting down.
CTGATCATTTTACATCTGTCCTCGCTATGTTAAACGTGGCTGCAGGATCTCCTTTATAATCCTGCAGTGCTGGCTGTCGCGTTATGGGAGCACGGACGTATGTATGTGTCATAGAATAAGGAAGTATGTGTATATTAATATTGATGAGATGTTGTGTTCTTTTTGCTGTCCTTTTTCTTCAATTGGGTTAATCTGCTCTCTTCATAGACAAAATGAATACTTAGGTATTTAATACTTACCAGTAATATTTGTGAAACGGGCAGTTTTAGGCAAAACTCGTTGGTTAGGTGAACCATATTCATTTGTATCATTGACGCAAACCGTCGTTACCTCCAACTGGTAATCTGTAGTTTTCGGATATATCTAAAATTTTATCGAATACTAATTACCTAATGCTGTGCTAAATTTAATATTTTTTATTTATTTAAAAACCATAGCTAAATCATGCGATATATTGCAAGTATGAACAAATAATAGATAAAATAACGTTTAACAAGATCGCTTTTATAAGTACTTATTTACGTTAAATCCCGGTAGTCCCCATTCTGTCGTCCCCACTGAGGACGAATGGAAAAAAAAAGTTTCGTTCGTCCCCGGTGGTGACGATTACCTCAGTCTTTTAAACATATTTTAAATAAAAACATTGTTCAGGCTTGCTCATTTAACAATCCGTGAAATCTCTTATTAAATAAAAAGATCTAATCGTCACTGTTGCTGGGGACGAATGAAACATTTTTTCCCACTCGTCCCCAATGGGGACGACAAGGTGAAGATGACCGGGAATAAACGCTTATTTATATGAACTTTTATTATCTCAAAATATTTGGGCTATTCCAAATTTACCCACCGATTTCTTTACCGGTAATTTAATCCACGGCTAAAATATATGTGTACAATATAGCATAATTATGTATTTTTATAATATAATCACGCACGTACCGATAAGTGGCTGCCATTGACGACCAATATAATTTTGTGGCCGTCATTGTAATCTACCCTTGAGTTCTTTTTATCACCCCTGGAAAAAAGTAGATGCGTTATAAGTAAGTAATATCAAAGCTAACTTTTAGCAACTAGGGTGTTAACATCCTGTATACAAAGTAAAGAAGAAAATATTAATAATCAAATGGTAGATTATTGGTAGGTACCTACTTAATTATATGGCATTTAGTACGACAAAAACTCACATGCTTGGCATCTAAAATTTACGGGCTATCAATAAAACCCGTACAAAAATCATATATCTAATAGAAAAATATTATTGGTATGCAAATCTTGGACAAGAAAGCCTTTATATCGGAAAGGGTGGTTGCTATTTACTCTAACCATTTATAAAAATAACTGGATATTCTTACCAATATACATATTTTCGAGTAAATCCTGTCATCAAATCTAATTCTTCCACCTGTACGGTATGTGTTTCATTCCATTGTAACTTATTACGTTCAGTCGAGTTAATGGCATCTACAGGAATAGAATAACAAATATATTTTAATTAGCATAAGTTTTTTTTAACTTTCAACCCAGAACTTTAACATTAAACCCAGATATTATATTAAAGGATACACTACAAAATCAACTCCTAAAGGGAAATATCAAGTTAATTAATATTGATTAGGGCAAGAGTTTTAAATTATTTTATCTTTTCACTCTATTTTGAAACAGTTTAACTTGAGTCAACCCTAGTGAACGTTTAGCTTTTGCTAATATGCCCTTTTCTTTTCCCTCGTTGTGGGTAGCACATATTATTATAAAAAATAAAAATCATCTTACCACAAAATGTTACCGGCAAAACTAACAAAATACAAAGTATTAACATCTTCAACAACTGCATTGAGCTAGACTGCTCACTTGTTTGCATATAATTTACTACAGATATTCGATTTATATATAACTGAACTAAAATCCTAATCGAACTCCAAATTAATCAATATCGACACGATATAATTCGCTACAAATTTAGAAATCCGTGGTAAAAAAGATTCTCAAGTTTCGCAATTTCGTCCCTCTATCCGTCTAGCAAACAAGCTTTAATCGTATCATGGGAAAACTGTAATGAAAAGGATGTTGAGCAACAAACATTTTACGTTAAACTACTATATCAGAATAACACATAGGACTTTATCCCGGGAAAATATTTTTATCCCGGATAATTTTGACATTTTGTTTTTTCTGCAGTCCACGCGGACCAAGTCGCGGGCGTCCACTGCGTCATGTAAATAGAGTATAGTGTTAAGGCTCGAGCACACCGGATGCGTGTGCGTGCACGTAAGCGTAGACATATACGTACCTCTGAGTTGTAGTGTATAGAACTGTATAGGCACGGGCAGACCGAATGCGTATGCGTAGACGTAAGCATAGACGTCAAGCGGTGACAGTTCTATACATTAAACTCAGAGGTACGTGTACGTCTACGCTTACGTGTACGCAAACGCATCCGGTGTGCTCGAGCCTTTATTCTATGAAACGGACTATAATAAAGTAACCCGCATTTTGTAACGTGGAACTACGGAACTCCACATTTTGTGACTGCGACACGTATTTGCATGCAGTAATCATACTCATTATTTTGGTGATAAGTAGTTGAATGCATTAATTAAAACTACATTTCCCAAAATATTAACGTATAAATCTACCTTATAGTGTAGTTCTTATTGCCTGTTATGCTTTAAAGAGAACTATTTCTATACAATAACATTTTCAATGTTTTGAATTATTCATAACTTATTAATAAAATAACGTATGTACATAACGATAATAACATTAATGGTTTCAGATTTAGAACCAAAGTACAACCCTGTCGAGTTTTCATACACTAAGCCCAAATTATATATATCTTATATCTGATTAATTATATCTTTCAAACTTTAAAGTTGCCAATATGTAATTTAGAAAAAATATGGTAAAATTCGTCATCCGAGTAATTGACCCGGTGGCTTAGTGGTTATAGCAGCTGGCACGGTTTGCAGTGGTCGTGGGTTCGATTCCCACTCGGGTGAAGGATTTTTTCCTTTTTTTTGTTTATTAATATTTTTTTAATAATCTTCTTCTAATAAGATTATATGATATTTAAGGGTCTTGGTGTTTTGTAGGCGATGGGCTGACCACCTGTAACTACTAACCAAACTTGTACATCTCAACTATACCCTCAAAATTGGTCAGAAGTGGTACCATGTGGTTTTATCGGCCCTTGGTGCTCTGCCTACCCCGTAAGGGATAAAGGCGTGATTATATGTATATGTATGTATAATTTTTTAAAGTGATATTTGGTATGGAAAATTTTACAGAATATTACGAGCAAACCTCGTATAACTTTTTATGAATAAGCGCCGATTTTTTCAAACGTCAGATAGCCTATCAAAAGAATAAAGTTTATGTTGTCTTTCTCTTAAACTTGATCATGATAGAGACAGCATCAACTCTATTCTTCAGATAGGCTATTTGACGGTAGGAAAATTCAGCCCTAAGCGTTCTTACAATGCTGTGGCTAGCAAAGTGCTACGGTAACCACTGGTTCATGTTTTTGACCGACGAAGGATCAAAATATATTTTTTTATAAAATATCTTACTACTCATATAGCCTTTAACCACATTATTAGTGGCAAATAAAAAGTATTAAATGATAGCGATCACAGAGAAGTAGGTACAAGCGATGTGGTTTTTCATTCCAACCTCAGTTAGGCTTTTTGTTTCCAATGATAAAGGTAAATGCTCCTCAATAATGCCTTTAAAGTAGCCATGAAAGGGGCCATCGATTTTATATTGTGGTTTTATTAAATTACCTTGAAAGATTACTTTGTGGTGGTGGACCTGCTCAAGTTAAAGTAAGCTTTCATCATTTAAAGCTTTCAAAATAAGTTTTCATCATTTTTTCTGATAGCCGCTAAAATTATAAATTGTTATATTGTTTTGGTATAAGGCGCTCTCCAGATACTCGTATATATTATAGTATAATAGGTACAGACAGACACGTAGAAAACTACTAAAGTTATAGGGAATTCATCTGGAGATGGTGGTCCGTCATATTTAGGAAATTCGTTTCGTATTTGTATGAACACGCCGCACTTAGAAGTCTAATGTGTTCTGCGTGTTTCAGGCTGATACGAGTAGTTAAGGCGCTCCAATAGACGAATTTTAGGTATTTGAGGGGGTTGAGGTAGACGTAACTGCGGGGCGCCCCCCGCAACCAGCGCAATCTGCCGCGGACGTCCTTATTCTGTCGCCATCCGTATTCTGGTTGATTTCGGGATTAATTGTCGGGATTTTAATTTCTTTCCTGTATTATCAATTTTGTAACTGGGTTGCTTACTGCGTAAATTGTAAATATAATTAAAAAATTTACAGGGTGTAGGTGACAGCCAGGCAAATACTGGAATGCTGAACAAGTACTATAGTACACGACAATATTATAACTCGCAGGAAATGCATTTTTATTTTGATTATCCGTACCTAATGTTTGTTTTCCGCGCCAATTGTATCGGGCGATATCGACTAGTTAAATTGGCTTATTGGTTATTGTGTGATACATAGCTGGTTTTTGGATCACTTGTGACTCTCTATTAGGGTTGATCAGGTTTTTGAACTTTTTGAGCGTAACTCTTTTTTTTTAAATCGTCTATTGGTAAAATTTTTGTTTTTAAGCCATTTTCTAAGGCCGAACTAAATAAACAAAACATAACATAATGAGTGAGATCAACACTAAAATATCGTTTCATCAATTCGATTCTGAAACTTCGCCGGCAGCTGCCGCGGCACGCTCGTTCCGCTCGCTCGGCTCGTGCGTTGTTTGTCATACTCTAACCTAACCTAACTTATTATTTTTATCATTGTATGTAAAGGGAACTGTTACACCGACAAAACGTCATTCGTCTTATACTAGTTGTGCACTAAGGTTAATTTGATGTGCAGTCAGTATTTATGATGAGATTGTAGTATTTTTGTACCAAAAGGTATTAATTTGTCTTGTATTCGAGGAAAACAGTTTATGTTGGGCTGATATTATGTATTTTCGAATTATCTGCTGTAGTTGTTTTGTAAAACATTGAGTTTATTTGTACTAAAATAATTTAATTGCTGTAATAAAGTATTTAAAGGGCATACTGTACAAGTCAGTAGAGGAACAAGAGGGTCTTGATATTTTGTAGGCGATGGGCTGACCATCTGTCACTACTAACCGAACTTGTATATCTCAACTATACCCTCAAAATTGGTCAGAAGTGGCACCGTGTGGTTCTATCGGCCCTTGGTACTCTGCCTATCCCGTAAGGGATAAAGGCGTGATTATATGTATGTATGTATGTAATAAAGTATATAAAAGATGAGATTAAATTGATGGGCGATTATTTATTTGATGTGCAATTAAAAATATCTCCTAAACAAATAACTATGATCGGTTATAGGTTGCAGTTGCTGGATAATACACATTATTATTTATAACTCTTCTACCCCAAAGTGGTATTAAAGTATGATCTTCAAATTCTTCCTTCGGATTATAAATGCGAAAGTAACTCTGTCTGTCTCTATGTTACGCAATCACGCCTAAACTACTGAACCGATTTAAATGAAATTTGGTACAGAGATAGTCTAGAGCCTGAGAAAGGACATAGGCTACTTTTTAATGCAAAAAAGAGATGTAAGTGGTTGAAATAGTGGATGAAAGTTTGTATGGAAATTACGTCATTTTTTAAGCTAGAAGCTTAAAACTTATTTTTTAGGCTTTTCATTAGATATAAACAAATACAACATTCAAAGTTTGTAAAAGAATACCCTAAAGGAGCTAAAAATAGGGGGTGAAAAATTTTGTGTGATGACATCGGAAAAAAGCTTAGGGCTCAGAAAATAAAAATATAGAACAGAACAATACAGAGAATTAAGTAAGAAACTTGCCAAGCACTGCGCGCCATATGCAAAAAAGGGATGTAAGATGAAAGTTTGTATGGAAATTACGTCATTTTTACAAGCTTTTATTTAACTTGCAATGTATGTTTGTTCGGGTGAAATCTTACAACTCAATTTTAAGGCACTTGCCCTCAACCGATTGGGCTGAAATTTGGTGAGCACGTTCAGTTCGGATGACAATGCATGATTAACAGTGTGACGTCATTCTAAATCCAACATGGCGGCATACCCACAATGGCGGACCAATTATTTTTAATGCATTCCTACAATATGGGTATCAAATTAAAGGGCTAGCTGAGAGTAACTCGAAAAAAAATGTGACGTCACTCTTAATCCAATATGGCGGACTTCTAAAACTTGAAAATCTATTTTGAAACAGATATTTTTAAGCAATTGAGTAGGGTTAAGTCATTAGAAGGGCTCCTCATTGAAGAGCTGGACTGTTCAAAATTAACTGGCAAACGATCTTGCAATAATGATGCGTTGAATGAGATGAACAGACTTAGGAACTTACCAGGTGAAAACTAAAAAGTATAAAATAAAATTTAGGTAAATAAACCTTTTTAAAAACAAGCTTTTATTTAAATGCGCTAAAAAGAAAAAATAAACTTTTACACTAAAACTTTTACTGTTAATTTATAACGTCATTTCAAATTTAACACATTTGACACAATTTATATGTTATAAAAGCTTGTCGCGACATTTAAGTACTCGTATTTACTTTCTTAGTTTTAAATTTTTAATAAGTCAAGGTGAGGCCGTGCCGAGGACTGAGTGGCATGATGACATGATGTCGTGAACATACCACCTCGGGGCACTGGGGCGAACCCTCTTGTATATTACTCTCTTACTCTTCTACACGAAGCTCTGGAAGGGTCGACGGATATTTCTTCGATATGCGTGGGAACAATATGGGAAAATCTGAAACATCAACACAAAGATGCTGCCTAATAAACATTTAAAAGTAAGAACGTAAATACGAGTACTTAAATGTCGCGACAAGCTTTTATAACATATAAATTGTGTCAAATGTGTAAAATTTGAAATGACGTTATAAATTAACAGTAAAAGTTTTAGTGTAAAAGTTTATTTTTTCTTTTTAGCGCATTTAAATAAAAGCTTGTTTTTAAAAAGGTTTTTTTACCTAAATTTTTAAAAGTTTTGTCTCACTACAAATATGCGAGTACAACTTCATAATGATTATCAAGTAGGACAATATGCAACAAATAGCTTTTTTAAAAATCGTAAAAATCGTACTAAAAATGTCGCATATAAAAATGTACTTAAATAAGCTCAATAACTTAATTTAATGTACATGTGTTTTACTTGCAAAATAATTAGCCTAAAAAAATTTAAAATGCTGCCGAAAGTCACTACTTCACGCGGACGAAGTCGCGGGACAGCTAGGGATTCGCGGGCAACTTAGGGATTTATGTTCGAAACAATTTGAAATCATATACATATATACATAATAGTCACGCCCATTATCCCCCAAAGTGGTGTATATACAGGGTGTAACAAAAGGGGTATGTTAACCGAAAAGCTATGAATATAACCCACTATAAAGAACCTATCACCAAAATTTGAGACTAAAAATCACATATTTATTTGTCCAGATAGTATGGAGAACACCTAACCCACTCAGGAATATTATGAACATACAATCTTGAAAAATAAACATGCGATTACTAGTCTAAAAATTTCGGGATATGTTATCTACAGTGGGTTGTTTTTATAGTATTTCGCTTACCATACCCTTTTTGTTACACCCTGTATATACTGCTACTTGTTATATTTGCTATTGATACTAAGTTATTTGCAGTTTAATGTCATAAAGAGGACTATACTAACACACGTAAACTTTTGAACAAAATGTTCGGAAAAATCCCGGATTTTTTTCCCGGGATTTTGTGGACCTAAAAAAACTAAGTAGATAAATAAAATGATACTAGGTAGAAATGGTAAAATAGACACGTAACATAATTACCTACTTATGAATATCATTTTTAAATACGAAATCACTACATATTATAAAACAAAGTCGCTTTCTGATGTCTGTCTCTATGTATAGGTATGCTTAGATCTTTCAAACTAGGGAACGGATTTTTTTGATGCGGTTTTTTTAATAGATAAAGTAAGACAAGGAAGGTTTATAATGTAACTAGGGACCCACCTCGGCTTCGCACGGGAGTAATGCACTCTCACGCGGGCAAAGCCGTGGGCGGGCGTTAGTACAATCTAAAACATACTATAAAGTATCTATGTAGGTAGGTACTTAACGTTTTCTACGTAAGTCTTTTTTACGTAAGGTCTCTCTTTTTTGTAACTTTTGTTACACTACGATTTCCCAAGTCTACTTACTAAATAAATATAGTATTTTATATTATGTATTTGCGCGCGAAAAACAAGCACAGAACCGGCGTTGACAGTGGTCACGGCGGTACTGAATGTTCCGAGCGAGACTGGCCAGTGCAAGGATTAGAACACAGCGTAGTTGTAGATGTGTTTTTTATTAATTGTTAATTATCTACAAAATTTACAAAAAATGTACTTTGGCCATAAACTAGATCTGATAAAGCGCTATACAACTATGCAAGTTTCGTGTTGATATTCACAATAGTTTTCAAGATATATCGCTTATAAGAACGTAAAAAAGGTAATTTTCAAATCAAAATTCTATCGAGAATTTTTTAAGTAATTGAGTTTCCACGTTGGCCACAAACTAGATAAAGATTTAAATAATATCATATAAAAAAATTAGAACTGTGGTAATCGGACAAGTATTTAAAAAATCGATTCTAAAATGCCTCTTTTGTCTGATCACACCGCCTTAAATTACCCAACACCGCGAATTCGAGTAACTATTACATTTTTTAAACATTCGCATGAACGTTATTACATAATATCTACTAAGTAGGTTTTTTAGAATTTAAAACTTAAAAAACGTAACTACAATTTAAATTCGCATTTACACTTAACCTCAGCCCACACTAAACAGCAATTTAAGTAAATCGCTGGCAAACTGTGGGATACTAGAATACGTGTTTATGCTAATGGTCACTAAATGCTCATTCTGGTATAAAGGAGCAATTCGTGTCGCATTAAAACTAATGTCTTTAATAATTTAGACAAGCACCCCGCTGCTGGCAGCTATTAACATATCTTTAAGCTTTTGAACTTTTTTGGGAAAAACTTAATCTAGCATAATTTCTGAGTCATGTAAGTTTTTTATATACAATGCAAAGAAGGTTCAGCGCCTACGCTAACATACAGAGTGTTTTTTTTTTTATCAACGTTTCCGAATACTAGGCATTTTTCTCTTCATCGCGAACATTATTCTCTATGGAAGCATAACTTTGAAGTGTTTGGTTTCCAAGATATTAAGATTCTGAGTAATCAGATTGCATTTCATTACCGATACTCCGAGGTGTGAGACAGGGTGACGTAATATTTTCACCATTCTTTACAGAAACTTTTCACCAACGCGATGGAGGACGTCTTCAAGACGCTACAGTGGGATGGACTAGGCATCAACGTCAATGGTGAATGTCTCACGCATCTCCGCTTTGCAGACGATAATATATATTATAGTTTTGATGGCTGAATCGCTGCAGGACCTACAAAAAATCTCTAGTCTCAATGCTGCCTCAAGGCGTGTGGGACTCGGGATGAACCTGGAAAAGACCAAGATAATGTTCAATCGACACATCATCCCTGAGCCGATATCCGTCGAAGGTGTAGCCCTAGAAGTTATTCAGAAGTACTCGTATGTATACCTTGAGTAAATATTGCAGTTGGGTAAAGACAACTTCGAGGGGGAAATCACCAGAAAAGTGCAACTTGGGTGGGCAGCGTTTGGGAAGTTGCGTCATATCTTTGAGTCATCCTTGCCACAATGCCTCAACACCAAGGTGTTCGATCAATGCGTTCTACCAGCCATGACTTACGGAGCCGAGACGTGGAACCTGACGGTGGGGCTGACTCACCGATTAAATGTCACTGAGAGAGCTATGGAAAGGTCAATGCTCGGAATCTCGCGAATGGACAAAATCCGAAACGAGATTATCCGGAAGAAGACCAAAGTGACAGACATACTCGTAGTCTCGAAATGTAGCAGACTGAAGTGACAGTGGGCCGGTCACATCTGTCGTAGAACCGATGGATGGTGGAGTAAACGGGTTCTCGAATGGAGACCGCGCCTCGGCCAGCGTAGCGTTGGGCGCCCTCCGGCCAGATGGACCAATGACTTAATAAGGACAGCTGGTAGTGACTGGATGGCAAAAATGGGAGATCGAGCCATGTGGCGTACGTCCAGCAGTGGACTGCAATAGGCTGACGATGACGATGATGTCTGGTTTCCAAGATATTAAGATTCTGAGTAATCAGATTGCATTTTATTACAGAAAAGCGTGTTGACGCGTGTATAAAATATTTTCGTAAAAAAAAATACCTATATACATAAGAAAACCAACGCAAGCACTACTATTCATTGCGCGGGACCAAGTAAATGAAAAAACAAAATCTAAAAAATTTGATGTATAGAGTACCTATGTACTCGTATGTGGCCGTTTACGGTAGCACCCCTGTATGTATACCTGTGTATCGTATAAACTTTACCAAGCCTATAATGATAAAGGCGGTTTGATACTAGTCCAATCACCATTAATATTGCTGAGACATTAAACTATGTTTGCATACACCAGTGGACGCCTTTCACAACCGCTTGCAATAATTATTTCTATACAGGGTACTTTATAACAAGTGGTTTATACCAGCCATGCCTTTGCCACCAAACTTTCTCTATATTAAATTGGTTTGCCAATCGCATTAAATATACGCTCTTATTGACTTATTACTCTGTACAGGGAAAATCAGATAGTCATTATTATACAAGCCATTTTCTCAACATAAAGTCTCGAAATAAAGGAGCAACCTATATATTTATAAAACTCGCCATCCTTAACTTTTATCCTATTTTATGAAAATCCATTTAAAAATTAAAAATTTTAAAAGTTTCCTTCTTAAAAGGAACGATATGGCCAAATAGCGGTAGTGTGGCAGTATTGTAGACTCATTTTGAGTTCTTGTTGAAAAATCTGGGTCAACACTTATTTCCAATCATAATAATCTTAATACAATTTTACTAAGCCATTACAATCTCTCCGTATATATCCTATATTGCAGGAACTAAATGACATCATTTCTTTTAATTAAACTTACAATGTTGTTTGGAGGGATTCTAAGTTGCTCGGATCGGTAGAGTCGTTCAAGGAGAGAATATTAAGGAAACTACTTATAGTTCTCTTATAAGAGTATTAAACTAGTTATAGTTCCCAAAAATAGGGTATCAGAACTACAATTTGCGAATGAAGTGTCAGATATGGGAGATGAGTGACAAGTTGCTAGCTCTTCGCTTGAGAGGACGCCCCTAAATTCCTTAGTCGGATCATACAATATGAACGAAAGGAGAAAATGCACTTAAATCGATAGTAAAACCATATTAACTGTTCTAAGCCATCATAAAAGCCCATAAATGATAACGACTTTTGACTGAAATCTCAATCGCTCGAAGCACGTGTGAGTCACGTGTAACTGTCACACAGCGTCAGACGACAAACCAACTTGATGAAGTAAGCTAGAGAAATAGATTCCTAGGTCAAATTTACATATTATTTAGATATACAGGGTGTAACAGAAAGGGTATGTTAAGCGAAAAGCTGTATAAATGGCCCACTATAGAGAACCTATTTCCAAAATCTGAGGCTCGAAATCACATTTTTATTTTTCAAGATTGTATGAAAATTCCTGAGATATTTAAAAATTCTCCATAATCTCGGTTTTCGTTTTACATTACATTCATTTTTAATCAATTTAGTTTTAAGAGCCCTTTTAATTTCAGCGGTTTATTTAAGAAAAAGCATCACTTATTCTTAGTCCTACTTTAGGTGCATAGCGAAATGGCGGGACAAAGGCTGTTTACCTATACAAATGTATCCTTAGAAGCATTTTATCAAAACTAGTTCAGCAATTTAAATCCTTTCACCGGGCTAAGCGAGCGCGTGCGCGGGCGCAGTTGTCGTGACCTGCCACACCCGACTACCGGATTAGGCTGCTTACACATTGGCGACAGCAAATAACATTACCTGAGTACTCATGGTGGTTTTAAATAACCACCGTTATCATAATACCGTCATTAATAATATTAATTAATAAACATAGGTGGTAATATTATCATTCTCATTAGGCTTTTTTTTAACAATAAAGACAAAGAGAATCTCTTTATTTCTAATTTTGTACTGAAATGTTTGTTGTAAAGGCTCACTCTCTAAGTGGCTGACTTCCTACAAACGCCAAGTGACCCAATGTGCACATACCCTAAGATCGCCAATCATTCCGCCATACTGTTTTGATCTCCGCGTCAGATACAAACAGGATTCGTATTAATATGGGCGGGCCATTTAGTTTTAATCTTATTACTGGCAGATAAATTAATAATGTTTATGGTTCGATTTCTTGATATGGATAATTAATGAAGTTGAGATATAAATCAGGATAAAAGATAATAAAATTATGAAACTAAATGCTACTAATGAGCTTAATATTAAATAAATTTCTCATAGAATGAATAAAGTGGGCTTATTTTATATTACCTATGTTATTAAAGAGATTATTCCCACCAACGTTCTAGTAAGTTACATAAATTTTTTTGTTGTAATTTTTGTAATACTAAATTCACCTTTCATCAAAACGTTGAGCCCTAACTGAATCGATTCTGATTATTTAATCGTTAATGTTCGTTTGTACAACTGGGGTTAAATGGGATACTTCACCAATGCTAATATCATACGCCCACTATACAGGCTGATTTTTGGTCGTCAACGTTCCCGGAAACTACGGAATCTCCTCATCATCACGATCATTTTTCTCCATGGAAGCATACCTGGGAAGTGTCTGGTTTCCAAAATATTAGGGTCCAAAGTTGAGTAAATAGACTGCGTTTTTCTGCATATTGCACATAGACGCGCGTAGCAGGATTTTTTCACAAAAAATAATTAATATCTGTCTATAAAAAAACTAACATAAACACTAGACACTATAAATTTCGCACGATCAAAGAATTTAAATTTTTTTTTTCAAAAAAAAATAAAAAAAAATTCTAGCATTTTTTTTGGCATAAACTTACTTTATTTCATGTATAGAATACGTACCCTTCGTTAAAGGTGGCCACAAAAAAACACCCTGTATATACGCTACGATTATGAAGCAATTTCAAAGCAATGCCTCAAACGTTTGAACATCTGCGATTGACATCTTGTCGCCGCAACACTTGTCTAAAACAAGTCAGCAGCGCCATAGAGCAAGAAAAATAGTAGTCTATATTGAGTGCTATTGGAAGTAAAAACTTCCAAGTGGTATACGCTCACTGCAAGCTTCTCAAAGTTTTAGACCAATGGCAATGATACGAGTAGGGGAGACCGGGTATGGTTGTCACATTTTTTTTTAATTTTCATATAACTACCAAAGTTCATCGTTTAGGAATGACATTTGTATACCAATGGATAGTGTAATTATCCTAATAATAAAAATATTTAAGTCTTTTTCTCTAATATTGTCTATTGAGAAAATATTTAATTTTTTTTGTGAAAAAGAGAAGTGTGACTTTTAACCCCAGGTCAGGGATGGTTGTCACAGTGTCTGGGGTAGGTAGTCACATATCAAATTAGGGGAAGTTTATAAAAAGGAACAATTATTAAAATCAAAAGAGTGTTTATTATTAATAATATACATCTTTTCTGTACTCAAGACAATCATAGAATTCTGTTAGGCAACAAAAATTAACAAAGTTACCTACCTACTTATTTTATTAAATTACTAATTTTTTTTAATGCTATACAGGATGATTTTTGGTCGTCAACGTTCCCGAAAACTATGGAATCTCCTCATCACGATCATTTTTCTCCATGGAAGCATACCTGGGAAGTGTCTGGTTTCCAAAATATTAGGGTCCAAAGTTGAGTAAATAGACTGCGTTTTTCTGCATAAATGCACATAGACGCGCGTAGCGGGATTTTTTCACGAAAAAATAATTAATATCGGTCTATAAAAAAAACTAACATAAACACTAGACACTATAAATTTCGCACAATCAAGGAATTAAAATTTAAAAAAAGAAAAAAAAAAATTTTCCCATCATTTTTTTTGGCATAAACTTACTTTATTTGATGTATAGAGTACGTACCCTTCGTTAAGGGTGGCCACAAAAAATCACCCTGTATTTTCTAATCAGTCATTAAACTCTCTCGGAATATTTTTAATTAAGAATTCTTAACCTAATGAGATCAGATCATAGTCAGACTTTCTTTTAGTCTGAATATTCAGAATCACAATTTTGGCAAATGTAATTTGGTAGTCCAGGCGTGCATTCTTCATGAGCCCAAAACTTGCAACTTTGGCATTGGATCCAAACTTCTCTAGACTTGCTAGCTGAGAATGGTGACAAGCAGACTAAGCAGAAATCTTCATCCTCTTTGTCATCTTCGTTGTCAACTGATTTTTTCTCAATTTTATTAACTTTTGAAACCCTATTCAATTCTTTAGAAACCTTTTTCTTTTCTTTCTTCTCGCTCAACGTACATTTTACTTTCCTTTTCTTAGCATCTTGTTCCTTTTTTTTCTCTTCTAAATAGGTCTTTTCTGGGGTATCTGTTAGTATTGCAGATTTACATTTTCTTTTGTCAACTCGCTGCGACTTACGCGGTGGTGCTTTTGGTAGTGGTTTCAAAACTTGCGGCGATATAATTAGAGATGTTCTTACGCCACTTGGGCCAGGTATTGCCATAGGCTCCTTTGGAACTTGATACTGAAACGATGTTCCTGGCATTGGTAAGTCTATCAAATCTTTTGGCGTCAGAGCACGAACATCAAGGTCGGGGATATCATGTTTAGTCAATGCAGGGTCATCAAGGAGAGATGGACTCAAAACAAGTTCATCAGGGCCACTGTTGTGAACTTCAGGCATTAAAGGACGATTAAGGACTGAATTATCGTTTTGATTCTCGACGTCGTCAGTCGTAATTTCGTCATTATGAACCGTAATTAATGGTCTATCAGTAACAGACGAAGGCATAAAATCATGCTCTTGAAATATGTCCCTGTTAAATGGACAAATCCCGCAGGTCTTATACCCTGCAACAATATTGGATGGAGTTGCCGCCAAAGGGAAAGCTTGTGCAATTATGCCTGGGATTTCGTATATGGTCATTTGCTGTCCTGGGTGATTTACCATCCATTGATCCATCGCGCTGTTAATGTATTTCTTTAAAGGTCCATAAACCGACCTGTCCAAAGGTTGCATGCGATGCGTACAGTGAGGTGGGAAAGATAGCATTACTATGCCATTTTCCTTCGCAAAGTTTAATCCTTCAATGGATAGGTGAGAGCTGTGGTTGTCTAACAACAAGAGACATGGTTTTTCCTTAGTTGATTTTACGTGATTATGAAAATGTTTTAGGAAATCAACAAATAACTCTTCTGTCATCCAACCTGATGGATTACTGCCTCCTTTACAGCCAATTGGTCCATCTCGTATGAAATGGTCTTTGAAATGGACACGCGGAAAAACAAAAAATGGAGGAACTGAATTGCCGACTGCCGAAACAGCAGCAGCTAAGGTAACTAATGTACCTCTTTCAGCTGAGGTAATAGTACCGACTTGCTTAAATCCTTTTTTCGCAATAACTTTGGTTGGTTTTTGAACCGTGGTTACCCCAGTTTCATCCATGTTCCAAATATCATGTGCCTGAATATTATTCCGTTTAATTACTGATTCAAGGTTGTCGAAAAAGCTTTTAACATTATGTGGATTAAAGCTTGTGGCTCGAGCCAAACTGGTGGCTTCAGGTGTTCTAATTGATAAAGAAGGGTGTCGCTTCAAAAATGACGTAAACCAATCAGAGCCAGCTAGCTGGTTAAATTCCCAAGACTTTGGCATCTTCAATTTATTAGACATAGCAAGTTGAAACGCTATTTTCCGAACTTCCTTGGGAGACAACCCGAAATAAACACTTGAAGCCAGAAGTAAGTATTTTTCCAACTCTGCTTCATGTTCATCGGTAAAAATCTGTCGATTCTTTTGGTAGCCTATTTTTGTAGATGGTGTTGATATGGCTATGTTGCTAATCTCTTCGGCAGTAAACTTTTTACAATACCTTGTTAAGGTGCGATAATTAATTCCAAAATCCTTCGCAACAGACCTTATAGATTTTTCATCGGTTTTTACTTCCCTCGCAGCACGCAGCATCAATTCTGGTAAAACAAGCCCTCGAGTAGACTTCCTCTTGTGAACACGTGGCATTATTATAACTAGAACTGAAACAAACACGTTTATTTAACAAAACAGACAAAATACAAATAAAGTTAGCAAGCAACCTGGGGGCAGGTTGTCACATGTGACAAGCAGCCCCCGGGAATATGAGACAACCTGCCCCAGAACATGCTTTATAAAAAATAACCTCCAAAATAAATTTAAATCAATGGATATCAATAAAACTATATTACAATATCATAAAACACATATATACCATCATTAAATGCACAGTAATATTATTACTTTAATGAATTAACTTATACTTACGAGGCTCGACACAAAAGCACAAAAATTTACTTTCACTGTGCAAAAAAAATAAACGTACGTGCTACCGTCACGGCATATCGGAGCGGACTGACGTGAAGTAGGGAGGGAGGTGATGCTCTCGCGCTCCTGCAACGCCGTTTATTAGACTCATTCGATTGTTCGGCTTTCTGTTATGGCCGCTGTGACAACCAACCCGTGAGACAACCATACCCGGTCTCCCCTACTACTTGATAATAGACCAATGGCAGCTTTACTAATCTTGATAATAATTCTGATGAAGCTATCGGTGTTGACGAAATATAATGTAGACTAACATTTCAAGTAGTTAGCGACAGTAGTTGCCTGCTTAAAAAAAAGAAAAAAAGTAGTCGAATAAGCCATTTGACAAACAGTGTGAACAAAATTGTACATTCTACAATGTTTTTATACAAAGTCATTGCGCACGGGAAACGTCAATCATTAAGTTAATTTCTCCTGTAAAATAACTACACCGCTCGTAAGTACATATTTATTTCTATAGGGTCGCGATTAATCGTTAAACCGGTTCGTGTAATTCTGCTTTAATTCTGGCTAGGGTTGGCAAAAACAATATTTATTGTACTAATATTTTAAATATAACTTATTAATAACTGATTGGATGGGAAAAAGTCTATATTTGAGATAAGGTCGCTTTCGTTAATGTTTATTCTAGATGTGTTTTTGTGTATAATCCTACTAATATTTTGAAAGTTGGTGGTAGTCTTTCACATAAAAACAATTACAACGACAGCTACTTAACGTATTTTCGTGAAAACTTTGCCCCTATGTAGCTTATACCTACGTCATAATTATAAGATACCTATACAATAGTTTACGTAGCCACGTCACGGGCGCGAGCGTCCCCTTTTAATTACATAAATGATCAAAATGTCAATTCATGTGACTATGTTAGTTATGTATTCTACTTATTAGAAAAGAGATCAGGGTACGTGAAAATACAGCTCATAAACTCTCGCTTTTCAACTTGCAAAACGTGTAGCTCGAGCAGGGTAGCATAATTTTTAAAATATGCTTTCTGGGGCTTTTGTATCGTATAGATACATAAAGCAACAGTGTAGATATATCCATGTAAACTTAACGACCAACTAAGTGCAATGCTAATATAAATGAAAGCGACAAAACGGGAACTGGCCGAATATTTTCGATGTAATAAAACCTCTAACTTATTTCTTATCTGATTTAAAAACAGAACAGCATTATAAAATTGCAGTAAAAACATTTTAGTGGTTTTGGGCACCCTATATGAGACGATAAAACTGTTATTAACTCGACTGCGGTCAATTAAAGCTATACTGCAACACGTTTCAATTATAAATTCCATTGATACTGGCGCCAGTGTCTATATAGATCATACTTTGTCTGTACATATTTTGATTAAGTCCCATAAAAATCCGAGGGACTTCGTGATTGTAAGAGATACTACACTCGTAAAAGCAGTGGGTTTCTCTGGATAACAGGGAAGCTTTGCCGCTGTGGTGTATACCTACTTAATTATAAAGTATAGCAGGTGAGTTTTAAACAGGGTATAACAAAGGGGTATGTTAAGTGAAATGCTATAAAATACTCCTAGAGAATCTGTCAGCAGAGATTCGAAATTAAAATGTCAATCAATATTTTTCCGTATACATGGGTATTGCCATTTTCTAAGTTAGTTGTTTGTCACATCTCTCGTTTTTTACATAACAATGACGAAAAATATTCACAAACATAATTTGTAATACTAACCTAGACCCACACTTAGGGTCTATGAGCTTAACGACGCCAAAAATGCGCTCGTTAACCTTTGAACAAAAATAAATAATATCTAATCAAAGGAAATAATCGAATGCATAAATAAAACTTGTAACTATTCTAATTGCCAGACATAAACATTTATGTCACTTTTAAAACGCTCTAATAGACATACAAGAAAAAACCTATTGCTTTTAACTAAAATGTCATTTTCGAATTGATAGCCAATCGGCTTTCTTTTAACGCTTAATTATGTTTATAGGAAACCATTAAAACGTGAACCAGTTCGGATAATCGATCCGTTTCTAGTTGTTTCGTCTTTGCATCGTCGTTGAAAAGTTTCGATCTACAGGGCCTGACAAAAGGAGTGTATTAAGCGAAATGCTATGAATATAGCCCTCTACAGGGAACCTATCTAAATTGGCAACTCAAATTAACATATTAAAAAAAAAAAAAAACTCAAAAATTTGAGACTCAGATATTATATGTCGGTTATAAGTATTCATAGCTTTTCGCATAACATCCCTCTTAGGTTACACCGACTTACACCCTCTATCTACTATATGCATTTTATTAATTTGCATAAACTTTAAAAAAAAAATATTTTGGATAGCATTGTTAATAAAATGTAAAAAGTGCTCGTCAATGCAACATGGTTTTCTATTCTATGTGTAAAAAAAAATTATTGCATTTCTCACCCAATCAGTTATTATGTTTTATACACAGAGCCCAATCTACAATAACGAAACTCTGGAAGCCAATCAAATTATTTCATTTTAATATGGATTATTCTACATACTATACTAAGCATAGTAATATCCGACATTACACAGTAGTCATTGTTAAAGACAAAGTATGCAGAATATGTCCCGCACGAGTAATGTGTGCGATTTCAGAAATTGCTTTGTCGTTCACTCTCGAAACTCAGAGCTTCAAAAATGCGCAAAGTTCCGCTCCTACTCCCGAGTTTCCGACAAATGTATGAACAACTTGGTCTAGCTTGCGAACTGAAAATGTAAATTGTATCGAGAAAGAATACACATTAGTCACATTTTCAAAGTTATTTCTTTTAACTGGGCGGGGCGTATTGAATAACAACTTTTAAGCATTTCGCCGGTAGCTATGGTGACACGCTCGCTTCGCTCGCTCGGCTAGTGCATTATTTTAATCATTGTAATATCACCTAATTAATTAAGCAGAAAAAGTGCTGAAGTCATATTATTTCCCTCCAAACCTCACAGAAGTAGAATATGAGTGGGTAATACATACAAACTTATCACGTAGTACTTCTTACATTGCATACAAAATATACAAAACATACTAGTTAGTATCTATATATACAAGTATACATAATAGTTAGTACCTATATATATAGCCTAAAATATCTGCATAGCTGGATAAACACTCTTAGTATTACCAAACCTACCTGTTTTGTATAAACTAATATCGCTTTTAAAACCCATTTTAAATAATGACATAAATAGGTACTAAAGGTCCTTTGAAACGTAATATTCACATCGATACAGACATACCCAATTAAGGGGTTAATCGGCTTAAATCGTTGCATAAGCGTCAGGCGTGTTTAATTTCGAACCAATTTCGGAAAATGACTGTGCGTTATTGGTCTGCTTCAGAGATATTATACAACTTTGACACTTTAGAAAACTGTGTCTCTATCATTTGGAAAATAAAGTCGATTTTCACTACTCTTAAAGTTTTAAAACTTTTTAGATCATAAAACCGTCTTCTGAATTTCTGGACCCGCCACAGCGGACCGAATGCAGCGTATCAATCGGGCTAATTAATCATTGAGGTGATTCCAAAGGAAACTTCTTGCTATAACACGGTTGAACTGTTCTCACGAATTCTGTCGATGCGGTATTACGCATTACGCGTCTGCTGTGACAAAAGAGAAGAATTCCTCTATGTTCTTCTACTACATCATTTAATAATTATAGTTATAGCTGCGGGCTATTTTTCAAAGTCAGCGCAACTATGATCATTTAATTATGGTTACCAGATCATCGCCTAAAACCAACGTTACGAGTACGCTTTATACTATCCTTTATTTCCACGGACACAAGCTCTGTATTTTTGATCATTTAGGAATCTAAAAGAGGTTAGCCTAAAACGCTCTATTGCAGTAATAAATTTGATCTCGGTAATTTTCATCGAAACTGTGGCAAAAAATTAAAATGGAATGAGATACAAGGCAAACGTAGAATGCAGATATTGTGGTGAGGTGATGTGCTGGTGCAGGTCTTCACTAGAATACATCAGATACATCTCCTGCCGTGCACAAAAGTCGACTAAGGAACTCAGGGGCATTCTCTCAGGCAATGACCTAGGACTTGTCACTGCCCCATTATGTTAAAAATAAATGACTGTAGAATTTGTCGAATTTCAAATAGAGGTTGTCAACCGTCCTGTTTTCCCAGGAAATGTCCTGCTTTTTGGGGAGTCCTGGGCTGTCCTGGATAGTTTTTAAGCATCGTCCTGAGTTTTAGAGTCCTAACACATTCGCCATCGGCAGATTTTTTAAAGGTGCCGATATCAGTTCAACGACTAGTGCGACGACGCAAGTAAGCGTCAGCGGCACCTCAAGAAAGCCTAAAAGAAGCAAATACGTAGTCGCCGACACTGAATTAAAGAACTATGTTTTGAAATTCGCACGCCAATAACTCTCTCCAATTGTATTGTCACTGGGCTCGCACATGTATAGTCATGGCTTTTGTTCAAAATGTATTTAAATTTATTTCTTCTTCAAATCCTGGTTTTTCAGTTTTGAGATGGCAACCCTACTGTAGAATCACCAGCATGGTCCTGCAGTTCTGACAACCCCATTTTGGGGTCACAGCTGTGAATAGATGCACATACTTATTTAGATCCCCCCTTTGTACATGAGCTTTAAGGCATGTAATAAAACAGAACCCACCTGATATACCATCAATTAAACTAAGTAACTTTAGCCAGTCCACACTTTTTATAGAGCTATAATCTTAGTACCTTATTATGCAGACACGTATCAAGTTTCACATTAATGGTGGTTTTACCATACTAGCTCGTAAATAGCCCCATTGGATGGCCCTTTTATAGAACTTAGAATATTTAGAAATAACATGTGGAAGGTGTTACCTATCGACCTAGAAGTTTAATGCTGTATTCATACGTCTCTCAGGTTGTGAATGGTGGTCTGTTCTGCGTACATGGTGTTAATTTGCGAACATCGCTATACTCGTAGATACGACCGATAAAAATTTCGCAAGTAATTTATTGATTTGACTGCGGAGTTTATAGTCGGAGATATGTTGGGGAAACGACATGAGTTACAGTTGGCCTCTCGAGGTTCGTTGTGAAGTTGAGATGATTAATGTTTTATCCTAATATAGTCTAGAATGCCTTACTAAGTTTTTTACAACTATAAAATCTTCTTATTGTTTCTAATTTACATATAGATTGCTTTATAATTATACTTTTATTGATTGGTTATAAGCAGTTCGATGTCCAGTGTATACGATTTCCAATTCCATTCACGTAAGAGATAAAGGCGATTTATCCTAATTGCAATTTTGCAAAAAATATCGGCTTACAGAGCCTTACGTGCGGGCATCCAGCTGGTTGTCACGTCTCTGGGGACATTAGCCCTACATTCCTGGAACACGATAGCCGTCTACAGTAGTGTAAATATAGAATAGTCTAGACCACAGTTTGGCAGTATAGGAGCTGTTCTTGCAAAGGTTTTAGGATCCACGATAGTGTCCATCTAATCCAATGTAAGATTCTTTTGTTAATATGTTACTTAGTTTTGACTGTGTCGCTGGGAGCTTTCTTGCTATTTCTTATTCCAAGCAATGACACTTCACTGAAATAATCTAACAGTAATAGTAGAATAATGCGGTGTGTCAGACCTAATGTTGGTTTTGCTATAAAGGAGAACTGTCTAGCAGTTCTCCTTGATTTCGTCTTTAGGCGACCTTAACTCTTATTAGCTCCACGTTGGTGGCTATTAAGCCCCGAATCGTCAACTTATGCTTGATAGACCGTAACAAATCGCACCTTGAGGTGGTGATCGTTGCCAAAGCAAAAGCTTTGCGATTTATTTTTTTAGGTTGAATTCACCTTCTTTTTCAACCGACTTCAAAAAGAGGGGTTATCAATTCTTCTGTATGTTTTTTTTATTTTTATTTTTTATGTGTGTTACCTCAGAACTCCGTCGTTTCCATTTACTTCATGTTTCACAAGTATTTATGAAAAGTTAAATTTTTATTGGTTTATTTTTAGTTGTTGTTTTTTTTTTAGTTTATTGGTTATTTTTCTAAGTTACTAATCTGCTCTGTTATAATAAGTTATTTAAAAATGAATATTAGAAGTCGTACCTACATACCTATACATTCTGCTATCCTATCACGTGATCAAAGTTGCATGGTAACACTAACTGGTTATATGGAAATGCTACATTGGGTGTAATTTGAGGAGGACTTTGAGGAATTTGTTATGCACATACGTAACTGTGATTCATCAGTTTTAACCTACGACGACGGTAGTTAACTGAGTTATGACACCTATGTTATGATTATGACGGATGCATATTACATCTAACTGCTTGGTATATTTCATTAATAACAATGGTTATTTTATGAGGTTGGTAAAATGTTAGGGCTACATGTATACTTAACCTGATATAGATAGTAAAAATTGGTAATTTCTCCTACAAGATGTGTAATGAAATATTTGAAGAAACTGAATGCTCTTTTTATTCTTAGAAGGTTCTTACAAATTTAAAGGAATAAAAAATTTAAAAATACCAAAGTTAGCAAATAAAATTATTTTATTATTATGTTACAATGTTTATAAATTCGTGACTTCATAGAGATTTAGACACATTAACTATTTTTTCTTAGGTCTTACTTAAATCTAATATGTTCAACTAGATAAAAAATATCAACATGAAATACCAGTTTACAAGATCCAAAAATTACGATCTCCAATTGATTTGGTTTTTTTTCTTCCGGATATTGTAAAATGGCATTAACTATAAAACTTGCCATAATATTGCAAAACTGGAAGTGATATAAAATATTTTTAGCAAATTATTTCGTAGAGTACCTACTAAACAATATATAATCTTAAAATTAATACATATACCTAATATGTATCACAGACATTGCCGTATAAGTCTTTCACCAGAGAATCCTTACTTTAGACACGCAAATTCTTTTCGCTTTTAAAATTTATTCCAATCCGATACAAAAGAAGGTTTATAAACAACTAAACGTATGACCTGTAAATTTAATCCCATTAAATTAAATTAATTAAAGTCATTTACAGATACGGCAAATCTAAAAGACCTACATTGCTTTGTACATCATAGTTAACAATGTATGTACTTACATCATATTTTTATTGCTTGATATTCTGGATGAAATGTTTAATATTGTGCTTTCTATATTGTAGGCAATAATTTACCTAGGCTTCACCGTCATTGTTTGGATTTCCTTTGAACTACATTTACATGAAAATTGTG
Source organism: Carposina sasakii (assembly GCA_014607495.2). Classification (NCBI taxonomy): domain Eukaryota; kingdom Metazoa; phylum Arthropoda; class Insecta; order Lepidoptera; family Carposinidae; genus Carposina; species Carposina sasakii. The sequence goes on along the minus strand of CP053152.1, from coordinate 12,141,929 downwards.
CAAGGATTCTGAAGTGAAATACTTTGATTCAGTGTCGTTCGATGGACAACACCAAAGTTACGGCCTTAAAAACTATCCAACATACGACTGAGAAAAAAATTTCATTCTTAATGTGACAGAGAATTCATTTTTATCACTTTAATATTTAAGACCGACGATTTAACTGCGGTCTATCAATCAATTTTTTCCCTCTTAAGGTAAACATTTTACAACTTATTTACGATTCGGAATCAGGGTCTTCTTATGAAAATCACTATTCCTGTTTAGTTTTTAATACACACGGTACCTGTTTTTTAAATACACAAAGAAATCTCTCATAGAGATAACTTACCTACACATTTTAAGTTCTTTTTTTACCTCGGCATTTCTCACTTTGTCCTAGTAAAGGCACTTGGCACTTATCCAAAATTAAAATATATTTCACTTTAAATAAATGTCTTTGAATCAAGCAGCTGTAGTACTAACGCTCTGTTTATTCGCACATAAACTAAAGTACGGGAAGAGGTAACAGTGCAGCGACAGAAATCTGTAACAAAAAAAGGATTTTAAGCCGAAGTGTTCGAAAACTTTGTTCGCTGCTTCATGTCCATGACGAACTGTTGTACCTTAGAAAACTACAGATGAAATGTCAAAACGGCATCTCTTCGATCGAAAATAAGTAACATCACCGGAATATATATGCATTTTTCTACATCTCTTATAGAAAACAAATTTTATTTTACTAGCAGTGTCGCTTTAGTTAGAGTTTTTGCCGTTCTACTGCCGAAATAACTCTTGTGATTTTTGTGACTCAGATTAATCAATAAACAACTTACTTATAGTTATCACAAGAAAATCAACTGTTATTCTTACCTTGTGGGATCATAATTAGTATCAAATCCAGGAACATCAACTACGTTCCACTCCTTGCCTTGCTTAGCGTACCCTAACGACACCTGGTACTTCAGCTTCTCAGTTGGGATCAGCTGCAACTGCTCCAGGTGAGAGTGCAGCTCCGGCACTGTAGTCATTTTGACTTTCGTTAGAATTTCTGTGAAACAAATAACGGTTCGTATACTTTGGTACTGGTGACTCTTTAGGTTCTAAATGCTAAGAGAATCTGTGTGTACGTAGCTTAACTCTAAGTAACTAGTACATATCCTAAGTGCTAACTATACATTGAGGGCACTCGTGTGATATATGGTTGTACTTTGTCTTCTTTGACATAAAAGTTATTTTTCAATGGTTGGGTATAATTGAAGTTTGAGTCAACTATGTGCCTTGAAAATTACTTACCAATAATGAATCCCATAGTAACATCATCTGAAAATCCAGTCCGTTCACAAATACTCCTGAACTTATCACCGCTGGAATAAAACATTTTACATAAATACACAAAACTGTTTTGAAAAATGCAGAAATGAATTTTATTACTAATGCAATCAGGATTAACTTTGTTTACTTACTCAGCTATTAAGCGACTGAAATATTAAAATAATATTTTTATAAAATTATTAATAAAGAAATGGAAAAAATTCCTCACCCGGGTGGGAATCGAACCCACGACATCTGCATTCCGCGTGTCAGTGCTCTAACTTCTGAGCCACCGGGTCAATTACTCGGATGACGAATTTGACCATCTCTTTTCTAAATTACATATTGGCAACGTTATTTATAATATTTTTGTAAGTAAATTTCGTACTCGTTACACATATCCACCGAAGGCATCTTATTTAATAGGTATTTCCTTTATGTATTAAAGAATATACTATGAAAAATTCTTACCTCGCAACAGATGACATTCTTAGACCTAAGCTTCGGCTTATACAATATCCAGCTCCACCAGTGCCAAACCAAAAATAATTGGTGTACTGCAAACAAAATATATCGTTAACTATCTATAATATTAAAAGTCCTGCAAATTTTATCCTACTTATTACCAAAAATATGAAAGTTTATAAGAACTGCTTCTAACTCTTTCGCGTAAAAAACGACGAAGGGATTTTGATTTAAACTTGTTATGTTGTTATTAAACTTAGCTTAATTATGTCGCTCATAGATACATCGAAATAAAATATACGTTAAAAGTAATTGTTCATTAAGACGTAGTAAATAAACTAGCGACCCGCCCCGGCTTTGCACGGGTGCATTACTGATGATGATGATGACGTCCCACCGATTTCAGTCATGGCGACCGCTTCAATTTGTCGTCTGTAGACGTCGTTCGTGTGCTCGCATGTGGTTTATGTAGCCAATCTTTCCTGTAAAGACCCTCGCACATTGCGGGCATGAGAGCACCCCATTGCTATAATAATATTGTCTCTGCGCAGGTAGTCGCGTTTTACTGATTCTATATATATAAACCTTCCTCTTGAATCAGCTTGACAGACAGCGGAAAACTTTTGTTTTATACTATGTTATAATATTGACACACTTCACAATGCTTTAACCTAGTCCCATGCTAAAATTCCTAAAGTACATACTATAATAGGTACTACTGTATACTTAGCATACAAACCTTTTTTACAGCTTTAGCAAAAGCCCTAAGTGGCTTGAAAATGGACGTGCGGCCGAGGTACCAGGACTTTCTGTGGTCATACCACTGGAGGACCTTCACCAGCTGCGGCACGTTCACATAGTTATCATCATCGAAGTGACAGAACCATCTAGAACAATAGATAAGGACTATAAGATAAGCAAATCGGCGGAGTTGGTAGTGATCCTGCAAAATGATAATAAACAAGTGATAGAACATTTGGTACAACATTGGCACAAATGCAAAAATAATTTAAAAATGTAAATCTGCATTATATGCTACGATAGGGGTGTAGATAATTTTAATGCAATTTCGCCAGTATAATTTTTTTTTGAAGTTGTGCCATTGTAACGTGATCCAAGAAGTTGTCTCACCAACTTGCAGGTGTTGCACCAAATGAACGATACAAACTTTATAGGAGCCACTCAAAGCTCCAACCTATACTTATTCATTCATAGGGATCTATAGGTATACCGCCACACTGTACAAGCAAGATGAAACACAGCTGGTCCATACTATGTTTTTCACTTGCTGCCCGTCGTGGAACTATAATTTACTCTCATTAAATCGATTGCAAATAACAGAGTTGCTGCGCGACTCCCTGCAATACGGCCGACGACAACTCGCTCCGAGATCAAGTTATAATAATATGGAGCAGGTTTCTTGTTTAATTCTATAGAGGTACATGTCTCTTGAACAGATGTTTAATTTTACACCGCACATACATGCGGTTTAATAGAAGTTGTAATACCTTTTCTTATTATTTTTTTTATTTTTTTTATTTTCTTATAAATTTACTCTATGCACATAAGCTCGCTCAATCATTCACTTTTAAGAAGCTTTAATATCTTTTCTATTATCTACACAACAATATAAAATTTTAAAAAGGAACGATTTACCTACAAAAAACTATTTATCATTAACGGCCATAAATATGAATGTATATTTTAATCTACCAACATAACAATTGTTTAACCGACCTTTTATGTTACTATCATTGTTGTTTCATTTTAAATTATAAGAGTAATATTACGATCTCTAAGCTCTGAACCGCCCTAATAAACCTTTTATAGCCCATTCGAAATAGTAAATTACAACCAACCGTTGCAAATTGATAATTTAATTAAAACCTCACTTCGTTTTATTTATTTACTACCACGCCACTAATTAAAACTCCAAAGAGTATACTGGTGCAAATACTCGAAGCTATACCGTTAATGAATCGTGGGAAAACAAAAAAAAATACTCACTTTTCTTGAGTCGGGTAACAATCAAAGCCTCCGGAGGTCTGAGTAAACGCGTGAAAATAATTGTGAACCCAAAATAATATTGGATCTGCTCTCGAAAAGACATTAGGCTTGTTGTGTGTTTGATCTTCATAAGTACAGCCGAAGAGTTTGTTTAAAATAGATTATGTGTTTGGTTTGATGTTGGTCCCAGTCATGCGAGTGTTTGGTTCGTCCAGGGTCCTGGTTTATTGCTCAGGAAGAATTAACAAGACAATCCGTGAAGCACATTTTTATTGAGCAATTATTATCCCTAGAAAAATTTGGGTTGACAGATATGGGACAATAGAAAATTAAGAAGTAGAGAAAATATACGGGCCTTCGGAAACTGAGAAAATATAGCAACACCCTAAGGGTGCGTGGTCTATTGAAGAATGAATATACTCGTACCTAAAATAGATGGCTATATTTGCAACATAACGCGGGTTGGTATTTGTGTAATTTAACCAATTTCAAATAGAACTTGTTGCCACGAATATCTTCACATGTAGGTATCGTGTTCTGTTAAGGCTCTAGTATGATCATTAGAGTCGTCAAACAAAAGCTTAAATTCAATATTTATTCAGAAAGGCTCCCATAAACAGAAGTTAAGAGCTTCATGTTTTCAATAAAAACAAAAACCTACTTGGTCATGCAGCATAACGTTTGGAAGTTTAGAAATATTGATGTTAGAGAGACGGCACGTGAAGAGCGCAGTTATGCTGGATGAGGTTTACTTAAATTCTTGGATTTCAAGAACATCTGGTTTATTTTGTAAGTATATGTAATTAAATATTGATTATCGTAGCCTCCTCTATTGTTGTCTTTGAGAGTCTGGAGTTGTTGGGCGGGCACTTAAGCAGTACCTAAATATTTATGAAAATGGTGATGGTATGTTATGTAGGGGACCTTTCAAGCTTAATGATCACATGAAGAAAAACTTTAGTCTGAAACTTGTTGTGTATATCTAAACACATGGTCTGTCAAGGGAAGTCAATATTACTTAAAAAGTCGTTTTAAATATAGATTTCCAAGTCTTACAACACTCATCGATGTCGTGTAGATTTGAATTTAACGTTGCATGTTAAATATAAATTTGTTGCATGTAATTTTCTAGATGTGTTCTATCTACCCTCTCATTACTAAACGTCTTAGTATAATGCCCGAGTGTTTTATAAATCCATGTTAATTGTAGCTCAGTGCTATAATTACGTGTGATTGATGCCGAAAGGAATACAAATTTAGTTTTAATTGTGGGCTTTATAGTTATTTGATTGACTGGGTACAAGAGGGTTTAAGAGATTGTGTTACCACGACAGATGTTGGTGTGAATCTTATATTTAGTAGCAACCTGTATGATTACATATACACTTACATAAGCCTATTGAAGTCCACGTAGGACGAAGGCTCCCCCAGGGCATAGAGGAATAAGATGTCATAGAGTGCTAATGTCCATTTTCCATGCACCATTAGACTTTTCGGTGCCTCACAATGTCAATGACTGGTGACACTTAGATTCTATTAGTGTAATGTATAGTAATGTACTACATTACTAATGTATTGTAACGTATAGTACTGCGATCTAAGTGTCAAGGACTGGAATTGTGAGGCGCCGAAAAATCTAATGGTGCATCGAAACAGTTAGTATGACATTAGCACTCTATGACATCTTATTCCTCTATGCCCAGGGCACGCCACAAGGCTACTGCCATAGGGGGATATTGCCAATAGTTACAAACTCATCACGCAAATTGTTAATTTATATGTCCGTCCCATCCGGGAATCAAACCTAGGACCTCGGTAACATGAATATGAAGCCATCCTTGTTATCGAAGTAAGGATAAACAAGGTATAATACATACATATATCATAGAATACAGGCTGTGTTCTCGAAATGGGGTAGCCAGAACTGCAGGATCATATAGGATATCCTACAGCCACGTTTAGCATAGCGTAATTGCTTAATGACCGTAGTTGCTAGGTCATCGCCTGAGCGACTTGCCCGAAATCCTTAGTCGACTCTTACGATATGTACGAACGGAGATGCAGCTGAGACAGATTAAGTATTATGTATGATGGATGTATTCCATTGTAAAAGTTAATAGGTTGCCAAAAATACTACAACCAAATTTAAAATCATAATTTACAGTCAGCTCTCGTAGAGAACCTCTCATGACGAAAAATTATTTACAAAAATGCCGTCATTAGGGATTCCCAACACCTACAATAAAACGTGAGCATTATGAATAAAGGAGATTGTTTAAAGTTGCCAAATTAAATATTTTCTACAACCAATGCTTTTCTCACATATACCTATGTAGGAATCATAGTGTTTGTAAGAATAGCTGGAATATTGATGCACTAACATTGTATTTGCCTTCTATAAAATTTTAGGTTACCATACTAGAAGAATCGAAATCCAGAGACACGACTTATTTGAATTATGGAATTAGTAGGTATATTTATCATTTAGAGTAAAAAAGCAAGACCAAGTAAAGTATCCATTCCCGAGTGCTATCATGTATGTTTTAAAGGAAAAAGGTAATAGACAAAGTATCATTAAGGTCATCTAGTATTGAAGGTGTATTAGTAATGAAATTACCTCTTTTAAATTGTAATCATCCGTGTTCTATGACTAATTCAATTAGATTCTCTACGCAAGACGGTAATTTCACATTTTCCATACTTTATGAAGCCTCTAGATTTGATGGCTGCTGTTGTACTCAAATCACGTAGTTAGAAACAAGCTTGAAAATGATAACATTGCATGCTGCAGCTGGATATCACAATGTTTTGTTACTTTGTGTAAAATAAATAACGAGAAACTAGCAATGTATTTATAGAAACATAAATCTACTACTAATGTTATTACTTTCTTCTGATATATTTGCTTCATACTATTTTACTTTACTCTGTGACTCTAATTTCATTAGTACGATATTACTATATTTCCGGTATCTAATCTTATGGCGTCATAAGCAGGGTAACTATCGTACTAACTATATCTTCTATCTAATAAAATTGTAACGGATCTATGTTTGTGCACGCTAATCTCAGAAACGGCTGAACCGATTTCGATGCAGTATTCAGGAATATGCTGTGACAGGTCCCACTTAACATAACGACACATGACGACGACATTTTGTTTTTTCTTCAGTACACGCGGGCGGAGACGAGCGTTCCCTAGGTACACTAAGATCCATTGTAAAAATCCATTGATGGATCTTTTTACACTTTTATGTCCACTTTAATCCTCGATCCTAGAATATTAGCAAAATGGATTTAGAACCAACTTGTGTATTAAAATCCATTATGCGTCTACTAGTTATTACATATACATATCACATTTTATAGTTAAAAGAATATTTAAAAGTTTTTAAACGAGGGTAATCGCACTATGTATGTATGTAGAACTAAACTTACTTTTTTCCGCTCGCTAGAAAGTAATCGAATTCCATCGATGTCTTGCAGCACAGCCCCTGTATATTGTAAGTGGCTGAGCAGTTCGTATTTATCATGTGACCATCTGGAAACAATGTAATATTAATACCACTAACATTAAATATACAGGTATGTAGGTGTCTTAAGATTCATACGTCTTTAATAATTAACATAGATAGGTTTGTCTAAGGGGTGTGAAAATTAAATCAATTCAAATTGTTATAATGTGTTAAATAGATATTATACTTACTGGTCTCTTTTTGATGTTCTGGATTGTCGGTATCCGTGAAGAACCATGTCTGTAAAAAAAAAGTATCTTAAATATACAAAGTGATTTTTGGTCGTCAAAGTTGAATAAATGGACTGCATTTTTCTGCATAAATGCACATTGACGCTTGTAGCAAGAATTTTTTCACGAAAAACATAATATCTGTCTATGAAAAAACTATCATAAACACTGGATACTATAAATTTCGCCCGATCGAGTAATAACATTTTTTATTACATCGTTTCCCAGCATTTTTTTTGGCATGTACTTACTTTATTTGATGTATAGCGTACGTACCCTTCGTTAAGGGTGGCAAAGAAAAAACATCCTATATATCTGTAATTGGGAGTGAGCATTATGCTGCCGAAAGATTTAAGTTTGAATATTATTGTAAAGTTCACGTATGTGTAAAACTGTGCATACAGCACCTTACATTAATTTCATATCTATAGGGTCTAATATAGTTACAATCAAGAGCCCTACCCTTAAAATAGGATTGTAGAATGTAGACGTATTAGCATTTAGGTCAGAGACTCCGCAATCTGGTTGCCTGCTGACAGAACAACGCTACCTATACACGAATTCGTTAATGTGAAATACAGTGATTTATAAAATCTGGAAGGAGTATTTATTTAACCTACACAAAAAACCTTCTTAATATGAGAAAAAAAAGAACTTAAGCATGGTCAGATTACAACATCATAATGTTATCTGAAAAAAAAGCATTATGAGGTTAGACGTATTGTATTCGAAATTTTATAAATCCTATTTGGTAGACTATGTCTCATAAAAAACTTATCTGATTGATTATGAGGAAATAGCGAAATTAAAGAAAAGCTTTTTTCCACCAAGTTTAATAAATGTATCTACCTACAAGTACATCAATTTGAAATTTCTTCATCCTCACTTTTAAGTCCTTCACGTAAATCGTATGTTTTCTGACCGAGTTGCAATATATTTGATTTAGTATGTCGTTTTCAGACCTCTATCGCCGTGTCAAGATCGGTAAACAGCGTTAGACACACCCCGGTTTGCTCACGATATGTCTGTTTGAAGTAACTAATCTTAACACGGTTCGATGTTGCTAAAATTATGCGGAAAGATAAGACTACGCAAAGGAATTTTGTTTTTGCATATTGCGTTAAATATTTAATTATTAGCAGCTATGTATTTATGGTTACATGCTAGGTGCTTAGATCTGGCTTCTCGTTACGACTGTAGTGTCTGGTGTGCGTGACCATCAGTCGGCAGATCCGAGGGTCAGCAGAGGATGTAGGGCCCGGTAGTGGGAAAACCCTCGATAGGAATTTGTCTATATTGGAGAGTGCAAGCTGTAAAAGGCATAAAGAACTCAGGGACGTTTTCTTGTTTGATGAGGTAGGTATAAAACTTGTGAGTGATCTTGTGACGATGTCATCACATCTTTTGGGCTATCGCAGGATAAGTTCTAGCCAAACTCTGTTTTGTTTTAATATAGCCGTAGTAAGAGCAAGAGCAGTCTGATACGTGCGCTGGAATCCTTCTATAAGAGTTACAGCACATGTGTCAGATTAAACGGGGTATACACTGACTGGTTTGACATCCAAATGGGAGTCAGACAGGGATGTGTAGCTTCGCCTTGGGTCTTTAATCTGTTCATGGATGTCTGAATGATTTGAAAGAAAGTGAATTACTATTGGGTGAGTTACTAATCAAACGTCGATGACCAAGTAATACTTGCATCATCGGAGTATGAGCTGCAAAAGATGGTAACTTCGTTTCAAAAGAAAGGAATGAAAATAAATGTTAGTACAACGAATTTGATGGTGATTGAAAGGGATGAAACAATAGCCAAATATAAAATAATAAATGGAAATGAGAGAGTGAAACAGGTGAAAGAATTTGTATATCTGGGAAGTATGTTTACAAGAGATGGCAAGTGTGAAAGTGATATAGAGAAGAGAGTAAAAGGCGGGAAATCAGGTGAATGGGGCAGTGCAATCTTTTGTGAGCAGCCAGAAAATCTCTAAAAAGTCGTCTCGTCTGGCTGTTCACAGAGCGGTGCTCACCCCTACACTGATGTATGGCAGTGAATCTTGGGTGTAGGAAAAGAAGCATGAAAGTAGAATAAATGCTGTTGAGATGCGATCGTTACGAAGTATATGTGGCGTGACTTTGCGAGATAGAGTGAGAAATAGTGTGATAAGAGAATATTGCGGTGTGAAAGAGGACGTAGTGACAAGGATAGAGAAAGGTGTTCTTCGATGGTTTGGATATGTGGAAATGATGGATGGAAGACGTTTAATGTAAGAGATATGTATGGCAGAAGTGAATGGCAATGCTGGGAGAGGTCGCCCTAGACGAACCTACATAGACCAAATTGGGGATGTGCTAAAAAAGGGCTAGTCAAGAGCACCCGAAACCGGCGAGCATGTATGAAGAATTTAATGAATGTGGATGAGGCGAAAGAGGTGTGTTTGGAATGTACTAAATGGAGATCTGTAGTCTCTGCCTACCCCTATGGGATATAGGCGTGAGGTTACGAGTATGTATGTATGTAAGTATTATGTAAGTTTGTGTTATTCAGTTCAAATTTAAAATGAATTGAGTTTAATGGGAATATATGTAATATTAAATAATAAATACCCTTCTCTAGGAAGCGAATATAATGTAGATTTTGCCCATGGTTCTCTGGCAGGGATAAAATAAATAGGGGTTATTTTTTTTCCACAATGCAATATTGTTATTGCGGATACGGAATTAAACCCATTTCATTACGAACGCAGCTACTAGAATGTTTGTAGGTATTTTAAGAAATTCATAACATTTATTAACATATACATTCGGATTGTTACATAGTAGAAAAATAATAAATTCATAATATTATTTTCAAAACCAACTGAATATCTATCTATAGTTGCAAAGAACAAAAACAAAATTAATGGTGTATAACAATGGTGTATCATTTCAATCGTTGAACATATTATTACGGCCATATCTCAAATTCTTGGAACATTTAACCGCCTCTACAGGATGAGCGAGAACATTTATTCGGTTCTTGGTAACACTAACTTGTTATCGGGCTCCACAAAATAGCGAAGATAAGGCCAAGGTACGAGCCCGGAAATCTTGTCCAAAATGTGGGTATATGTAAACACAATGTCCGTTAAGTTCAGATAAAGCTGGATTTTAAAGACACGTTTTGGAATACAGTCCGCGATGGGTTTTACTGGAGCATTTTAGAGCAACGACTGCGTAAAATCGAGGCAAATGAAATTTTTATGATTTTTTTACAGCTATTTTTCCGGTAAGCATTCTTATTGGAAATCTTTTGTCATGAAATATACATTCATACGAGTATTTATTCTTGAATTAATTAACTAAAATTAGTGTAGTTAAGCATGGGAATTGGACACTACTTGCTTAATTTATTCTTTATTGTGTACAGAAAACACAAATGTTAAGCGTAACATACTAATAAGTTAATAACAATTACTCGTTATTAGCCAGTAAGATAAATTAACAAATGGCAGTTTATAATTAGCAAATATAAGTTTATCGTGGGAAACGTTATGTAGCTGTATATGTGAATCAATTTAATTACCAGATCAAAAAGACTGATTTGCAAAGCTTCGAACATGAAAGGGCATAAAGCCATCACAAACCGGGTCACGTGACCGGCGCGTGGCGCGCAAGCGCATTGCCCGTGCACAATGGACAAGTACGCCAAGTTATGTGCATTTATCAAGTTTTAAGACTGGAATTTACATGTATATTTGTATATTATTCTTATCATATAGTATTATCATTATACTATACATACATATAGGTATGTTTAAGGTTCATCGTTAAAAAGAGAAAATAAAGATTTAACATCTATTGCGATTTGCTGAAATGCAGAACGAAAGACGCATTCTTACAGTTAAATTGAAATATGAATCTAATGGCCAATTTTTCCTTCCTTCCCTTCTCGTATCTGGTCATTGGAAAAAGCGGCTCATATTTAATCAAGAAGGTTAAATACAACTTGGTAAAATACAATACAAGATTTTGATCTAATGTTATATGTAATCAGTACAAATCCTTCAAGTTGGTCCTTCGAGCCGGATTAACGGTCGATTTATTCACGGTTAAATCCCGGAAATGCGAGTTAACTGGGCAGTGCACGACCGGCCTCGAACTGTTTCTATTGTTTGTTTGTAAAGTTGCGGCTTATGTATTATAGTAGGTATGCCTGTACAGGTATAGTCATACAATATACCATATAGGACATTTTGAAGTTAAGTAGTTTGTTTGTTTTATTGAACGCGCTAGTTTTAGGAACTATTGATTGATATTGATTGTACTGGTTAGTCTATAGTCGGAATATTGTATATCCTTTCGTAATAAGCCAAATTTATTTTTACTGTACCTCAATCAAACGCTATCGCGGTGAACGATAATATTATATTATAACGGTAGTAATGTATAAAACATATTTATAAAAGGAATCATAAGAACCATTAACAACAAACAATAATAGGTTTTCAAGCATCTTTAAACTTTTTCGATCAATTCTTGTGAGATAAAAACAAAACAATAAAATCCGCAATTGGTCGTAAATTTTATTTAAATTGACATTTAATAAACAGGTGAATTTAACATTCGCTAATTTAAAATAAAACGAAGATAATTTAGTACTTATCTCCTACTGCGCGATTGATGGTTTAACGAAATTCTGCATAATTATGTTGTTTCGTTAATGACGATACGAGTCTTACAAGAAACTGGTTTGTAACTCTTCGGGATGTGCTCGAAGAATATCAACCACAATAAAAGGTGTAGCATTAAGCCGTTCCGTATAAGTAATTGTAAAGCTAATAGCAATGCCCTTACAGTTATAGATAGTATGGACCCCGCTGTGCACATTTTCCAGTGCATATATTATTCTGGTATTTAAACTGACCCTCAGCGGGAATTATATTACTGTCAGAATCTATGCTAGTTATTATTTAAAAATATCGTCTGCATAAGCGAATGTAAATTTAAATGTATCGTTATTATTCAATTGATCTTATGGAACAACTTCCGTTTCTATGTTTATTGTGTACCTATCCAGAAAATTATACGCGGCATTGAAATCATTAAAATATCCAGTGCTTTCATACCTTTAACTATATAAAATGGCATTATTAGTTAGGTATTGTGCTTAACTGTAACTACATATTGAATTATACTGTTAATTAATTCTGGTGACAGATTCCTCAAACCAAAAAATACCGATGAATTGTTGTTATACGTTGAAACTGTTCATACATAAGGTGAAAATTTTAACTGTTACCGGCAGTTACTGGTAGGTTTCGGTAATAGGAAACTTACTTTATAAAGTTAGTTACTTTAATACATATGGATAAATATAATAAAATATTTAGTTAAAACTAGTATGTACATAACTACATATTAATAATAAAATTTGCTATTGTTAGTCACATCAACCAAAGTTAGTCTTGTATAAATTAATATTCTTACTTGATTCTTCGCTAATTGGAACCATGTCTTAAATATTATTGGTAATCTTGTGTTTTCATAATGTTTTGTCGTTTTGACAGTAAGAAATACATCGTCCAATGTTATGTTATTATCTTCACTTTCACTTGTTAAGTTTTTAGTCACATTTCCAACTGGCGGTAAAAAGATTTGCACTCTCGAATCATATATCTTCTGAAGGTTAAAAGGTTCTCCTCGTTGGTAAATTAACAGACTGCAATACCCAAACAGTAAGAGTACAACCGCTGTTTTTATTACACCTCGCCTTCCCATAGCAGGCTGGCACCGAAGCGCTGGTAAAGTTGCACATGGATCACCTTATCACTCATCTGTTAGACTGTTGTTATCAATGCACAGTTTAAAAAAGTTAGCAGGAGCAGAGCTCAACAATCGCGGCGCAGTGTCGCGGCTTCAAGGAACAGTTACAAACTGAATAAAAATGTAGCACAGGCAGACAGCAAACACACGCCTGCTTGCCCGCGCCTCCGCAAAGCCGCCCCACCACGTGGTGTAAGGGAGAGATGCGATATTACTGTCCCTTTTTTCTTGAGTCTCCTACCTGCGCGCGCGCCTGTCCGCGAACTGCAGCCCGCTGCCAGCGACACCCATGTTAATGATCAGGTAATTGTTTATGCAACATCGAAAACGTTTTGCCCTTTTAACTTTAAGCACAAAAGATACAATACAGGTGGACGTTTTTGGTTAATCCTAAAAACACGATAATGTCTTATTTGTTTTTTAAGGTGATATATATAGGATTTAATTATTAATATCTTATTAATTCAAATATGCTTTATCGAATCGAGCTTTTATCGTATTAGTTCTATTACAAGTTACTGTAGCTTTGAATATAATATGGATATCGTCGATGAAGTAACAATACCTCCTAACTGTCGATATGCTTATTTTACAGGAGAAGAAAACAGTTCATGCGAAATTGAATTATAAGGACTAGTACTAGTAGTGTTTTTTTGTGGCCACCTTTAACGAAGGGTACGTACTCTATACATGAAATAAAGTAAGTTTATGCAAAAAAGAATGCTGGGAAAAAAAAATTTTTTTTTGATTTTTTTTTTTAAATTCCTTGATCGTGCGAAATTTATAGTGTCTAGTGTTTATGTTAGTTTTTTTATAGACAGATATTAATTATTTTTCGTGAAAAAATCCTGCTACGCGCGTCTATGTGCATTTATGCAGAAAAACGCAGTCTATTTACTCAACTTTGGACCCTAATATTTTGGAAACCAGACACTTCCCAGGTATGCTTCCATGGAGAAAAATGATCGTGATGATGAGGAGATTCCGTAGTTTTCGGGAACGTTGACGACCAAAAATCACCCTGTATATTGCATTAAAAAAGTTGATTTGTAAAAAAATGTTAGATAGGAGGTATTGTCACTTCATCGACGATATTTTTTTAATGTTATTTTGTGTAATTGAAAGAAAGTTCCTTAAAGGAAACGGAAAGTCAATCTTTTACAAAAAGTTTAACTGTGCGTTGACCTTGATTAAAGGTGCAGATGGCAAACCGGCTTCAAAGCAGAGACCTTCCCTTCTTTCCAGATCATCATAACAGAGGTCTGGAACTAGTTCTATACCTTAACTTAAAAAATCAAAACTTCACTAATTAGCCGCATATCAAACCGTGAAACATAGCCGTTTCCTATACATGATTCACCAACAAATTTCACTCGGTCATTGCGTTAATTTGTTTCCATTGGAGCACAATAAAACATTGTTACGAGACGACGCCGGCCGGCCCTGCTGAGGCAGTGGGTGGTAATGAAATTAAGAAACAGTCATTGTTGCATTAAATTCCCCCCAAATGAGATAATAAGAGGTGAAATTGCCTACCAACTGAGATTAATGGTGGTTTAGAAAGCGGTGCCGACAAGTTTGGCTCTCTTTGTGAAACTAATCGTACTCGTAAAGTGTTGATAAAATTGAAAAGCAATTTGCTATTATTTAGAAAAGACCCAGTGTAAATGTAAAATATTTAAATTGGTGTACGAATCCCAGACTTCTTTCACAGATTATAGCATTCTATTTTATGTTTTCCACTAACAGATTTAAATACATATCAGATTCATAAAGCTCAATAATTAAGTAAGTAATGGTAAAAAAATTCTAACTGTACAGGGTGTGGGTGACAGCTAGGCTAATAATGAAATGGTAAACAAGTACCATTGTGTTGAGTTATACGTCAGTGTTATTACTCGCAGGAAATGCATTTTAATTTGATTATCAGTAAACTTTGCATTCCGCGCCAATTGTATCGGGCGACCCTGTGACTGGTTAAATGGGCTTATTGGTTATTGTGTGATACATTGGTGTTTTTTTGGATCACCTTTGACTCTTTAGGGTTGATAGGTTATTGGAACTTTTTTGAGAGCATCTTTTTTCGAAAAGCCATAATCTAAGGCCTAATTAAACAAAACTAAATTATGTATTCATTTCCTGAAAAAATAAAAGGCGGAAAAATACTGTGATTTTCCTGAGAAAATTTTCTGTGGTTTTCGACTCAGAACCATCAATCATTTGTCTGGCTGCCACAAACACCCTTTATATGAATGTATCTACTCTTTTAACGCTTTTAAGTTAAGTAATGTATGTGGCTGTAAATTGAATCTGAGTAACTGATCCATTTCATAGTTAATTGGTTATGAGTGTTGAAAATAATTAAAGGTAGTCGACCATCAAACTGGTCTGTGAATTCTGTGAGTTTTACTGCGTCTATTTTAATTGGATTTTTACAAGTTATTGAAGTATATCGAAACTTGATTGAAGGTGTCTCGAAATCAATTATTTATCGATCTGTATTTCATATGGCTAGTTATCTATGGCCGATCCAAAGCAATTTAACTGTAGATATAGACGGTCTATTTAGGTACCTTTTATTAATATTATGAACTTGAGTAGGTTCAGCTACAAAGGTTATCACCACATAATGTGTTATTATCACGCCTGAATTAAATAATAAGGAATTTGTTTAAGATATATTTTTAATTGCACATGTTGAAACGCCTTGCAAAATGAGTAAAGCAAACTGGTTTCTCGTGATGCATCAAATACTATCTAATAAGGGATTTATATTTTTTACTTCACTTGCCTGTGTACCGATCAGCAATACACATTGTCTAAAATTAACATCGTATTTTTTCAAATCCATCCACTCCTGAAACGCCCAAAACATGGTCCTGGATCGAAGCCGGATTTCTTAATAACGAAGATCTGTGTTATTTCGAGATAAAATTCAAGAAGATTGGCAATTTAACGGAGGATTGTGCATAAGGTTAACCTGTGCTATTGTGAATGGAGTTAATACATGGTGTTAAGTCATTATTTGGTATTTAAAAATAACCCAGCACTCGATCAGGTAATAATAAGTGTTAATCAACGGTTATATATCAGGTTAGTACATTTATTTCGCCTAGGTACCTAAAATCACCTACGAACTGTTCATTGTATTTCACCATTATTTTCCAGTAATTAAGTTAAAATTGTACTTTATAACAGTATAGTTAGCATCCTTGCTACATTATTTATCTTAATTATTGATTTTGTGAAAATACTTTTAGTAATTCGTTATTAAACAGCTAAATCACTTTGTATTGTTCATACAAGACTTGTATTTCACCATTATTTTACAATAATCAAGTTAAAATTGTACTTAATAACAGTATAGTTAGCATTCTTGCTACATCATTTATCTTTATTATTGATTTTATGAATACATTTTTAGTAATTCTTTATTACATTGAACATAAGTGTATAGCTTAACTATTCTTAAAATAACACAGTAATTAAGTTGCTATAGTACTTTAAAATCGGTACATACAGTTATCACTATTACCTACTACTATATACAGCTTAATTTATAATTTCAGTGATTGTTTGAATAGTTATTCACATTATTTGTGACGTGTAAGTAGGTATATAATATCAATTTAGAGTACTTAACAATAATTATTTCAAGTGCTAGTGTCTATTTACATTTAATTCACATTAAAAGGCAGTCACATTAAATAGTTTAAGATAAAGTAGCAGTTATTAGGTAGTACTACTTATTGATAAATTGTTGCACTTCATTGCAAAGTAACTACTTACAGGTTGTTAATCAATAAGTAGGTTTCTGAGTACACTCCATTAGTGCTTATACCTATTGTTTACATTTTTCATTGTATAAATTCCAGGTTCATTGCGCTCGACTCCCAGAATGGCCGGAGATGACATTATCAAGGAACTAGTAAAAAAGAGAGGGAGCTATAAAGGTCAATTAACAAGCTTTATCAATTATTGTACAGAAATAAGTAACAAGCATTTGTCTAGTACTGACGCGAAGGAATTGCAATTGCGTATGGGTAAGATAGAATCTTTGTACGAAAAGTATGACGAGTTACAATTGCATTTGGAATGTACAGTCGATGATGTTGAGGCTCAGTATGTCTTACGATCTGAATTTGAGTCTCAATATTATCAAGCGCTAGCAAACGCTCAAAATATTTTAGGTGCATTTAACACGAGTAACCCGATGTCCGAAACTAGTGATAAGAGTATCCGTGATAGTAATCGTCACCAGTTTGTCAAGTTGCCCACTATTCAACTCCCTAAATTTAACGGAAATTATGATAACTGGCTCGAATTTCGCGACACTTTCACTAGTCTCATTCACTCGAATGATGATATAGACGAGATAAATAAATTTCATTATCTTCGAGCTTCTTTAGAGGGATCTGCCGCTATTGTTATTCAATCAGTTGAGTTTTCTGCCCAAAATTACTCTGTGGCATGGAAATTACTATGTGAGCGATTTAATAATAAGCATTTATTAATACAAAATCATGTTTCGGCTATATTTAATATTGATTGTATTACAAAGGAGTCTTCTGTTGTCTTCAAGCGTTTAATTGACCACCTCTTCAAAAATTTGCGAGCATTGGAGTCGTTAGGCGAGCCAGTCCAGTATTGGGACACGCTGTTAATTCATATTGTCACTCAAAAGATGGACCAAAAAAGTTATCGAGAATGGGAAGAGTTTAAGGGTCGTGTTGACAAAAAGGAGACAATTGCATTATCGACTTTTATTAGTTTTATTCGCAGTCGAGCCGACTTGATCGAAATATTGGAATTGTCACGTAATAATAACTTAATGTCAAATAACAAGTCGCATTCTAAATTAAAATCAATGGTATCTGTACAAAATAATTCCAATATATATTCATTGCAAAAAAGTTGTCCTAATTGCAAGCATGACCACAGCTTATCAAATTGTCCTCATTTTCTTGCTTTAAGTAATGAAGCGCGACTGAAGGCACTGCCTAACTATAAGATTTGCTATAATTGTTTTAATGCAGGTCATTTTGCAAATCGCTGCAAAAAACAAGGTTGTAAAATATGTAAACATCGACACCATACACTTATCCATTCGAATGAGTTTAAATCTAATAACAAATTACGTAATGAAAATGTAAATTTACCTGCTGATCCTTCGAATTCATCGTCAGCTCCATTGTCCACTATGTCGAACACTTCGAACCATAATTTAGCATTGTCCGCAAACGTCACTTCGAGTGATATTATACAGCATGATGATGTATTACTGTCCACCGCTTTAATTAAATTATTTGATGATACTGGTCGCGCACATATTGCCCGCGCCGTACTTGATAGCGGTAGCACATCGTGTCTGATAACGGAAAAACTTTCTAAACAATTAAATTTAAAAACCTGCCAAACAGATAAATCAATTCTTGGCATTAATAACGTTACCTCACATATATGTAAAATGTGTCGTATAAATGTGAAATCGTTAGATGAGAGTTTTTCTATTAAATTTAATTGTTTCATTTTACCTTCAATCACCACTTGTTTGCCGAATCGTCAAATTGATATCAAAAATCTAAATATACCCTCAAATATTTGTTTAGCGGATCCCACATTTTATAAGCCTGCACATATTGACATGTTGATAGGAGCAGATATCTTCTGGGATTTGTTAGGATCGCGAAGAATAAAATTAGGCGATAAACAGCCTGTGCTCTTTGAAACAATGTTAGGGTGGGTCATATCTGGCCCGGTAACTTCTCAACGTCATGTAGCATTGCTCACAAGCGACATTAGATGTAATTTGACTAATGTATCTGACAAGCATATCGAGTCTGCAGATAACAATTTAGATTTAACTCGATTTTGGCAATTAGAAGAGGTCAACTCACAGTCCTTTCAGTTTTCACCTGAGGAAAAGTTATGTGAGGAGCATTTTGTCAAAAATACATGTCGTTTAAGTGATGGACGTTTTTGTGTTCGTATACCGCTTAAGCGAAATCCTGATGTTTTAGGAAATTCAGTACAACGAGCTACTCAATGTTTGTTTTCTTTAGAGCGTAGATTAAAAAGTAAGCCTGAATTATCTAAAATGTACTATGACTTCCTGCTTGAATATCAAATGTTGGGTCATATGTCTGAATGTCAACAACTTGAACCTACTCGCAACGCGTATTTTATACCTCACCATGGAGTTATGCGGGAGGGTAGTGCCACCACAAAGTTGAGGGTAGTGTATAATGCGAGTTGTCCTACGTCGTCGGGAGTTTCTCTCAATGATATTCAGATGATTGGTCCAACAATTCAGGATGATCTTTTATCTATAATACTCAGATTTAGGCAACACAAGTACATCTTATCTGCCGATGTCGAGAAAATGTATCGACAGGTTGTAGTTCATCCATCTGATAGGCATTTGCAGCAAATCCTCTGGCGCAATAATTTGTCCGAAACTGTCAAAACCTTTCAGCTGAACACCGTTACTTACGGCACAGCTAGTGCTCCCTTTCTTGCCACACGGTGTATAAAGCAGATCGGTCTAGATTGCAGTAATTCTAAAATTTCCGAGGTCATTCAGCATGATTTTTATGTAGATGATTTACTTACTGGTGGTGATGATTTGGATGATGTAATGAGTATTAAAATAGGAGTAATAAACGCACTTGAATCAGCTTGCATGCCATTACGAAAATGGAAATCAAATGATCCTCGATTGGTTTCTGACTGTCTTCACGCATCACTTGATTTAAATATCGGATCTCAAGAACCCACTAAGCTATTAGGTCTTGGTTGGCATGCACATTCCGATAAACTCTGTTTCCAGATAGGTTCAATTTCACCAAATGGCAACACTAAGCGCGATTTACTTTCTGTTATTGCACAAATTTTTGACCCCTTAGGTTTATTGGCTCCTGCTGTGATCACCATGAAAATGTTGCTGCAGAAATTATGGTTGCTAAAGTTGTCTTGGGATGAACCTTTACCTCCAGAAATTTCAAAATGTTGGAGTGATATTTTAAAGTCGTTGCCACTTGTGAATAATATTCAACTACCTCGCATGGTTTTCATTGTCTCAAATACTGTGTCACAATTACACATTTTTTCGGATGCATCAGAACGTGCGTACGGTGCTTGTATGTATGTTCGTAGCATCAACGGTAATGGTGAGGTCATGGTTCGCTTGTTAACAGCTAAAAGTCGAGTGGCACCAATTAAGCCCACCACGATTCCGAGGCTGGAGTTGTGTGGCGCCCTCGTTGGAACTCGCCTTTATGAGAAGGTTATCAATGCGTTACGATGTAAAATACATTCAGTCTATTTCTGGACTGACTCCACCATCGTGCTGAGCTGGTTACAGATCCTCCCATCTAAGCTTCAGCCTTTCGTACGCAACCGCGTTGCTGAAATTCTAGAGAGGGCAGGAAATTGTCAATGGTTACACGTTCCAACTGGCAAAAATCCAGCAGACCTAATATCACGTGGCATTGATATTAGCCTCCTGCAAAATTGTGATTTATGGTGGAACGGTCCCGATTTTTTGAAGAATGAACCGATGCAGTTACCTTTTCAACCCAAACATCTTCAAATCTTACCGGAAATGAAATCTGATATCATATTACATACTATTATTGATGATGCGGGAAGCAACGTCAGTTTGATCGACTTTTGTCGTTTTTCAAATTATATGCGACTAATTCGTTCTGTCGCTTTTGTTTTAAGATTTATTAATCGCTGCAGAAAGCAGCCTAATTCATTTAATTTTTTAAGTGAAGAAGAATTGAATAATGCTTTTAATTTAATCATTATAAATTGTCAGTTTGAGTCCTTTCCAGAATATAAATTACTCTTGCAAAATAAGGATTTACCTAAGAAAAGTCCTTTAATTAAATATAATGTTTATTTAGATGAAAAAGGGATAATGCGAGTAGGAGGACGTCTTGACAATTCTGACTTCTCATATAATAAAAAACATCCTATATTATTACAGTCCACTCATATATTAACTAAGCTGTTGTTCGAATATGAACATAAAAAATTACTACATGCGGGTCCGCAGTTATTACTCGCTACTATTAGGGAGACCTTTTGGCCTATAGGAGGTCGAAACTTAGCAAAGGCTTGCTATTATAAATGCGTCCGATGTAGTCGCATGAGAGGTAAGATTGTCACTCCCTTGATGGGTAATCTGCCGCGACAGCGCCTAATAGCAAGTTTCCCATTCGAGAGTGTCGGTGTTGATTACGCCGGTCCTATCATGTCTGCAAATCGTCAAGGTCGAGGATGTAGATTGGTGAAAGTGTACATCGCAATTTTTGTATGTTTTGCGACTAAAGCCATTCATTTAGAGTTAGTGGGAGACTTGACGAGTAATTGTTTTTTATTAGCTCTGCGCAGGTTTATATCGCGAAGAGGTAAACCCTTAAATATATATTCGGATAACGGCACTTCGTTCGTTGGTGCATACAACGACATTTCAAAATTTTTAAAATCGAATTGCAATTCTTTAGGTGAAAGTTTAGCAAATGATGGTATAGCCTTTCATTTTGTACCGGCATATACTCCACACTTCGGTGGACTCTGGGAGGCGGGCGTAAAGTCGACCAAGTTTCATTTAATTCGAGTGTTGGGAAACTGTAACTTAACTTACGAGGAACTTAACACCATTCTCACGCAAATCGAAGCCATTTTGAATTCTCGGCCGCTGACTCCGCTTTCTTCCGATCCTGCAGACTGCACGCCGCTCACACCAGGTCACTTTTTGATTGGGCGGCCACTCACTAGTTTACCACAGCCAGATTTAACCAATCACTCCGTGAATAATCGTTTCCAACGAATAGAACAACTCCGCCAACATTTCTGGACAAGATGGAGTACGGAGTATGTTTCTGAATTACAACATAGGGTTAAGTGGCGTTCTGGCAAGAGCGAATTGAAGTTAGACACTTTAGTGGTGCTGAAGGAGGAGCAACTGCCTCCGCTTAAATGGAGATTAGGGAGAATCGTCGCCGTTCACCCGGGGCCTGACGGCATCGTTCGGGTAGCCGACATTAGAACATCCACTGGAATTGTAAAGAGGGCCTTTAACAGAATTTGCCCACTGCCCATTTCATCTGGTTGAAAACTAAGTTTTCAACGCCCGGGGGCATGTTGAAACGCCTTGCAAAATGAGTAAAGCAAACTGGTTTCTCGTGATGCATCAAATACTATCTAATAAGGGATTTATATTTTTTACTTCACTTGCCTGTGTACCGATCAGCAATACACATTGTCTAAAATTAACATCGTATTTTTTCAAATCCATCCACTCCTGAAACGCCCAAAACAGCACACATCAATTTAATTTTATCTTTTATATATTTACCTTTTTACATCAAATAAATTATTTTACTACAAATAAACTAAATTATAATAAAACTATTACAGTATATATCTCGCTCTTGCCCTTAGTCGTTTTACAAAAGATTTAACAATAAGAGGTGGATGAAATAATGTAATAGAAGAAAGTATGTGTTGCTGTTGATCAATTTTATATCCCCGGTTCCCAGTAGCATAGTAAAGGGGAGGCAAGTAGGAACTACTAAAAAAATAAACGTAACCTGTCCGGAAGTGGTGATGTATTACAATAAATACATGGGCGGCGTGGACCTAATGGACCAGCGCAAAGCATTTTATAAAGTTGATCACAAGTTCACAAGCCCAAAATATTACTTGCGCCTCTTTTTTGACTTACTATTAGCTATGAACAGGTCATATTTTTGCAGAATATCGTAATCTTTTGATCACTTTTTATTGCTATTTTTTGTGTTACAAAGCAATAAATTAAATACTCAGAACATAAACCTAACTGTTCGTTTATTTACCCTTGGTCCATAGGGAAAAATATTTCCCATTAAATTACGAAAAATCTATATGCCCTGTTTTGTTTTTCTATTGAAATTACCTTATTTTACACCCAATATAACTAAAATATTGTGCTGCATTGTAATATTTAGTCTTGGATATTTTATGGTCCTGTAAGAGTTAACACAACTATCTATACTAATATATATAAAATTATATAATAAAATATTATAAAGCTGAAGAGTTTGTTTGTTTGTTTGTTTGTTTGTTTGATTGAACGCGCTAATCTCCGGAACTACTGGGTCGAATTAAAAAATTCTTTTTGTGTTGGATAGTCCATTTATCGAGGAAGGCTTTAGGCTATATATCATCACAGTGCGACCAATAGGGACGAAGAATAAGAGGAAAATGTGGAAAAAACGGGGAAAATTATTCAACTTTGGAGACTTCCGTTGCGTGCGCTGCGTAAACGGTTCAAGTTATCCAAAAAATATGTATGAAAGAATAAAATGACGTAGAAATGATATGAAAGAAAAAAATTGAAGGTCTAGACTGCCTGATGCAGAACCCTTAGCAGCCCAGCTAAACTTTGAGAGATATGAAAATACCGTCATAGGAAAAGTTGCTCAGCATGATAAGCACTTTCTAATAACGTAATAAAATTGAAGGTCTAGATAACCTGATGCAGAACCCTTAACAGCCCAGCTAAATTTTGAGAGATATGAAAATACCGTCTTAGGAAAAGTTATTCAACATTTTAAAAGAATTCAATTCCCTGTTAAGTTATCTTTTGCTGTAACAATTAATAAATCACAGGGGCAAACGTTTAAACACGTTGGAATTGACTTACGTCAAGACTGCTTTTCACACGGCCAATTATATGTCGCGTTGTCAAGATCGGGTTGCGGAGAAAATCAGTATGTTCTTCTGCCACAAGAAAATAAAACAAAAAATATAATTTACGCAGAAGTACTTTAAAATATTTTATTCTGTTTGTTGACGTGGACGAAGTCGCGGGCAACAGCTATAATTAACTAGCAACCCGCCACGGCTTCGCACGGGAGTAAATATAATGCACTCTCTCGCGGGCGAAGCCGTGGGCGGCCGCTAGTGTAGTATAAAGGCTCGAGCACACCGGATGCGTGTGCGTGCAAGTAAGCGTAGACGTATACGTACCTCTGAGTAGTAATGTATGAAACTGTATAGGCACGGGCAGACTGGACGCGTATGCGTAGACGTAAGCATAGACGTAAAGCGGTGAAAGTTCTATACATTAAACTCAGAGGTACGTGTACGTCTACGCTTACGTGCACGCATACGCATTCGGTGTGCTCGAGTCTTAAGACGAATGTCGTTTTGTCAGTGTAACAGTTCCCTTTAAAAATAATAGGTTAGATTTGGTTAGAGTATGACAAACAACATGCGGCATGCCAGAATCGAATTTATGAAACAATTTGAAGATACTATTTGTATCTGATTCATGTATAGGAGATACCAAATCCCTGATCTGATTTTATATTTTAGTTCTGATCTGTTTATGTATAAGTATTTAATAAATAGTAATATAATTAGGTGTGTCAAATAAAAATCCGTTTAATTTAGGCTAATGGCTGCATGTGTAAAAATAGAAGCTACTCGTATTTAAACAAAATAAAGAGTTAACAGGTATAATATGCTAATATTAGATGTGCATTAATAAAAAAACTTTAAGATAAATAGCGGTTTGCCACAAATATAAATAGTACTCGTAGTTTGTTTACTAATATAACGAGTATCAGTTGAGTATTTTGCGTATTTAAACAAAATAAAGAGTTAACAGGTATAATATGCTAATATTAGATGTGCATTAATAAAAAAACTTTAAGATAAATAGCGGTTTGCCACAAATATAAATAGTAGTTTGTTTACTAATATAACGAGTATCAGTTGAGTATTTTGCTGTGCAATCAGTTATTTTGATATGAATTCGAATTATTTGTGACTAAAGAAAGTATTATAATAAATTTACAATTTCGGTAAATCTGTAGTTAAAATACACCACACACTCACAATAGCTAAGAACAAAGTGAGAAAGGCAATAAGTGGTCCAGTACTAATTGCGGATGCTTGGTAATGAGATCGCACACGCCAATGTCGGACCGTGGGAGCTATGATCGGACACGTATCACTAGGAAAGCTTTTTACATGTGTGATATGTTTCAAAGAAATTCGCCTTATTTTATTATTTATTATGCACAATAGATTACAATGATTACAGAGAATATTAAATAAATGTTTTTCTTTGAGACACAATCTAAATTAGAATAGCTAGATCTATCATCAGTAGCATAGAGGAAGATGTAGACATAGAGTGCTAATGTCAGACTAACAGTTTCGATGCACCATTATACTTTTCGGTACCTAAAAATTCAATTCCAGTCCTTGACACTTAGATTATATTAGTATACGTTACAATACATTAGTAATGTAGTACATTACTATACATTACAATAATAGAATCTAAGCGTCAAGGACTGGAATTGTGAGCCACCGAAAAGTCTAATGATGCATCGAAACTGTTAGTATGACATTAGCACTCTATGTCTACATCTTATTCCTCTATGTCAGTAGTCACATACTACTCTAAGTATGAAGTATCATTAACATTCTGCCTTGTTTTGAATATTTACCCTTTTCAGGTTCTAATCCAAGAACTTTTGTTTGACAACTGTGGCGTACTCGTATCTACTACCTGTATAAAAGTTTATTTATTATCTTGTACTTTAGGTTATGTTATGTTTTTTTTGTGTAATAAGTATGTTTAACGTACGAAATTCTTTATTGGTCTATACTCCCACAGTTTAAGGGTTTTCAATCCGAGTAAAGACTCATATCAGTCCAGTGTCATTTAAAAATCATTAGCCGTGATTAAATTGTTTGACTTGTTAATTCTACGGTCTGATACAAATCAGACACGTGTCAAAACTTGGCTTTCTATATTGTAAGTTGTAACATTTATCTCTGCAATATATTAATTTGGAGTGTTCAGTGGCGCGTTACTGATCCGCGACCCGCAACCGCTTTTGATACTTGTTTGGATTTAAACTGATTTATTGCTATCGTTTCACAATCCAAAATGAATGTTTTACTGTTGTATTTTCTTGTTATATTCTATGTAGTAGAATTTGCTTGTTACCCTTTAAGTCTTTAGGGTGTGTTAAGTGACAAGAAGATCATCCTTGAACAACTAAGTGAAAAAAAGCCGACAAGTGCGAGTTGAACTCGCGTGAAGAGGGTTCCGTACGATGTTACCTATCATGTTTTTTTAAATCTGACAAAAAGTTGGTACGCACAATATTGAGTGATTTACCATGTTATTTTAATATCATGGACTTCTTATAAACCTATAATCTATAAGGAGAAAACTAATTTCTGTATTTTTTTCAAAATTTTAGGTTCAGTAGTTTCGGAGATAAGGGGGGGGGGAATGGTCAATTTTCGTCTATTTTCTTGAATAACTTGGAAACTATTTATTTTAAAATTACAAAAAAATACATTTAAGATCTTCTCAACAAGACCTTTCATTTGATATGCCACACAATGCAGTTTTCAGATTTTTTTTTTTTAATTTTCCCCTTCCCCCCCAAAAATGACCCCCCATATACAGATTTCATCTGCTCACGTCACACCTCTGTGTTTGGGTCACAGGAATTGATATGTGTACCAAATTTCAACTTAATCGGTCTAATAGATTCGGAAATAATTGACTGTAAGCGACGGACGGACAGACACACGAGTGATCCTATAAGGGTTCCGTTTTTGTATTCAGACGTACGGAACCCTAAAAAAATATCAGTGTGAAATATAAATAAACAGCTTTTATTAATTTACATTGTTTCACTTGGTTCAAAGTTTTACATAGTACTCGTATGTAACTAAACCTAAACAGCTGGCATTAAAAACATTCCTCGCAACAAGATAAAATTGAAGGGGCCAAAATAATTATAATCCTATTTGACTTAAACGTTTTCTTTGTATTAATAGAAGATAGTAATTTTGTATTATTTTTAAATATAAACGTTGTTCTGAGAAGGTTGATTCGTGAGAACATAAGTACTCGTACGTTTATAGAACACAATAATATTAATAATATACATATAGATAGGTATCTATGGTACTGAAGTGAGTAATAAACTTCAGAACAAGAATAATAGGACATTAATTAACTGCTCGATACATAAGTTAAGTCAATTGGCATTTTTCTCTTTTTTCCAAATGTTTTCCGAATCATTTTAAAATTCATTCTTATCAACCTTAGGATTAATAGTGGACGCCCGCGACTCTGTCCGCGTGGACTGCAGAACAAACAAAATGTCGAAATTATCCGGGATAAAAAGTTTTTCCGGAATAAAAAGTAGCCTATTAGTTAAGTAGGACCTGTCACAATATATTTCTGAAAACTGTATCAAAATCGATTCAGCCGTTTCTGCGATTAGCGTGCACAAAAATACAGATATACAGACAAAATGGAAAAACATTGTTTTGGGTTCTCTTGCGTGTAAATAATAATAATAATAATAAAATATAAAGGCCGCCCATTATAATTTTTTAAATATATTTTCTATGTACAAAAAACTATCCGTAACAATTTTACTACTTATACTGGGTGTAAAAAGACAACTTTGTTCTTTTAATACCTCGTATTCTTTGTAACATCGCGATCATTTTTTTCTATGGAAGCACCCCTGGGAAACCACAGGTTTCCAAGATATTGAGGTCAAAAGTTACATGAATATCAGCATTTTTAAAAATAAATCCAACTGGAAACAGTTAACAAACATTTCTTTTTAAGACACCATATTAATATTTAAAAATGTTAGTTTTGTAGGTACATTTCAATCGAATACATCGCTTGCAATAAAAAGAGTTTTTTTTGTTTTCAAAAAAAAATTTTTCGTTTCCCAGGGTTGGTTCCATAGAAAAAAAATGATCGTTACGTTACAAAGAATACGCGGTATTAAAATAATAACGTTGTCTTTTTACACCCTGTATATATAACATGTATATAGGTAAATTGTACCTAAACCCATTTTCCGCTAATATTCTTTGTTCTTGTATTATGTAGATTAAACAACCATATTGTAGATTCATGACCCCATATCTTGTGTTCAAACAGTAATTTCAATCTGGATGTATCACACATTATTGTATCAAGCCTATCACCCCGGCGACATACAATAATAATAGTATACCGTCCTATAATAACTAAGTTTAAAAGATTTAATAGTGGTCTCTTGACTAATACCTATATTTAGTGCCGTAATATGTCGATACGAACGTTTTACTGGGCTTCAATTTCAATTCCTTCAGCATAGTAGAGAATTATATAGAAGCCTTTTCAAAATCATAGCAAACTCTTCATATAATTGTTTACCTTTACGGCATCATAAGTTTATTTTATCAATAAGTACTATTACCTACATCAACTGCCGAGCCATTTTTCTAATCTCTTAATGCAAGCAGCTGTAAAACTCTACAAAAATCTTCTGAAAAATACACTCAATCTCATACGTTTACATGTCTTCAACATCATTATTTTTGCTTATCCATTTATGTATCGAACACACTACACGCCACATTCACTGTTGTAAAGATCTACTATTGTCCTAATACAATATCCTAATGTAGCTGGCCGTGATTGGCGTCATCCTGCGCAGGCGTCGCAGTATCCACCGACGACGTAGTTATCTAATTTATGAGAGTTGTGGCTCACGAGATACGGGTTTGATGTCAGAACAGGGTTCGATGTATGGTAATTGTAATTGCTGCTTTGGTTTTGTCGTAAGCACGGTTTAGTTGTGAAGGGAACAGGATGGGAATATTCAGATCTGTCACCCTTTTTGTCCCCCTAGGGTGACAGATCGGAACTAAATCAAAAAAAAATATTGAACTTTGCTACCATTAGTATGAAAAGTGGTCTGTCACCCTGGGAGGAGAAAATAAGGTGACAGATCGGAATGTTCCGGGGACCTTACACCAGATTAACGGACAGACTGCAACGGTGCTTACAATCAGGCGCGTTGTGGTCAAGCGTAAAAGATTCTAATTTTTCTGACTAACGATATAAAAATAAAGCCATCTCTTAGACCAAAACTATTTTGTATAATTTAAATACTCGTATTTCCCAGAAGCTACGAGTGTGCGTTAAATCGTTGAGTCTAGTCTTTCCTCTTTCATTTAAAGATTTTTCATACTCCATCACAGATATCGGAACGACCTCCAATCCACTGCCCATTAAAACCTCCCGTAAAGATAATTTTGACAGCAATCTGACAGGTGCTGTGACAAGATATTGTTGGATTAAATTAACCGTAAGATAATGCCTTTACCCTGATACCTGTGATCTGTTTATTTCTGCCGCTCTCGGTCCGAACTGATCCGATTAGTTTCAAATTTTTTATCCATTGTTATAAATTGAAAGTCCTAAATTAGGTTTAATGACCCCGACGCATGTATTTGTAGTGGTTTTGATGTTTCAAGTCAAATATGTAATATCTAGGATGATTAAAATAATTGAGCAGAAACACAAACAAATAAACTAAAAGATAAACCAAGTGATTAACTAATAGACAAACAATTGATTAACTAAACCAGCCATTAGTAAATTTTATGGATTTGCAATTTTAAAAAACAATGCAATATAATAATGTTTGATCTTTTCAAAAAATAGACACCGCCGCTGTTTTGTTTCAACCCAGGTTAGTTAAACGTAAGCAAGGCTGAAAAGAATATTAGTCAAGTCAGGGTGCTTAGACAATGAAAACTCATTTCGAAACGATGTTCGTTGTCATAACCAATAGTGGTAATACTTCATCATGTGACTTGACGAACGCGCGAAGATAAAGACTTCCTATTGGAGCAAACGTGACGATGAAGAAACTCTATCGATACGACCGAGAAATAATGTTACATTGTCGCCTCCTGAACTATAAGAATTTAATAAAGAACTGAGTTGAAAAATCTTTTTCATTTAGCAACGTTTAAATTAAATGCATTTGACTGATTTATTGGTAATACATTTACAAAATCATCAATATCATTAACAAAAGAAAGAAAATTAACAAAAGAAAATTACCCTACAGTAAAGTACAAAGGCGGTGATTCGATTTATTCCTTCTGACTATAAATAATATCTAACCATTAGTAGGATATGAAACAATGTTATAAAGTTCTCTTAATAGAAGATCAGTCAAGTCAGAGATTCTCAAAATGTATCTCAAAGGAACTAGGATTAAACCCTTTTAAAGGCCTCCCAGTGGATATTGTTAGGTACATATATTAAAAATGTATTTCTCCAACCTAAATCACGAGAGACATATAATCTATTTTGAACTACTCGTAAGTCATCGCAGCAAACAGTTACAGTACTAAATATGATTTTTATTGGACTACAACCTTCTTTTCTTAAATTAGGATGCTTTAAATGTTCTAGTTCTAGTAAGTAGTCTAATCTACAGATATTCCCATCGGAATATGAGAGTGGTGGGTGAAGGATTATATTTATTTCCTGCACCTTTGGTTAATCTCCGTTGATATTGACCGTCATAACCGAAAACAGTCGGAGGACATTATTACTATTTCAACCAAACAGCTATTTATATTTATTATTATATTATACTATAAATTATATTATATTATAGAAACACTGACTTAAAACCACTTGTGGGCTAATTATTAATAGGTTGTCTAGTGAAAGGTGACGTAAAACAGACTGCCCACGGCGTGCTGGTTTGAAGGTAGGTAAATCAATTAGGCATGTTCACAGCTGGAGCTCTCTGTTTTATCCTGACTGTGCCTTTCGACGCAAGTTACTGCTGGATATTAATTTCAAGTGGTACTTTTATACTTTTTTTGTTGTCAAATACAGTAGTAAAAATTATAACGTTGTTAAATTATAGTTTTTTAATGAAGTACCTGAGAATATTTACCGCAGTTTTAACTTGCGTACCACATCATCATCTTCCTGCCCTGTTCCCATTTATTTGGGGTCGGCGCAACATGTTCTTTTCTTCTATTCATCCCTATTATCCGTCATCTCATTGCTCACTCCCATATCCATCCACACTCATGCACAACGCTCTCTGTAAAATATGCCTTACATCCTGTCGCTTTATGTCCGTACCAAGACAGACGGTTACTTCGTAACTTGTCTATGATCGGCGCAACTTTCAAACTTCCTCTTATATACTCATTTCTTATTTTATCCATTCTTGTAACTCCACACATCCATTTCAACTTTCTCATCTCGCTTACATGCAGTTGATTTTCATCCTTCTTCTTTACGGCCCAGCATTCAGATCCATACAAGACGACAGGTCGAATTACGGTCTTGTACACCTTACCCTTTAGCTTTATAACTTGCGTACCTACTGAGTGGAATCAAAAAATTTCAAAACCTATTTTATTTGTGTGGATGGATGGATGATATGTGTAAGAATAATTTTGTCAACATTTCTATTACCACTTTTTCTTTTAATTACACCTTAGTTCGTAGGTAGTTCTAGTTATTTAGTATTTATTATAGTATGTACTTCAATCAATAAACTACTACATTTCCCCGCGAATGAAATAAAATAGTTGCTAATATCCATATTACTTAGCATTTCTTCGTCATCCCTCGCGCCTCCTATATAAGTACTTATCTAAATGCATGTTTATGTGGGAACCAAGAAAAACTAAAACAAGCACTATTTTACTAGCGGATGCAAACGTGTGCACATTTAATATAAAATACTTGTCTTTGATGAACAAAACAAACAACGGATGCCTTCAGCAAGGCGCAGATGCGACCCAGAGGGAACGAGAGAAATTAATTATTGTATCCTGACAAAGAGAGATGGTACACAAGATATTTTATAAGCAATTAATTTGGTTATTGGCATTCTGGTTTAGCTCTACGGATGTGATTAGAAGATGGAATTCTAGGAACATTACAGATCATATGTAATCTAACAAACGAATGAGCGCAGCTTCTCTGAACGGAACCTAGACAACATTTCCAGAAAAAAGACATGGAAAACCTAGACAACATTTCCAGAAGAAAGATATGGAAGAAGTACGAGCATTAAATTGTTACCACAATTGTATTAATAGCAAGGCGTGAAAGTTTAGCTAATGAATTAATTGAAAAGGCAAAAAAATATATTTTCCTATGGCATCAAACAGTCTGCCTGTATTTTTATATCTCAATATTAAAGCATATACAAAATAAAATCCCCACCGAAAAATATCTATAAATCTTATACAAGGGCATGATGGCACTTCCTAAAATTTCCCATAAAAAACTCGTGACAACTATCATTTTATTATAAAATACATAGAGCTCGGCTCGCATGCCTTACTATCAAAACCGCAGCGTTCCAGGGACACCAAAGCGTAGTAGAAGAACTAAGGCCTTATACCCACCTAAATTGGAAGCTATAACAAAAGCTAAATAGTATGTACCTACTACATACAATTAAAAGATTATTGGTACTATAAATTGAGCTCCGATTATTTTGTATTTTTCCATAAACCATTTTTGAAAATACGGTATTTTGTTCACAATGAAGTTTTTCAGAATAAATGTTTGGTTAGGTTAGGTTATTTATATATTTAACTAGCTGTTGCCCGCGACTCCGCCCGCGTGTACTGCAGAAAAAACATAATGTCGAAATTATTCGGGATAAAAATATTTTCCTGGGATAAAAATATGTGTTAATTCAGGGTGTCAGCTAACTCCATACCAAATTTTATTAAAATCGCTCAAGCCGTTTAGACGTGAAGAAGTAACAAACATACTCACTCACACATTTACAAACTTTCGCCTTTATAATTAGTGTGATATAAGTTTCTTCTATGCTGCTTATGAAAACTTATAATACTACAGCTGCTTCTCTTCCCGGGCATACTGTACACGTCAATAGAGGGACAAGAGGGTCTTGGTGTTTTGTAGGCGATGGGCTGACCACCTGTCACTACTAACCGAACTTGTACATCTCAACTATGCCCTCAAAATTGGTCAGAAGTGGCACCATGTAGTTCTATCGGCCCTTTGTGCTCTGCCTACCCCGTAAGGAATAAAGGCGTCATTATATATATGCAGTACTTCTGCTTCTTTTTTGGAGATTATTAGCATGTACTTATGTGTATCTTCCGACTTGTAGTAGATACCGACTCTTATCCAAGGCGCCAGCTGCGAACACAGATTCCTTAGAACATTTAACGTTTATTTAATAAACTCTTAACACATGGCAAGGAAACTACACGCGGTTTTAAAGTTCATAATAGTTGTTAAGATTTTTATAACTACGACATTTATCAATTTTGTGGTGTTTTTTATGTATTCTCGCCATTGGGATGAGTTTATGAAAGATAAAGTTTTCGTTGCAAGTTCTACTTGAAGATTTATCTACTACCTAAATACCTACTTTTTCTACCTTTATTAAGCCATAGTGTATTTCAATCTCTGAAATACGTAATCCCACCGATAAAGTAGTCGAACGAACATAGCATATACTTATTACTATTTAGGTACCCACTTTTGTGTATTTAACGCTGGTAGCAAGATCTATTCCGATCCGATCCCTTAAACTAATCCCTTTTTTACTTTAAATTCACAACAAATTCCGGTCTTATACCCAAAACACTTTTTAGATTCCGGTCTGATCCCGTAGAGTTTTTTTTAAATGTGTAAGGTCAGAAAATAAAATAGGAAATAAAAGAATGAAAATTCTACAAGTTTTTTTTATTTAAGAACGACAAAGTTACGAAAAATTAAATAAGAATTAGTAAAATAGTCTCGATCTCTTAGTAAAAATCAACAATAATTCGAAAAACAATATTGTATGTGTCTAATGCTTTACTTGCTAACAGTATTAAAAAATCATTGAAAAGACATATGGGATCAGAACGGAATACAAAATAAATGAAATATTCATCTGATCCGGCGACGGGATCGGATAGGAATAAAATTATAAAATGGAATAAAACGGATCTTTTGCGGGTTCACTTGCTGGGATCGGAACGGAATAGAGCGGTAGCAAAAAGAAGCTTTGATGAGAAAGAAAATAAATAATTTTATAATACGCAAGTCATGGAATAACTAAAAACTAAACACATACAGGCTTCCTAAAAAGATAAGAATAGATTTATCCAGCCTCCTGATTTGTAATCAGGCATTTACATTTACTGCGGCAGGGCTAAGCTTTCTAAGAATCTAGAAAGTACTAGCCAATGTTAGTAAAGTGAACTTATAGGCTCATGCGATAGGCCAGCAATGGGGTCGATGGCCGATACTACCCAAGTTGGAACTACACGACTACACAAGACCGAACTCCCATAGGTTTATCCATGCCTGCCAGAAAAATTAAGCAAATGAAAATTTATGTTGCGTTACGCTCCCAATCCAATCCCTTTAATACTCTTCGTTTTATATCAGCTTTAATTTTGTATTTCCCCGGTGAATTATGGTTTCAATGTAATTTTGTATCTTATTGGGATGCGAACTTTTCATATTTAATTTTGTTGATTAAAATAAGGAAACAAATTTGGAATATATTTTGGATATTGAATTTGATTTTATTTCCGGGAAACGTTGATAAATAGAACAATAAGGAAATTCAGAAGTGCTACCTTATCTCTAAAAATATATTTTTGGACACAGAATTGAAGTCATTTTATTAGTCTGAAATTGTTATTTATGAATCAGTCCCCCATAATGTAAACCGTAATTTTAAAAACTCTTTCATCTAGTCCCCAATGTATAATATTGGTTCAAAAGCAAACCAGTAGCGTTGTACCAGTACAACATTATTCGAATGTACGGCAACCTTATCACGGAAAATAGATCGAATAGAACGCGGAAATTCAAATATTGCTGCATTGACTGGCATTCTCACACGGGCCAACTGTAACTCAACTTGAAGTGGTCTATTTTTTTACATTGTTTCATTGGACAAATGTTCTATACTTGTATTATGAAATTCAGTTTAATATTTAGTTTAATTATGGAGTAAGTGGCATTAATACAATTCTACATTTTGAAACCTCGCTTTTAGGTCATCTTGAAATGTCGATTGAGGTAATTGTAAACAAATCTCTTAAACTTTTTCCTTACATAATGGAATCGGAAGTAGGATTAAAATAGGTATAGGATTATTTGGCCACAGCATTACATGGTGTTACAGCATTTATTAATTAAGCTTTTTGAACTTATTGGTTAAATTGACACTCTCTATATGATTCTCCTTCTGTGGCACAAATAGACAGTATCTACCTGAATATTGATTGTTCTCCTAACAGATATTTATGGAGAAGGTTTTTCCTTACAGTTACAATTGGCATTGGTAGATGGCTCTTCCGTGCTCTGTATGCTAACTGTACCGAGATAAGGTTTTACAAGAGACTTCTGTATAAATATCCTTGAGGAGAAATTTATGTAGGTAGAGACAATTGTTTAATACGAATATTTTTGTTGCAAATTTCCTAGTACTTTGTATCTTAGTATTTTTTGTATACATAACTATGACAACTGTTACCCAGAAAATGGTCAACGGCGTGCTTATCTCTTATAAGAGATTTCTTCTATCTGGTAGAACATATCAGCTGATATTTATGTATGATATATTACCAAAATTATTTCCATAAAAATTTTGTTTGTTCAACAGTAAAAGAGAACTATTAATTTAAAAATACATATAGGTATATACAGGTTCCTAATTTAAAAATCTAAGAAACAGCTTGTGTCCGAATCAACCAATTTATATTTATGAATCAACACAATCTAGTTAGATAGGAACATATTTGTATTGGTAATGAGGGACACATGTTCTGTGCCTCCAAGAATTCTATCAGGTCAATTGTCAACTAACCCAATTCTCAGATTCTCACATATAATATAAAATTTATCTAACGATAGCAAGAGGAAAATACATACCGTACTGAAAAACAAATATATTGGCCATAAAATATTTGGACGATTCGATGACTACACTACACCCACGCTCCGCCCATACTCTGCTGTAAAATATGATAGTGTAGTATAAAGCATTTCGTTAACCAAAATGGGCTTTAACATTGTTAGATATACACTTCTTTGCTTATTTATACAGAAACGGATATGAACTATATCCAATCATCAATGTATCTCGGGTTGCTACCAAATGCTACATCTGTGTGTGATGCTTAGCTAGATGTAACACTTTACAAAAATGTTATAGAACAAGTCCACAGCGGCTGCCACGGGCGCCCATTTCATTTTATTTATCGCACATAAATTCGTATTAAATATTAGGATTATACACTGATGAGATTTGATATGACAAAATTTACATACAAATGTTCCTACCGCTGGAGTGTCACTCGTTTGGGACTCTCATTTACGGGATTAGAATAGATTGTTTTTTAAACCTAGATAAATAATATAAACGACATTGAGAGGCTTATATCGCGAGCTTATATCTTAATTTCTTTATTTACGAATTAAAGAAACCGATGTGATAATGTTAGGAAA
Organism: Carposina sasakii; assembly: GCA_014607495.2. Lineage (NCBI taxonomy): Eukaryota > Metazoa > Arthropoda > Insecta > Lepidoptera > Carposinidae > Carposina > Carposina sasakii. The sequence goes on along the minus strand of CP053152.1, from coordinate 12,105,240 downwards.
CATAACTTTAACCATAATGTAGTAATCAGTAAAGTTCAGATAAAAATTTATGAATTCCAAATTAAGTTATCTAAACTGGTGAAACTTTAAGACATTACAGATAAAACCTGGATAATTTTCTCAGGCTTTTTAGTTAAGTAGTTAAAACGAAGTTAAATTAACGAATATAATGTAGGTACCTGCAATATATTATGCAATAACTAGACAATCAGATCAGGTTCATTTCATTTCCAATCAGCTGGTTCATGTAAATATGTACCTACTCGAAAGAGCTGGTTGAATTGCTCTGACTAAACCAATGAAATCAATTCAGTTACAGTAAATGCTAAATAAAACATATTTAAATTATTGTCTTTTAATAATTTTCCCTGCCAACTTCATAAAGTATATGAGTTTGGCAGAGACATGCAAAAATGCGCACACCCATTGAAATTTCCCGTCAAAAAGGCGATTGCATTAAAATTTCCACGCGTTCATTTCAATCATTTAGGGAAATACCTCCAATTTGATCGAAAGAGCCGTGAATATTGAGGTGGAGTGATTCGCGGTGATTTTCAGTCGACAGACGTGCCAGCAAATCGCTCCACGTATTATTGCCTCCGGCTGTGACGTGAATACGGACGATTTACTCCAAAGCTTTGCCCGGTTCCTCGCGACAATTCGTTTTGAGCTGCTGTAGGCAGTGTAGGCTGCAATTAGCAAGGGTTTTCTGACCTTTTGACAGGAATTGTTTTGGGTATAGGCACACATAATTGTTTAATTAAACACTTTAAAAAACACTGCGATGTTAACAATTTAAAGTGGATCATACATAATTCTATCCTGTTTAGTTCATGCTATGGTAATATTACAAAATTCATAAATCTAATAACTCTTAATACTCGTACCTAAGCAAACAATAGCCAGTAATATTTATGAAAGTTTTGAGCCGGAAACTTTACACTCCAATGAGTGTTGAGATAAAATTATCATTATCATCATAATCCATCAAGTTCGGCTGACCCGCGTCAATGCTGATGGGGAGTTTGCTAAACCCAAAGTAATGAGTTGAAAAACGCCGCAGAGTATTTGTTTTGCTCGGATATTGACAACGTCATCTGTTATTCTGATGGTTATACTGGATTTGGTTTAGGTTTAACAATGGTTTAACACAATAACAATGGTAAAGTCATTTTCAATTTCTACTTCAGATTCCATATCAACATTAGAAAGTACTTTTTCGTATTAGATAGTGTTTTGGGATAGGGTGTTTATATTGAAACCTATAAAGCTTTACAACAAATATAACTATTATAGTAACTAAGTATATTTAACCTAACCTAACTGACCTACAGGTATTTTTATAAATGTACCTACTACAACAAAAAAAATACATAATTGCTGAACTGAATATTCGTCGCGATCCTGTATTTTTGGTTAACCAATTTTTGGGAACACATGCGTGTATGTGAAGAAAATTCATCGTATAAACTTCTAGGACAACTTATGTTAAATCATTTTATAGAAAACATTACCTACTCTGTACTGCAACATAATTCGCACCCACGAGCTTTATTACAACACAGTAATCTCTACAATTTTAAACAACCCAATCAAAAGCTAAATGAACAAATTAGACCATCCATGATCTTACGCCATCGCTTATTTAGTCCGCATTAACTACTCAACCGTATCCAATTCGACTCATCAGCTCAATTGCTCTTAATACGGGATTGCTTGTTGCGAATTTTTTAATTGTCGTGCGGCCATACTACGAGTATATATGTAACCAATGATATCAACATATTTGCCATGTTCGGATGTTTGTGTCTTTTCCTGCAAAAACTAGGGAACGGATTTTGATGGGGCAGTTAGAACTGCGGGATCGCGAATAAGATACTACAGCCGTTTGGTATAGTGGGGTAACATAAACATAAGCAAGCATATACATACATAAAATCTTCGACCAATTAAATTACATAACATCAAAAGATCAGACAATTCAAAAATATAATGTCTCATCGTAAACTCTAAAATGACTGAAAATGGTTTCAATGAAATCTGTGTGTATGATTAGTTTCCACTTTCCACCGAATACTAATTTTACCTAGCTATATAACAGTTAATTTTAGTGTGTGAAATCTTAAAATCCTATGTAAATAGCTATACTCAAACAGATTTTGAAACAGAATAGAGATACATTAATGGATATCCTTGATCGTTAGTCGGTATCCTGCATGAGCTAGTAAACAAGTTTTGTCCAAGATAACGACCACCTTTAAGACAGTTTGATGAAGTGTGGGAGGTGATTGGACCCGAATATAAACTTCGTACATAGAATAATAAATGTCTGCCTTAGTGCAAACTAAATCATACAAGATTCAGAGGCGATGTGCTTTGTTTTTCGAGTCGCGCATACAAATTATGAATATTTCCTTTGTTTTAAAATGAGTCACTAGTATAAATAAATGCACCTTTATTTTTTTTAGTACATATTGTACATTCTAATGTAGCACTGATTTTCTGTAGCACAAGAAGCAGTGTAAATATTTAAAGGTTTACATAACAAAAAAAGTGTTACTGCAATCCTTCAGAAATTCAAAGAATACTTGTGAGTTCATTCAGATAATATATCCGTTCATGCATTAGTCCTTATTTATGAAAAAGGCCTTTCCACGTATATTAATATTCCAGTACAATTAATTACGATGTTCCTGTGAAATAATTAGGCACTTTTTTATTTTTCTAATACAATACAACATACTAGATTTGTTTACCCAAGTTTAGGTAAATACTGAAACGCATTTCACTTGCTGAATGCATTCATTCATTCATCTTCATTAGCGTTAAAAGGTATCTGCATATTTCCCTTTTTCATTCCCGTGGATTGCCAGCCAATTAATTTCATTAGGGCATTCCCCAACGTCTGTCCTGATACCGACTATAACATTTTCCAAATATCTGACCTTCTAAGTTATTTTTTAGTTTCGATCGCGAACGGAATTTTAATTAATCCCAGTTTGTTTTAGCTTTGTGATGTTTTGTTGGATTAGCAGTAATCTTTAATCTGTCTTTGGTTTTAAAATAAAATAGGTATGTTATTATTACCATTGACATTATTACTTAAAGATTATTGTTATCATACAAAATAACAAACATTACTTTTAAACTACCAACGTAAGACTGTTCTAGACTTATAAAAAGACTTTAATGGAAACCTGAAGTGCCGGTTGATCTAGTATCTATTAACTAATTATAGCAATAAATGAGTTCTGAATATTTTTATTAGCTGAAAAACCAAACTCTCCAGTGGGGCGAGTTTTTAAAAATTTCTAGAAAAAAAAATCTTGTAGAACTCCCTGCAGATACAAGGAACAACGTAATACTCGTATGTCCATTCACGTGTTTTTTTAATAGATACTCGTACATAGATAGAGCGTAAGCCGCAAACAGTCCCTACTTAATGAGGTACTAACAGACACGTATAGAACTTCAAACGAGTTGATCCAACCAGGCTTATTTATAGTGGTACCACATCTGGTTTGAACAACACTCGTCTTTCAGACGATCTTCCCACGATCGGGGCTATCTCTTCAAGTACCCTTTCAGTTTCATCTGCAGGTCGATTGTGATAGTGCTGATGTAGCTTAACATGTTAGACTAGTTCTCACAATGAAGATGGAGAAATTTACCTATTTGGATGATGAAAGGGATGAATGTTCTGTGTCCCGCGCTCTTCTATGTAGAGCCCACTAGAGTTAAGTTCACATCACAATCTGCGGTGCAACATTCGAATAAAAATAGTTTTAAATAATATATTTTATTAAGACGATTTCAACACGTGATATTTACAAAAAGATCATAATCCACGTCTTATTCAGTCACTTGAAGTTGAACCCCTTATCTGCTTAGCAGATTCTGCCATCACCTCCACACGTGCTACTATTATTTATAATCCCGAGGATACATTGGTGGTCACGAGTGCTCCTAATCGCGTGGAATGAAGTTCGTACTGTATGACAACAAGTCGTATGATATTGAACCGAGTTCCTGACATTTTTATAAGTAGCCCGACATAAAGGCCCATAACTTTATGTAGCTAAACCTATAATTTGTTTGTGAATATCTCATTATTTACCTAGCAAGACGCAATATTATTTACGACGAAACTTGAAATAGGTATTACTTAGACCAGTAGCAACATATATTTTTTTTACACATACATACATATAATCACGCCTTTATCCCTTACGGGGTAGGCAGAGCATCAAGGGCCAATAAAACCTCATGGTGCCACTTCTGACCAATTTTAAGGGTATAGTTGACTTCTATGCTTCTCTGGGAGTGAAAAAAAACGTATAATACTATAGCTGCTTCTCTTCCCGGGCATACTGTACAAGTCAGTAGAGGGACAAGAGGGTTTTGTTATTTTGTAGGCGATGGGCTGACCACCTGTCACTACTAACCGAACTTGTACTCGTACATCTCAACTATACCCTCAACTATTTTTTTTATTAATGAAAATCTTATCCAGAATCCAGACTCTCGTTTTTTTGCTGCCCATCGGTCAAAAAGACGCCCTGATTTTGAAATCTACTTTATAATGATGTAAAGAGGTGATATAATGGGATAAGGATTGGGCAAAAGTTGGAAATGTTCAACTAGTGAACCTACTCTTTCTACCAAAACTTCTTATGCATACTAGTTACAACTGTTTTCAAAGCCCCCTGCTGCCTTCGCAACTAACGTTAATTGCAACAAATGAGTCCAATGATACAAAAATTTTGATGGATCAATCATTTGATATGGCACATATCTCATGAATGATCTAGCACCTATTGTCTTATGATCGTAGTCACTCAATTGTAACACAGTGAAAGGCTCATTGTTCGTATGTGTAGATAAGACTTTAATTACAGATCGACAATCTGGTGCAATGAAATCGAGGTTATTAACTACCTATACAGGGTGATTTTTGGTCGTCAACGTTTCCGAAAACTACGGAATCGCCTCGTCATCACGATTATTTTTCTCCATGGGAAGTGTCCGGTTTCCAAAATAATAGTTGAGTAAATAGACTGCGTTTCTCTGCATAAATGTATATTGACGCGTGTAGCAAGATTTTTTCACGAGAAATAATTAATATCTGTCTATGAAAAAACTAGCATAAACACTGGATCAAGTTTTTTTTTTCAGAAAAATTTACTTCGTTTCCCACCATATTTTTTGGCATAAACTTACTTTATTTGATGTATAGAGTACGTACCCTTTAAGTGTTTGGTTGCCACCGTTAAGGGTGGCAACCAAAAACATTCTGTATAGCAGTACCAACGCTAGAGGGAATATTACCTACCTAGTATTAATATCTAAGAGTTATCAAATTCAATCAAACATTGAAAGTGACACATTGTTACACTCATATTGTTAATTCCTCTTAAATATGAGACACTGGGTCCATGACTTGCTTATCGCCTCACCGGGGAAATTTCTACAAGACTTCGCAAAAGATCAAGGGACTAGAATAATGGTCTTATTTACTCCTAGAAAATTAGCTTTGCCATACGTACTATGAGACAATGCTGCCAGCATTCTGGGTGCCGTTAAAGTGGTTGGCAACTTTGTAAATATATGTTAAATTATGTGTAGAGCTAGTTAGTATAGCTACATAGTTCATGTCTTCAATTTTACTGTATTAATTCACACTTGTAAAGAAAATGGTACTCGTATTTTCTTTTCCTCATTAATTTGATAGAGTGATATTCTTTTCAAAGTCTCTACCATTAGTCTATGAGAATCAAGCTTGTCCAGTATTGTTGCTTCATCTTTGCAGGTCATTTTGCCGGTTCAGCGATTGTTCTTGTTTAACAAAGCGTAGAATATAGCAATTGAGAGACAAAACGTACGCCAACCATGGAAAATCGACGGAACGAAAGAGGTTCCTGGCATTGTCTACTCAACACGTGGCATCTAAACAGTCCTGTAGATGCAGCGCTACTGTCGACATCGTAATTCGTATTAAATAAATGACTTTCTGGTTAATGTTGATAGTCACAGGTCGTCTTCATGTTATAGTACAAGCTACCGTGAATCACTGAGGTTTAGTTGAACGCCATCAACATTGTGGATTCCCACGCCTGCCAATTCTGATTGTTCACGTTCTATGAAATTTATGGTCTGGTGTAGTAAGAGTGGAAAGCTTAAACAGCATCAACAAAATAACTATAATATTTTAAGCAGTTACCGCTAATTTTTTTTTCTAAGCCTAGTTCTATAAGATCAGCATAATGTGACAAAGTTCAAATTAAAATAAAACTTGTTTTGAGGATCTTCTTAGTATAGGATGCTGTTTAATATTTCACGATTTTCGTTTTTTCAAGAACCATATGAATAACCATAACACTTTCCATAACATAAGCAAAGGCACGTGTAGGTCATGAAAGCTCTCAAGCGCTTATAATTTGAGTGCTTTTTTCGACCAAGTGTTTAAAAAGGAGCAGTCCTTTTACCTTTTTAAAACAAAATTAAAGTGGAAAAACAGGAGGAAAAGTTGACAATTTACATTTGACACATTTAAAACAAATTTCCGGAGAAAAAACGCCATTAAATTAATTATAAAAGCTATACTTGATATTGGGCCCTTCTTTATATAATAATATAATAATTAGCTTAGATTAATGATAGGTCTTCGCTCCGAATTATTATTCTAAGATAATTAGTTATATATTTTCTTTTGTTAAAATTTAATTTAAAATTCCAATCACACAGGTTTTACAGGCTTCACTTAGGTCTAAGTATAAGAAACCTATAGATATATTTTTAATTAGGGATGATGGTCGATGGACCAAGGCGGTGACGGAATGGTAGCCAAGGACGCTTTAAGACCGAGGGGCAGACCACCCGCCCGATGGTCAGATGGTATCCGATCACCAGTGGATGAGGTTGGCTCAGGACAGAGGACAGTGGCATAGGGAAGAGGAGGCCTTTACTCAGCAGTGGGCGTAAGAGGCTGTATAGATAGATAGATTTATAATCTACGTATTAGTTATCACATTTCTTCAAGTCTAGGCATTGTCGTATTGGTACCGCAACCATCTCGTTTTTGTGCTGCATTGTGAAGAAGGTTGGTGAGAAAGAGTCTACTTGATTCATATTTGAACACCCCCACTCGTATTTTCATTTGCCCGGCAAGCGCCATCGAGATCAGATTGGGAATCAGGGGCTAAGTATCTACTCCATAAATTACCTTTTGTGCTTTCTGCACAATTTTCTCGAATGTTTGCGTGTATTTATTATACTAAACAAGTAAAGTTTGTGCCTGATTATTTACTTATTTAGTATTCTTTGGTAGTCTTTATTGTACACATAAATTTTTATCATAGACAGTAAGTTGTAAAAAAATAGTACAAAGGCGAGCTTATCTCTAAAAGAGATTTCTTCCAGCAAACCATTAGGTACAAAGAAAATTATTATTTAAATTTTTTAAAAATTATTTACTTATAAATACCCCAAAATATTCAGTACTTTACTCAGAATAATAAAAATACCTACTTAAAATAATTTCGTAGGCTGTTATTATTTGGTAAATCACAAAATACTTTATGGCCGCAATAGATCTATTCCACTTGAAAAGACAATAAAACCCAATCTTTATATTATAATGTGAATTTATTAAATTTTCTTCCCATGCCCACATAGGACAACACACTTATGCATCAGTCACGGTCATTACATGTGGTCACGATTTTAATATAAACTGTCATTATGTTTTGGACATTAGGTTAGACTAAAAGATTTTTTTCCTTAGATTTTTTTCCTTGGGTAGTGAATATGCCGAAGTTCTATTTATTCATTATCGTACGTTACTTTACATATAAAACACCACGTTTTTACTCGCATATAAATTAGGTAAACTAGCCTGCAACTGACGGGGTTTATTTTTCACTAATTACTCCCGCAACTTTTCCGCTAAAGCGTGTTCAAAAGAAAATATGCAAGCGCATTTAAAATTAGTTCATTTACTCGCCTAGAGAGGACGAGGACCTCTAACATCCTCTCAAAAGGGTAACATGCATCGCTGGCGCTATTTATAAATGTTCCGCTTTACGCTTAAAAAACAACTTTTTTTCGTTGCACTCCTGTTCAACGGAGCGCACGCGCACCTGCGCGCGTCCTCACAGCTGATTGGTCGGTGCAGTAGACTAGACATTCATGTTATATCTGTTCCTATTGCCTTAGATTGCAGGCCACCCTTGATGGTTTATTTGTATTTATTTTTATAAATTTGATGGTACAAAGAATAAAATGTTTAAGCCAATACGAAAAGCTTGAAGTTCCAACAAATATAGAATTTTATTGAAAAAGATGCTTAAAAAGGATTATATTAGAGTCCGTTTCATAGAATACTAACTCCATGCCTAATTTCGGAACTAACATTTTTTTTTGTGCATTGGTACACGGGACAATGTAGTCATACTCATACGAGTAGTACGACCTAACTCCATTATAAAAATAGTCTTATCTCAAATTATCTGAACACATCCAGAGTCTGCCGTCATAAAAATACTCGGCAGTTCGCGGCATCCCCATGTAAGTACCATTTATTCAAGCTCCTATAACAATGTAAGGAAAAATACTACTGGACATTCGTAGGAGCCATTTCATCGGATGCCAGTATCCCTGATGCTATCGGAAATTGACAGCGGCTTCGGTAGCTGAGGAATGTCAACTGGTTTCTTTTACCGGAGATCTGGAGCAGTTCACTTTGATACGCCGCCACGAGGAAGGCGAAGTGCAATTAGATCTACGAGTAGTTCGAAATTGCTGGTATTTAGACGTGTTTAGACTTCGTGTGCTGACCAATTTGATCGGCTGATTGGACCTTTAATTGCCCACAGATAGTTTTCTTACTTCATGTTTCATGTACCTACCGGTCGGTTGATGACTGGTTGATTTAGTAGCGTGGCTGTCGGACTTATAGGTACAGGGTGTAACAGAAGAAGTACTTTTATTAATCGTAATGCAGTGACAATAACCTACTAATAGTCAACTACCAATAGTTTTCTAGATTAGGATAAATAAAATGTAAAAAGACTCCTATCTGAATGAATATCATCATCATCATTTACAGCCCTGAGAAGTCCACTGTTGGACATAGGCCTCCCCCAACAACCTCCACTCCGACCGGTCGGAAGCAGCCTGCATCCAACCGAAGCCCGCGACCTTGGCCAGGTCATCCGTCCACCTCGCGGGTGGCCTACCCACGCTGCGCTTGCCGATACATGGTATCCACTCTAGAACTTTCCGACTCCATCGGCCATCAGTTCTTCGAGCTATGTGCCCTGCCCATTGCCACTTCAGCTTGCTGGACCGTTGAGTTATGTCGGTGATCTTTGTACGTTTGCGGATCTCCTCATTTCTGATTCGATCACGCAGAGAGATCCCAAGCATAGCTCCATTATAATAACTTTTTTAACCTTTTTTAACTTTTTTAATTAACCCGACAGGGTGACTGTCGGACTTGATTGGTACTACAATAGTACCAATAGTTCATGAAGACAAATAATTTTTTATGACAGCAAATTAATTATAATGGAGCTATGCTTGGGATCTCTCTGCGTGATCGAATCAGAAATGAGGAGATATACGCCCTCAGAAAACAATTTAAAAAACACCTATTCCGTTTCCGGATGGTGTTTGTCACCGTTACTAGAAAAAGCCTAGATACTCGTACGTGGTTAATAGTGGGAGTGACTTATCACAATAATCAATTCACCTTCCTAAACCTGTCCATTTGTTAATGGGACTTTAGACAGATCTACAAACTTAAATCTACAATTTTAAACAAGTCATGTCCACCTAAAAAGCATTACGCGGAGTTTTATAAATAAATAGAAAGTGGCGCCCCATATTAATGAAACGTTAAGTTGGTAAAGGTGTACACGTGGCCGGTTGCAACAAAATGTTATCAACGATTGTCAATCTAAGTATGTCCGCGTTTCAAAAGTAGCCGTCAAAGCTGTGCTGTGGCTTTTTAATCATTTGTTTAAGAAGTCTTGACTTCAAGATCTGGTGGTGTGATTATTGAAGACTAATAATAGTTTAGACAAAGTAAATGTTTCGATAGGCCATCTTAATTACGTCCATAAGTTACCATCGCGAGTTTTCAATCTTCACGCAGAGTTTCTTTACATAAAAATTGGTGTATCTCATATACTTAAAGAAACCGACGGCATAAAAATTTTTGTCACTTGACTCAATCTCAAATGCGACAAGCCGACTCTAGAGCGTGCCAAAAAAATATACATACAAAGTTACATACAAAAATACACTTGAAAAACATTATATCCTCCTCCAATGCAGTTATAATAAATAGCAATAATCATTCGTACATACATCGTGGTCCCCAAAACGTAGCTGTCCCATTACAAATAAAGACTCCTACCCCCGATTGATATTCAACAGGTGCATTTGAGTTTCGCTTAGTAACTCAATGCCTATCAATGAGACAATAAAATCAGTAAATAGCCTGTGATTGAATTCAAATTGCAAGCAATAACTCATCGGAGCAGAACATAGTCTACTTTATATTATTTTCTTTACAAGCATGTTATTGTTTTATGCTGCTATCTCCTGCTATTGTTTGAAACATATGCGTAGGCTTAACATTCTAAGATTATTTTTTATAAGAATAGCTTATGAAATCTATCATCATGCGAGATGTGATCTCCATAGAATTAATGATGCCGCCATACTTTCATATCTTGATATGTGCATTGAGCATCGATCAATAGAATTATTAGGTAATCGATATTACTGTATCTTTATAACTGAAAATTTTCTATCGATAATTTGATTGGTTAAGGAGACAATGTAACTATAATATAATAAGAAAACATTATTGTCCACATGTAGGGTCATCATCATCAGCCTATTGCAGTCCACTGCTAGACGTAATCCTCCCCCAGGGCACGCCACAAGACTGCCATGGGAGGTATTTGCTCATAGTCACCGCGCTGGGCAGTCGGGTTGGTGACCGCAGTTTGTATTTTGGACTATGTTGTCAATATGTAGGGTATTGGAGCGTTAAAAGAGTAGATTATAAGAAAAGGAAAGAAAGGACATATGACAAGTAAATTCTTTGAATGACAGAACTTTTGCCAAGTGAAAATCCTAATATTCGTATATTTTAAATATTTTACACGTACCTGTCTTTTCTAATTTCAGTACTTTCCATCCAAACACATTTATAACAATAAAATGGTCTGCACAATAGTTCGTATTTACGTCTACATTTTGTTTATTAAGTTTCAATAAGCAGTAAATGCAAAACCAAATAAGATTGAATCGGTTCTCCCATAAAGAGCAGGGTATAAACCCTCCTCCCAATTTCCTCTGCCAACTTCGATAAGGCCTCCATATTATTTTGGTTACCAGACGATAAATAACTGGCGAATTGCCTTCTTAATTAGTTTTAAAGAACTGGTTTTATTTAAATTCCCGACACGTCCAAAAAGGTCAGCCTTGGACCAATTAGCAGTATTTTAGTCATATTTTATTTATTGATACGTATTATTTAATTAAAAAAATTGAAAAAATTCCTCACCCGAGTGGGAATCGAACCCACGACGTATATTGCTGCACCCAAATACTAACTAATTCCAAACATATAAAACACAAAATCTAGACTCTCTAAGTGTCTTTAACCCACTACATGTTTCACCAAATATTTCATTTGAACGGAGGCACTAGGTGCTCAGTGATCAGAATATATCCTTACGAATCATAAATTCTAAAACTTAAAGAAACCTAATTTCTGTTGAAATAGAGTTGAAGGAAAACAATAAACTTAATTTATGTTAGTCGTATTGTTAGACCAGAACTTCCAAGTTTCTAATAGGACTTGTGATTAGATCTCCTATCCGAAATATATCTATAAACCCTATTAAACCTGAACTAGGTAACTTTCTATCCAGGTTCTTGTTAGTAGGCAACAAAGGATATCAAATAGCCGCTATCACTTAAGTTTGCAACTTTAGAAACTTACATAATTTGAAAAGTTTACAAGTTTCGAGAAAATTCTCTTTCACACTGCAGCAGGAGTTTAATAGAATCTTTTTCAGAGTTCCATGCTCAATATTAATAACCCAATAAATTAGCTACGAGGCGTATAGTGCGTTTAACGCTGATTTCATTATGGGATTTTTATTGCATTTGCCTACTTAAAATCGGAGGATCATAATATTATTTCACTTCTTTTATGTTAAGGTCAGCTTTATAGTTGCATACACGTTATGATACACATTTACTTTAATAATCCTTGTTATTAATATTCCATTATCCAAATTAACTAACTATGGATGTACCTTATCTTTGTTCGGTGTTGCCAATACAGACACAGTTCAATTTTATTTGTTTCATATACTATGTAATGTATCTTTTTTCGTCATTATTTACGTGAATAACTATAAAAAGTGATACACATTTTCACTAACTTCTTTACATTGCGTTTTAATTTCAATTGATGTAAGTGCTTAGTCCCCCAAACATTTTTTTCTCAATGCCTATTAATTTGTAAGTAACATCCCACTCTCGTAAATATCGGTACTTTTAAATAGTGGGCGTTAATTAACCGAAGACCAGTGATGCCGGCCATAAAAATACCTTTATTTGTTTATTGATCAGATAATACCAGACCACGGTAGCTGTGGGAAGTGTTTACTATGTCCATTTATTGGTGCAGATGCTTCTTCGGTATCGACTATAGTAATTAATTGTATGTCTAAATATATTTTCAAATTTATGACATCAGTGGCAGATCAATACTGGTTTTCTATGTCGCTGTAAGAAACTTACATGTCAGCACGAAATCCCGAAAATAGGACTTAGGATTAACTTTTATCCGCGACTCCATCCGCGTCGATACGAAAGACATCGATGTCGAAAGACAGAGACTGGGTCTAAGGATAATAATAATCATACCTAGACCAAAACAAAGAATCAGAGAAATTCTTTAGGCGCCCTCATTTCTTGCCATCATTTCCTTTTTAACAACAGGTGATGGTGTTTCTTATCAGAATTGTCTACAGTCACCAGACCACCTTTTTGCCGGTACCTACGCTATCATTTTTTCCCGACAATATGGGCGCGTGACAGCTCGCGGGTACTTCGAGCTCCACTCCAAACTACTTCCACGATCAGCTAGCTCTATGTCAACTTTATGCAACTACATTTAGAACACCTTTCAAATCAACCTTTTCTGGATGACTCAAGGGGACGACGTAGATCCTAAAAAATCGTCAGTTCATCGTTAACTTTGGACAAATTTGTGTTTTAAACTTGGGCGTTACGGCAGAGTTTTGAATAAATGAGATTTTAAAGATTCGTTCCGGCAAAATAATCGGGCTTTCAGCAATAAAACGACACAATGGAGCGGTCAATGTGTCTCGTGCCACAATTTTTGTTGTTTGGCCCAAAGGGATTTTTTCCTGTACGACAAGAATTTTTGTGTTAACCGCGTCGGGGAGCACAATGTGATTTAAGTTTCATCAAAATGTCATCGATCTCACGAATTTACTGTAACTTTTGGAGAGGGCTTTTTGATGTTTTTTTTTTGTGGTACCCTAGTGAATTTTATTACACCAACTGTACAAAACCATGACATGTGGTTGGCCGGAACAATGTACCGAACTTCAGCAAGTAGCCACGAAGAATAAGTTTCATATTTCGGAATATGCTGCATAATTTGCTACAAATCTAACACGAAGACGGAATAAGATCCGACGTTTTATTTAACACTTTCCTTTACTCTCTAAGCTTGGTGAAATAGGCAAAATTAAACTAAATTCATTTGTTTGTTATTCAAGGCCGTCGAAACCCTTTTGTTTGAAGTCATTTGATTAAGTTTTATTGTTATCTCTCGCAGTCAATTATTTTGTTGACGATGATTTAAAAAAGCCTTGGCTTTAAAATTTTATATTCACGAGATACTTTTTCCTTTCAACATAAAACACTGGTCACATCTGAACTACAAATATATCGGCTTCATCTCCTTCCGTACGTGTCGTAAGAGTCTTTAGAGAATTTGTCAGTGATCATTTATATCTATCTCTGCTTTGCTAAACGTGGCTGTGGGATCTCTTTTATGATCCCAAGTTCTGACTATCCCATTTCGGGAACAGAGACGTGTATATGAATGTATGTAAAAACACTGGTTCTCGGTCTGACTATATGATGTAACTATACAGGATGTTTTTTCGTTGCCATCCTTAGCGAAGGGTACGTTACTCTAACATCAAATAAAGTAAGTTTATGCCAAAAAAATAGTTGGGAAAAGATGAAAAAAAAATGAAACTTATTTTTAATTACTTGATCGTACGAAATTTATAGTGTTCAGTCAGTGTTTATGTTAGTTTTTTTATAGACAGATATTAATAATTATTTTTCGTAAAAAAATCTTGCTACGCGTGTCTATGTGCATTTATGCAGAAAAACGCAGTCTATTTACTCAACTTTGGACCATAATATCTTGGGAACCAGACACTTCCCAGGTATGATTCCATGGAGAAAAATACGATTTACGATTGAACTATTTACGAGCGATGAACAATAAAATACGAGGAACATATTCTGAACTCTCCTTAGCGGCTCCAGTGCGGTCAGTTTCAATCAAGATAATTTATATTTGCGAGCTAGGTTACCAGTTTGTTGATTTAAATATAGTATAGGCTAAAATGGAACAATTCATAAGATACAACGATTGGATTATTTGGAACAAGTCACACAAGCCACAGGAGTTAGATTATAACAAAATACGTTTCGTATGATTATCAGTGTAATATTATAATTCGTGACTATGTGACCATTCCAACCCGAAACCTTTTTATATAATTTATTTCCCTGCTTTAAAGATCGACTAATCCATTCTGCTAAGGTCTGTTTTACTCTATAGGTACAGTTAAAACTTCTTGGGATAAGCCCCATTTGTCGAGATAAGCTTGTAAATTCATCATGACAATTTATTAGAGACTTGGAGGATAGCTTGAGTAGATAATTAGGTACTGTTAAAATATAAACTTTTTCGGTCACATTCATCTAGGAGCGACGAATGGTTTTCACGCGTTCTTTGTGTCTGCTTTTGCTATATTTGGTGCGTTTTGTAGCTTGCTTGCAGCTTCTCGGATATTAGCTGCATATATTATGGCAATTAGTTCCTATATGCTTATCACAAATTGATACATAAATTAATATAACACATGCGAATATTTCGTGATAAAAATGTGTACTTATGATAATACTAATATAAATAAATAGAATTAAAACTAATCATAAACAAAAATATAAGACATCAAACAATTCTGTTGTTAGATAATTTACGTTTTTTCTTACGAAGGTCTGGCATGAATAGTAAATCAATTCACAAAATTATTGTTCCGCTACCTTCTGTAAATAAAACCATACCTTAGTAGCAGTTATTCCACCTCTCTCTTCAAATGTATAGGGAACCTTCTAGAATTTCTCGGACACCCTTTATAATTCACTCCTAAAACGAGTCTAGAAGGAAAGTCCGAGCAGCCTATGTCTCCCAGCTATAAACGGTACATGGTTTGCATTGTTATGCAGAACTAACGGTGTAATACAGGAGCATACTTTATAATATCTAGGTGTGCCATTAACCATATTATGTTCTGTAGTGTTAAACAAATTTTTCCTCAAAATTACCTAAAAATGTTTGGATGTTCTTATTCCTTCATGTACGTAAATAATTAATATCAGTATCGTAATTATAAAAGAAAATATTCAGTGGCGAGCTTGTCTCTAAAATATTATTTTAATTTCTTTAGAGAAAACAGCCGTTTTACTTTTGGCAACAGTGTAGTGTTGATACACTTATGTAAGATTTATTCAGGAATTAGAATGTAAAAGAACTTCCTTGTTATGTCTTGAAACTTTGACGGTCTCGATCTACTCGTATAGTACCTTCCTATACATGATTTTTGGTCGTCAACGTTCCCGAAAATTACGGAATCTCCTCATCATCACGATCATTTTTCTCCATGAAAGCATACCTGGGAAGTGTCTGGTTTCCAAAATATTAGGGTCCAAAGTTAAGTAAATAGACTGCGTTTTTCTACATAAATTCACATTGATGCGTGTAGCAAGATTTTTTCACGAGAAATTTAGTATCTGTCTATGAAAAAACCAGCATAAACAATATAAATTTCGCCCGATCAAGTAATGAAAAAAAAAATTTTTTTCAAAAAAATTTACATCATTTCCCAGCATTTTTTTGGTATAAATTCACTTTATTTGATGTATACAGTACGTACCCTTTGTTAAGGGTGGCAACTAAAAAACATCCTGTATACATGGAAATGTTATGCCCTAACGGGTTTACTTAAAAAACTAGCCTTCTTGGTTATTAGAATTTCAGATATTTCTTAGAATAATCAATGATCTGACTTTTAGTTAAGATCTACGATTACACCTAAGAGTAAATATTACCTACTAGTGGACGCCCGCGACTTCGTCCACGTAGACTGACGAAAAAATAAAATGTCTAAATTATCCAGGGTAAAAATATTTTCCCTTGATAAAAAGTAGCCAATGTATGTAGTTAATCCAGGTTATCAGCTAACTCCATACCAAATTTTATTAAAATCGCTCCAGCCGTTTTTACGCGAGAGAGTAACAAACATCCATCCATCTATACTTACAAACTTTCGCGTTTATAATATTAGTAGGATAGTTTCGAAAGTCTTCTAACAATCTGGTTCACTACAATGTAGTCATGTCATAACTCTAACGAAAACTTTAATAAAACAATAAATATTAAACTGTTCTCGTTTATAGGTAGTTCCATTGAAGTGTAATTAGTTGCTCCTGCAATAAATCATGCTAGTAAATTAAAGTAATAACTCCACTCTGGCGCGCCTTCAACATCGTATATTCTATCGATGAAATATAAGCATTACATTTATTTTCCCTCGAAGCTAAAAATCTTATTGCTATGAAAAATTTCATAGTCTGTATCCAGAAATTAATTATAATTTATTATAAAGCATAGTGATTGTAAACCACATGAGTAGGTACATAGGCGGAAATCTAGATAACACTTTCAAATAGATACGTAATAAGAGTCAACACTATTAAGTAGATAACCCTTCGATCAAATATAATGATCGAAGAGATAACCCTAAAGATCTCAAATCTTTATGGCCTACAGATAGATTTTTTGTTTTTGCACAGATGGGTTTCACTAGAATACATCATCATCAGCTACATATCCTTCCGTGCATGCCCTAAGAGTCGTTTGGGGAATTTAGGGGCGTGCTCTCAGGCGATAAGCAAGCAACTTGTCACCAAACATTTACATCTGAATGCTAAACGTGGCTTTAGGGTAGGGTTGCCATCTCTAAACTTTGAAAACCAGGATTTGAAAAAGAAATACCAGGACATTTCGATTAAAAGCCACGACTATACATGTGCGAGCCCAGTGACAATACGATTGGGGCGAGTTAGTGGCGTGCGAATTTTAAAACATAGGTATTTAACACATTCAGTGCCGGCGATTACGTATTTGCTTCTTTTAGGCATTCTAGAGATGCCGCTGACGCTTATTTGCGTCGTCGCACTAGGCGTTCACCTGATGTCGGCACTCTTAGAAATTCTGCCTACAGCGAATGTGTCAGGACTCTAAAACTCAGGACGATGCTTAAAAACTATCCAGGACAGCCCAGGACACCCCAAAAAGCAGGACATGTGTTGGGAAAACAGGACGATTGACAACCCTACTGTAAAAACAGGACCCCTTTTCGTGACCCAACATTCCTGGATTTTGTTTGGGATCACAGCCGTGTGTATAACATGTATGTATGTATGTAAAACAAAATATAGTCCAATTTTATAAATATTTTAGTATGTTCAGTTTGTTGCCAGTACCGGCACCACACTGCATTGCGACTCCGCTGAAAAATAATAGGATAACTGCATTGTAATTCAATCTTTATTCTCTTAGAACATAAATGCTAGTATTGTTTAGTATTCTTCCCAATTCCTACACCTTAGCTCAGGCCCTCACGTAAAAGCAATCTGTTATCTGAATATAAAAGTCTGGCAGTGTAAGTTCCCGATAATAAAGAAACAAAAATATTAGCCTAGCGAAGTAAGTAGGTAAATAAATTCTTCGGTTACAAGTACCTACCTAACCTAGTCTTGAGGTGGCAATTCAGATTTTTTTTAATGTATATTTTCTGAATTCAACAACTTTTTCTTTATGATATCTCTGTATATCAGATAGCCAAATAATTATGTTTCGGCCATTTGATGTTGTAGTTTAGCTTTGGTGATGTGCTCTGGTAGTGTTTGTGGTCTAATATAAGTACATAGCCTTCCATATTGCCCACGAGAGGGTAGACCATATATTATAGTTACGACAGGGCAGGTGTGACTTATACCCCAAGCCGCCAAGAGCATCCGATGGTCTGGTCTTCCCCTCCCTGATAACATAACGGTTTGGTAATCTAGTTTTTAATTATCATGCAATGCCTTTAAAGTTCTCGTTCTTTTAATAAAAGTAAAGCACAGATGATACAAAAGGAGACCCAAAACGTATGAACCAGAGATCGCACCTCCTTTTATGAAATATAATATTTTGTTCCCAACCAAAACAATGCATACCTTTTGTTTATTGTCTTCCGTATAAATGCCACCTGCAGTTCGATGTGGGCTACACATAATATAAAGGAAACGAGGGTATTTATTACAAAATCCCTCTATGAAGGACGCTTCCCGCGGTGCCTGTCTCATTGCCTTAGCACGATGCTGTTAAGCTGGTATATCTATGGCTTAATGGTTGTAAGGAGCTCAGGATATCATGAATATGTAAGGTAGTAATGACGCATCTATGCGTCTGACATACCTGAGAGTAAAGTAAGTAAAAGTAAAGTAAGAACTAATAGTTTACCTCGTCTGTAATGGAGGGTTATATATGTGGTAGCGACGACGTTTTAAACTATTATTCAGTAGATTCCTATTAGATTTACATACATCAATGAAATGGGGTGGCCAAAACTACAGTATCATAAAGGAGATTCCATAGACACGCTTACCATAGCCTCTTAGATTTATTACTAGAAATATTCTTAAAGATGGTATGCAGCGAGAAACCGCAATAGAATTTCCTCGATTTGTCAGAAACAATATGTACTCCTTTTTCACAGGAGATGATTAGTTTTCCACCATTATAACTAGAGTTTTCATGTGCCCATATCCTTCGTAGTTGTATCAAGAGAGTAGCAGGTCAAAGTATGAAGCCTAGAGAATACAAAATGTCCTGTCAACGGGTCGCTCTTACTGAGTGTACTCTTGAAAATTAATGATGCACATAAAGGGAAGGAGTGATTGTTATCATGAATCACCGTGAAAACTTCGTCTTTACTCTTTGAACACGATTTTTTTTTTCGCAGAAATATGATGTGAAATAACAAAATTGTTTACTTTTGTACAGTTTCTTGAAACAGAATACTATTTTATTTTCGAAGTTTATCTGTGTATTGAATAGGTATACAACATCTTATTCTTGGCTTGTTTTTTTTTTATTATTATTATTACTTTACAATCAATCATTACATAGGTGTAAAAAACAGGAACACCACTTAAACCATTGAGGTTTGTGTGTTTATAAAGCTTTTTATAAAGCATGGATGTGGCCATGACATAAACACATCTCGTTTCGGACACCGCTTCATATGTCCTACATAGAGTCGCTACCAAATAAATACGAAAGTCGCTTAAATTTATTTTTTACCCGACTTCGCCAGAAGGAGGGTTATGTTTTTCGAGTTGTGTGTATGTGTATGTTTGTATGTAGGTATGTATATTTATTTAGCATGATGCTCTAGATCCTAAACGGCTTGTCGCATTTGAGCTTAAGAGGTGTTATTAGATTCGTCATCGTAAGACACTGGGTCAAAAAAATTACGCAGTCGGGTTTTTTCTTTAAATAAATGACGTTATTAAATAAGTACGAGTATATAGTACAACATTTCAATGAAGAAGGCATCCAAATTCAGCATCTCTAATGGAATTGTGCATTCTATTCTCATCCCGAAGCTTGTTCGCTGACTAGTCTGTTGGCAGCCCGGTCCTTATCTAAGGCTGAGCTCACGGTTCTTACAACAGCGAGAGGAAGCCCGCGTTGCTCTTAAGACAGCGAGTGATAAAGTATCAGATCACTGGATAAGGTCATAAAATTTTTACTATCCTGTACGTAGTTAGATTTGCCTATGTTCAGCAGTGGACTTCTCATTGCAGAAACGACGACTAAGTTAGATGGGTGCTTTGACCGCGGAGGTTTTAACATTTTTCGTAGTGCACTTTTTACACTATACGCACGGTGAAGACAAAGGTTTTTAGTATTGAATGGATATTTGAACCTACAATATATATTGAAAGAAAGGTACTTCTTAGATGTAGCAAAAAGACAAGTTGGATAAGAAATGAGTGGATCATCATAAGTGATGTAAAATGAAAACTATCTGCTACAGTCGCCGCTACCTTAAGACTATGAGTCCACAACCTATTTTAGATGTTGAGACCTCTCAGGCCTTTCATTGTATCTTAATTGCTAAAGCCTCAGGCAGTGACAAAAATGTAGTAATTCATAGCGACTTTTGATTGGTTTTATAAGTAGTGGTTTTGATTATTTTTATTGAGCATGAAATATTACGGACTTACCATAATGATAAATGTTTATAATATTAGATGAAATCATTATCATACGAAAATTAGTAATAAAGAACTTTTGTATAATAAGGTATTTGATCTAAGCGTGACTTTTGTTAAGGAATAAAAAATTAAGAGTAGCAGGTTGGAGTTATCCAGTGGAAGAGGAAAGTAGTCTTTTGTTTGGCTTCGATTTATCATCCGTGGGGTAAGCACGAACGTTTTTACGCGGCGTAACGCTAGCGACTCGCTAAAAAAATCTATGTGATTTGACAGTTTGACGTTACGAATTATCGAGAGGTTCGTGCTTACCCCACAGTTGTCACAAAATATTTATGTTGTTAAATATTAGCTATCGATTGATATCTCTAACTACCTATTCGGCTTTAATTTGTCTTGGACCATTTTTTCCAACGCTCAGATAGCCTATCTGAAGAATAAAGTTGATGCTGTCCAGGGCCGGCCCGCCCATACGGCGAACGGAGCAGTCGCTCCAGGCGCCAAACGGCGAGGGCGCCTAAATGGTAAAGATATAGGTATATATTATTAGGAGCAAACAGGAGAGGCGCCATAATTGGATCTCGCTCCATTCTAAAATTTACTTCGGGTCGGTGCTGATGCTGTCTTTCTCTCAAACTTGATCATGAACTTGTTTTTCTGTATACAATAAAGAATTAAATACTACATCAACTTTATCCTTCATATATACTTAGGTATCTGACCATTGAAAGTCCTAAGCAAAATTTGGGTACCTAGTTAGCTAAAATACGAATAAATTTTCTAGTTGAGAACTCCACCTTTATCAGTAGAAGATACACACAGGTGAAAATATTTCAATCCTTTACGAATAAACTTATACGAATAAATTTTCTAGTTGAGAACTCCACCACCAACAGTAGAAGATACATGCAGGTGAAAATATTTCAATCCTTTAAATATAAAACCACTTCCCTAATGAAATTTAATGGTGACGATAGCGCGGTTTATCTCGTCCGCCGAGCTGAAAATATTTTACACCTGAGTTTGGGATTAATTAAAATTGAAAAGTCTCTGCGAATATGTAGTTTAATATCCAGCTGCTGCGAAATTATTTTTTATTTCAATTCTTCATTTCCTCGTGTATATCCAATCTTAGTAATAATTTAAATGTGAAAATTTATGACAATAGATGTTCGGTTAATCTTTCACGCAAAAACTCCAAATTTTTATAAAAAGTTGCTGTTTAGACCATGTAGGCTATATGCACATAGGGATAATACATACTATGGACATACCTTATGTTAAAAAAGTAACGAGGGTAGGTAAAGTCGCGGCCGGCTGCTAATTACCTATAAGTATTCAATCTAGAGCACAACCTTTATTAACCGTATTGATCAATCCTTATTCTTATAACAAAAAATCGGTTGTTTCGGCTGCTAATTAAAAAACCTCTTCCAACACCTGAAGTATTTTTATCCACTCATTAATAACTGCCTAGTTCTCCATTTGAATACATTATTTAAAAGTTTATGTTTGTGCTGCACAACGGAAGTTGAAAAGTTTAGCTTATTTTCATAATAGTCCATTTGTACGAGTATCATAATATCATTGTCATGAAAGGACCGACACGCCATAGAACGATGTCGAGACATAGGTGACTGAGGTGACTGCTCGGGGCCCTGGAGCGGACAATAGCCTTTTGTAAGGTATATTATGTAACATTTCACCACTTTAGTAGGTAGGTATAAGTTATACAGGACTACCAAGTCACATTATAGTAAGTAATAAGAAATAATGGAACTATGTTAACATTAAAACACTAACTAAAACACACTGTTGCTCTAAATGTTGTTTGTCTATCATCTTTTCAAGAAATGTACAGTCTAGTTTTGTTACTAATATTGCTTATTTTGTTCACGAAACATCTAATAAAATCCTCTCTAGTGGTTTGTTAGAACATTTCTGATTATTACCGCCAACCAATCACTATAAAGGATTTTGTTAGATGTTTGGAAAAATATTCACAGCAAACCCGTCATTAATATAATCATCATTTAAGCCGTTAAGTCCACTGCTGAACATAAGTCTCTCCCAACAACCTCCACTACGAGCGAAGAAGCCTGCATCCAGCAGATACCTGCAGTCCTGACTAGTCACACTATAAGAAAACCTTCGAAGGATAGGCTAATTAGTCCGTGCCTGTAGCTAATTTTAACTGACTAATGTTAAGTACATTTTTCTATTTATGTAAATAAATCTGCAATAGGTCAGGTAATTTATTCAGCAGAAATACCACAAATTATGGAATAATCTCTGATAAATTCACTAGTTGGCATTCCACATCCCTGTCCCTGTGGGTAGGGTAGGAAACCCTATGCAAATGGCACGCGCCATGTTGTTCACAACACAATGTTTGCCTGATTGTAGTGTTGCCGAACTATCGATAGTTTGACTATCGATAGTTGACCTCGAAAATCATCTATAATATCGATAGGTCTATCGATACTATCGATAGCCCCGTGAGGGTCAATACTATTGAAACACAGTAATACTATCGATAGTATCGATAGTATTGAAGCTCAATATTGACGTTACTATCGATAGTTTCGATAGTATCGGTCATGAATATTGTAATAATAATCGATACTATCGATAGCGGTCGATAGTTCAATAGTATTGTGTATGAATATTGGTTGATGTAGCTACTTAAATATTTTGAGGCTGTTATCTTGATGTAACTAATTCATGTGAAGTGACCTGTATACAAATACTAAATGTAAAAAAATGTTAAATATTAAAAATAAAACCGTATACTTAAAGTAAAATAGTGCAACAGTATTTAAGGAGGATTTTATCAATTTACTTGTAATTTACTGTTGTCACCTTAAATGACAATAAAAATTATTTATACGCAAATGTTTAAAAACCTTAAAACCATCTCATATCCTGTAGGCCACTAGCTAGACAATTATGGTATTAGCAATACTATTGAGGAAAAGGTCACTATCGATGGGATAAAACTATCGATTGTATCATTACTATCGATAGTATCGATTGTTATTGCAATATTCAGGAACAATAGTATCGATACTATCGATAGTATTGCTGTGTGTCAATAGTATTGCCCCTCACGGGGCTATCAATACTATTGTTTTTGCCCAACTATCGATAATGGACTATCGACGGCAACACTACCTGATTGACATTGTATTCACCCATGTTATAATAGAATAGGTAAGTATACCTACCTAGGTATTAACATACTGGATGCAAAAAGACAATTTTGTTCGTTTAATACCTCGTATTTTTTGTAACATCACGATCATTTTTTTCTATGGAAGCACCCCTGGGAAACCACGGGTTTCCAAGATATTGAGGTCCAAACTTACATGAATATCAGCATTTTTTTTTTATAAATCCATCTGGAAACAGTAAACAAAAAATTTTTTTAAAGAGACCATATTAATATTTTAAAATGTTAGTTTTGTATGTACATTTGTCAAAATACATTGCTTGCAATAAAAAAAATTAAATAATTTTTTTCGTTTCCCAGGGTTGGTTCCGTAGAAAAAAATGATCGTTACGTTACAAAGAATACGAGGTATTAAAATAACAACGTTGTCTTTTTACAACCTGTATATAGGTAACAATTTATTATTGTAAATTAAATTCATTAATAAATCAGAGAAATAGTACTAGGCTAAACTGTGCGTGCAAGAAAAATATCATGAACATGTAAGTCTGTGAAGCCAAAAAGGTATACCAGGACCATAGTATCAGCATTGCACCCGTGCGAAGCCGGGGCGGGTCGCTACCGCTAGTTATTTCCGAACTACACAATAATAGCATGCCATCATTTGTTTTCGATAACTCCATGGCTTAATTCGTCATGACATGAATCTGAATGCTCGGCAGTTATAGATTTTAATTAATTTAGAGCTTCATTAGTAGAGATATATTCGATATAATTAAACCCATGAATTTAATAGTTATTGCAAATAATATCTTACTGTTATGATTTGTACAGTACCTAGGTAATTTATTGAATTTATATCCGAGTAGGTAAACATCATGTTCAGCTCACAGTTGTGCATATGGAGTAAAGTAAAGAATCTATTCCCATTTTGAAACTTGAAATCACATGTTTACTTTTTCAAAATATGTGTTTTCGAGTCACAAATTTTGTAGATAGGTTTTTATGACTTTTTTATTATAACCCATAGGTTACATCTTCTACCTATAGTTACCTACTTACTTAAGTAGATAATTTACTTCTTTCTTAGTAATGCTTAATGTATGTCACTTATCATACACACGTACTAGGTTCAGTTTCAATAGGCTTGCGCACGCGACGCTGCACAAAGCTGAATACACAGTGTAGGTATAGGTACTGTATTTTCATAAAAGAAAATGAATACGTGGTTAAACTTTAAAACTAATCACTTTCTGAGGAAGTCCGATTACCTAAATTTTAAAGATAACTCATAGACGAAGCTGCACCTAGACTTGCCTGCCTACATGTGGCTCACACATGTAGATTAGATCGTGGCAAAAGCCCTTCGGATGGTCATTGCAGTTATACTATTTCAAGGTATATGAAGAGCCTCCCATTTAAAAACGAAAGCAACTGGTATGTAATTAACAGGGTTGCCCGAGTACCTGGATATCTTATTTTTATACAAGTTTTAATGGAAGCCCAGTAACTTTTCCAATCCTCAGGGTTCACACCAGTTTAGAAGTCAACTCACGCCAATATGCCCTTGAAATTACATCTAGGATCCCATTCAGAGAACCTTCGCAAATCGTTTGTGTAATGTTTCTATTCTGTTCAGAGCCTAATGTTAAGCCTATAAATAAAATAAACCTACCCTGGCCTTAAAGCTCAGCCTAAAGCAACCCAGATTAAGGACCGGTTATCAACAGCGTGCGCTCTGCGGCCGGGGGCGGCCGGTGCATAGCTAATGTCCAAGATTGGCATCTATTGTCCACTTAATAATACGGGAGCGGCCGACTGAGGTCATGGTACCGATTGCAGAAAGTGGGAAGTTTGAGAGCTTTCACATAGTCAGAAATAGGACACAACGCAGCTTTGTGAAGGTAAGTATAAGTTACCTTTAAACTATAGTTTCTACAACGGCAGTGTAAGTGTAGGTAGGAGGTGGATGCTGTACGACAAGGGTGCTGGCGGGTTTGATTCATATGCCCATGGTTCAGTAGAAGTGGTGGTTATATGTATAGTATATAACGGAGGCTCTGGCACTAATAGCTTAAATACGAGTATTATATGTATATACCTCACCTAGAATGACTTGGAAACATTTCTCAATGACTTCGTTACCGGTTGCCCCCTTTTATTTCTATGGGAAAATGGGTATGTATTCGGTTTCAGTAAAATTACGTAAGTACTTTTCGTATTAGATCTGTAACAGTAGGGTAAGCACAAACCTTTATACGCGCCGCGCCGCGCTCCGTAACGCTATCGTCTTGCAAGCAAAACCTATGAGATATGACAGTTAGTGTAATGGACTATCGAGAGGTTCATGCTTGCCCTCACTGATCATGTGTTCCCGTAGTCAACGCAGAGTCACAAAGAACACGCTAGTGCAAACACAAGTAGGTTGTTAACATGTAACTCATATAAGTATATTGTTTGATATATCTACACGTATCTCACACTCTCGTTCCCACATTATTAGCGGAGGCAAGCGGCAGCCATTTTTTTAGGATTCCGCGTAGCAATTTTACGGCCGATGCGGGTAGTGACCCTGCCTGCGACCTAGGTCTTGGGTTCGATCCCGGTAGGTGCACATTGATATGATGAATATCTGTTTGTTTCCGACATGGATGTTTCTATACTTATCTATGTATTTATATACCTGGTACCCACGAACGTGATTTAATGTGGGACGTGTGTGTTGCGTAAAAAAAAAAAAAAAAAAAATATATGCATATATTATTCACGTTGACGGTGCATCTGCTATGCTATAGGTAATGCATACATGCATATTAGCTTGGTAGAAATCACCAACATATAAGAATAAGTGAAAAGAACCGAGACAGCACTATAAGCAGTGTAGAGCGACGACATCTCGCTTTCACAATGAAAACAATCCTGCTTATGCCATCCACAGTTATGGCCATTATTATCATATCGCAAAAATATATACTACCGAAAAAACTAGGTTCCAAATTCTAAAAGATAAAAATGTACTTATAGCATAAAATAATTTCAATCTTAAACTCTACACCGTAATTCCGACTTACGCTTGACTGTTTTCGAAGCATTAATTAACATTGTAGCCTCATTCAACCGCAATAGCAAAAGCGCACGATTTTTCGCTACGATATGTGAATACAAATCAATTGGAAATGTTACCTATATGTGGGATTTTATAAGAGATCGATTTGCTTGCACAATATATTTTGGATTTTTATTTATTTTTTTAAAAGCCGGTGATTTCGATCGTATGTCGACATATAATCCAGTGATTAGAGACTAAAAAAGGTTACCTTACAAATTACAAACTGGTAGTTCTGATTTTTTTACATGTTCTCTAGGATAGTTATTTCATAAAAGCTGATTTCTTATACGCGCGCTCATGACAGGTAAAAACGTTGGGAGGTTCAATGGTTACTTAGGCAAGTAGGAGGTGTTATAGCCACATAAAATGGCACCTTACTTTTATTTTAAGAGCTTTTTCACTATAAAATACTCAGGTGCCTTTAAACATACATGGAAATAAAACACACACAAATTATTACTTATCTCAACAGGTATTATTTTATATTTTAGATTTACCTTTTTTGGCCTGTTCCTTGAATAATGCGAAAACTTCCAATTTCCCGACAAGGTTTAGTTTTTTGTGAGGTTTGACTATTGCCTCTATAATAAATTCCACTTTTGCCTTTTCGAAAGGCCACTTGTAAGGAAAATTAGCTGCTGGTATAGAGATATTCGATAGTATTTTGGGTCCCTGAAAAAAGAAGCGATAACATTATCATACATGCGATGAAAAGATAGAAAAGAGATGGTAAAATTCGTCATCCGAATAATTGACCCGGTGGCTTAGTGGTTATAGCGGCTGGCACGGTTTGCAGCGGTCGTGGGTTCGATTCCCACTCGGGTGAAGATTTTTTTTTCATTTTCTTTATTAATAATTTTATAATATATAATATCTTGACTAAGATAAATTTAAAAAAAAACACTTCTCCATTAATATAATCCGTTAGGATATGGTTGATCGTTTCATCTTTAAACATTGTGCTGAGGGATTCAGCTTTGTTTGCCGAGATTTGGCTAGTGTATAGCTATCGGGATGAAGAATAACGTTGCCAATATGTAATTTAGAAAAGAGATGGTAAAATTCGTCATCCGAATAATTGACCCGGTGGGTTAGTGGTTATAGCGGCTGGCACGGTTTGCAGCGGTCGTGGGTTCGATTCCCACTCGGGTGAAGAATTTTTTCCATTTTCTTTATTAATAATTTTATAATACATGCGATCGTCCACTACAATGCTCATCGCTCGCTTAGTTACTTGTCATCGCTATCATTAAGTAATCAGATTTGAGGTTTAGTTTAGGGAGTAGGACACGGTGGAGGTTGACCACAAGTTGGAAACCTGCCTAGAAACCTGAAGTTACCAGTAACAATGCAACAGAAAAGAAAATCGACATGACAGTAAGTAAGGCATTAGCGGTGTCAGTACAAAACAGCATCGAAAGTTAATTCATCGACAGCGAAATGGCTTCTTTTTTCTGTCTCTGTTCGCATTCACTTGGGGTCGGCATAATATGTACTACTCTTGTTCTATTCATCCCAAAGCCCTTCGACAGCAAAGTATAATAATATGGATATTATATGGTCTGGCTAGACTAGTTGAATAAGCAACGTTAAAAAGTTTTTTTTATAGGTATAATAACACGGTTCACGGCACGGTCTGCACTTAGCTTGTACGTAAAAATTGTCTACACTTACCGGCGGTACAGGGCACTCCGTAATACCCACGTCTTTCAAAGCTTTTCCCAAATAAGGGTCCGCGTTGAGGAGATCACATGCTAGCCAGTGCATCTCCACAAATGTGCGACGATACTCGTTGTGAAGGTATTCATAGAAGAATAACTGGAGCTATAATATTAATAATCGTACTAATATTACAAATATGGAAGTTTGTGAGGATATGAAGAAGATTTTTATTGTTTGTTTCTCTTTTACGCAAAAACTAGTAATCGGTTTGTGATGAAACTTGGCACTATGTAAGTTCTACTTCAGAACAATAGAAAGGCTCACAACTTTTTTAACGAGTGCTGTGCCCCAAATATTTAATCTCTAATATAATATCAAATCGGCGAATAAGTACAGATACAGTTTTCTGGCGTTAACAGAAAGATACCTACTAATGTATGATAGACGCCATTTAAAATGAATCCAAAGATTAAG
This sequence comes from Carposina sasakii, assembly GCA_014607495.2. Classification (NCBI taxonomy): domain Eukaryota; kingdom Metazoa; phylum Arthropoda; class Insecta; order Lepidoptera; family Carposinidae; genus Carposina; species Carposina sasakii. The sequence goes on along the minus strand of CP053152.1, from coordinate 12,076,123 downwards.
AAGTTAGTGCAAGTACCTAAATAATACATATTTTTACCGAAATATTGTTGCCCCAAGCGTGTTTAATAGAGGCTATTAGGTTGACGTAATACAAGCTTTTTCGGCCATACCTCTTTACTGAGATGTTTGCATATTCCACATAATCGTGGTTAATGTACGTTACCACTATTTGGCTTGGAATTATAGTCTGAAAATAAAATAATAAAATATAGTTTCAAACAAATTACCTATGTCACTCCGTAAAATACTTTCACATAAGATAAGTGCAGGAGCCAGAAAAATATAGACCTAAGTAATTAAATTATTTATTTATTATTAATTAAATAGTTACTACTTATATTTGAAAGAGGAAAGCTGAATGGAAATGAATCCGTTGAACTGTACTGAACTTAAATTATCAACCAACTGAAAGTAGAGCCTTAAAAAACCACGAGCATTTCTGCTTGCTGACCTCCAATTCGAATATGGACCATCACGATGCGCCATATTCGAATTGAAGTTTCAGAATTGGAGGTCAGCAGATTGACTCCGAAACATCACCGAAATTCACCTCAAGAAGTCTAAGATTTAGGCGATTTAGGCTACTGACTGACTATGACACTTCCTGTAACCTTACAAAAATTACACACGCCCCACTTACAAGCACATTCACAAACTCGATATACACGATGCCAAATATAAATAAAAACAAAAACACTGCTCTATCCGTACGATTAGGCATTGCAGAATCAAGACATGTCCAGGTTAAACTGAAAATAAATGAAATTGGTACCTAGTTAGTATAATAACATCGAAATGTATGTAGATATGTATACTACTTCCTGTTTATTTAATTTAAAATTATATAGAATACGATTATATTGCGGATTTGCAACGCTGCTATTATTTTAATTGGAACGGACAATCGACTACAATTTCAATTTCGTTTGTTATTGTGTAGGTACTGTAATGCAAGTACCAAAAACATAAATTAAATGCAAGTGGGTATGTACTTACTACTAAGCTTACCTACTTACTTTTCCAATTAACTGTATATGGACACCATTTTTACCTGGTTTAACGTAGTGTGCCTTTAGCAGACAAGAAAATAAGACAAAAATGTGCAGCTGAGCTGAATGCAAGTCTCGACTTGATCGTTTGGGATCCCTAAATAGAATACAAAATAATTATAAAACTGGTATTAACGGCCAGCAGAACAACATCTATGAAGAGGTTGCACCTGCTTAGTGACTTTAATAAAAAAACATCTCTTTGTAACATCGATTGCACGGTCACTCTGCGTAATAGGCTGCATAGGGACATAGTATATTGAGAATGATACGAGTATAGTACAGAGGGCGACTGATTCATCTTGATTAAACACAAGTGCCAACCGATACCAAAATGCCCATCATCATCCTTAGTTTCTGTGTCTATTGTAAATAGTATTAGATTTTAATTAAGATTTTACCATACGGAAGTTTAATTTTCCAACCAAGGTTCGCTCACCACTGGGCCCTACACCCTGAGCTGTACCTAGTTGTCTGTGATCCTGAGATCGTGAATAGAAATGGAACATTAGTGGAAGATAAATCAGGATTTTAGTAATATTTGGATATAGTATGTAACTCTGTAATAAAAATGTTTTACCTCCATTTATTTTAAATCTTAGTATCCTGTATCAATAGCCTTAACTTTCACAACATAATACACAACCAGATAAATTCTCATAATCATAAACAATTTAATGTTCTACTTTTGTTCTTGTACTAAATATGTCTGAGACGGTCGAGCTGTTGACTTGGTGCATTTTTAAGGTTTAATTACTGCAGGATTCAATTAGTACTGGTTTTTTAAAGATGGCTCACGTCGCTCTTCTGTCTGGTAACTTCAAGATTGTAACTATAGAGTGAAAATATTTAATTGAGGGCCGATTTTTCCAATGGTCAGTTAGCCTATGACTAGGATACTTTGTAATCTTTCTCATACATACATATAATCATTTCTTTATCCCTTACGAGGTAGGCAGAGCACCAAGGGCCGATAGAACCACATGGTGCCACTTCTGACCAATTATGAGGTTATAGTTGAGATGTACTCGTATAATTAAGTTCGGTTAGTAGTGACAGGTGATCAGCCTAATCTTTCTTGTTTACTATTTATTCGTTTTAGTAACCAGAGGGATAAGCATGAACCTTTTTACTAGGCACGAACCTCTCGATAGTCCGTAACGCTATGGTCCAACTATCAAATCACATAGATTTTGCTAGCGAGTCGCTAGCGTTACGCCACGAAAAAAGGTTCGTGCTTACATACATTCATATAATCACGCCTTTATCCCTTACGAGGTAGGCAGAGCACCAAGGGCCAATGGTCAGAAGTGGCACCATGTGGTTGGTGCTTACCCCACTGAAATAAGCGTCAGTGTCTTCGCAACATCGCTTCATATATTTTACTAGCGGCCGACCACGACTTCGTACGCTCCAAGGGGAATTTCGTATCTGCGGGAAGCGACTTTGTTATTTTAGTGCCAAACAAATCCGTGGGGTTCTATTAATGATACAAACCATCACTATCGCTATAGCTACTAGGAACGCTAGCAGAAATTCCAACTTTTGCTCAGATTAGCACGTTTTAATCTCGGATTAGAGCTAAAAGCTTGTACGTTGCTATTCAGAGTGTTTGCATAAAACTTAAGCAGTTGTCTCACTGACGGCGAGTAAGCTATTAAACTATCATTTTGCTTCTCCCTTAAGAAACGTGCGAATACAAAATAGACGCATATTAACAGTTGATCGCTGACTGTTTACACAAATACTGAACCAGCGCTTCGCGAGTTTGTTACGGAGTTAAGTGTGAGTTTTCACTTCGAACTCGTTCGTGTTAACGTAAAGCAGCCAACCAGTTACATTACGGCGTGATGATGTGATGTAATAAAAGTGATGAACGGCACCACTGATTGTTTGACTAGTTTTTGTTAACGCGACCGAGTTCAAAGTGTAAATATCGATGTTTGTTTCCGAGTCTGGATGTTTATATACTATCTATGTATTTATATACCGTTGCTTAGTACAAAGCCTCAGTCTTCAATGTGTTGTGAAGTGTGTGATAATATTTATTTATTTTGTTAACGCGACCGAGTCAAAGTGTAAACCTACAAAGCCTCGATACTCTCTTCAATTTGTAGCTCTAGTCTTCTCGCTCATCGTTACCGATGGAATAGCTGCCATAGTCCGACTAATATAAGAATACTAAGTTTTTGACTTAAAATATATACTCAAATAATACATGTAGGTAACTAAATCATACTCGTATCTCCGTAGTTTTAGCAAGTACCTACCTATGGTGCAGTTGTTTTGTTTATTTGCAAATAGCTATACATATAATTGCTGGTAACTTTGAGTGCTAGGCATGGAATTTAAATTTTTAATCTGTTTGACTAAAACATGTAGGTAGGTACCTACTAACTAACCTTGCCAACTTGCTACAATTTTTTTTGTTGACCGATTTTATGACAATGATGTAAAAAAATTTATACGTTTATTATATGCGCTGTTAGTTTAATTGTACCCGATACATACTCCATGAGGTGTTTAAAAAAATGCTAGCGTTGGTTAGGAGTTATTACAAACCGTGTGTAAATTAAACACTGTTTAAAAATGACATTTAACAGTAAAATATATGGAACTATCTGACAAATATAGACAATGTGGGTGTTATTACAAAACATCGTCTAAAGTTAGACATTATGGTCGATTCTGACCGTCACACTCAAACCTAAACTTAAAATTAGTCCTACCTGTCCCTTTCTGTCGCAGTCATTTATGTTAAGAATAGAGAGGTACAGACCTGTCAAATTTTAAGTTAACGTTTAAGTGTGTGGTCAGAATCGACCATATTGTTTATAAATGACATTTGACACAATGCACGGATTATCCTAGCTGCTAGCTGCGAACATTTTCATTATAAAATTAGTAAAATAATTTCATTTATGCCTCGTACGGTTCAGAATTAATCTCAACCACGAAATTTACACTTTCGAGCTAACTACTTATACTTAGCGTAGAATAACCAGGAATTGCCCCATAATAACTACTGTATAAAGTAAAGCTCTCAGTATAATTAATATAATAATTTATAGGCACACTTGTAATAAAGTCACACGCCGTCTTACTTTTTTGACATAAACAGAAAGAGCTACCTACCGGTGTGATGATAATTATCGATTTATACTTAAACCTAAATAGATTTACGCATTTACTGCAAGTGAGCTTTACATCAAGTGGGCCACATTGACTAAATAACTTTTGAGTACCTAACTACCTATACAATGATTGCTTTCAATTCGAAAGAAGTAACGTCTCGAAAGATAGACTTTAATAGGACTAGAGAACGAGGGAAATGAAGAACGTAATACCTAAATCTCTTTAGAAGCATTACCATTATCTTACAAAAAGGCATTCAATAAAATTGCTGCTTAAACAACTCCAAAGTTCTGTAAGTCCATCCGCTAACTTTTCTAAATCAACTTAGCAATTCGCAGGTTACATAAAGGACAGACCATAGTACAAAACAAGGTATAGCACTCCTCCAATAATGTAGGGGTTCAACAAATATTCTGGGCATTTAATTTTCATGTACTCAAGTATCTTTATTCTGTCTATCGAATGAGAGGCTCGGGCATTTTCTCAGGCTATATGCGACCACAACCTGTCACTGATCATTTACATATGACATCCTCGTCCCAGATATGCTAAATGTAGCTGCAAGATCTGCTATATGATCCGGCAGCTCTGACTACATATACCTAATACTGTCTGTGGCTTTTCCAAAATATTCCTTTATACAACTAGGACAGATACCTATCACTTTGCACTAAGAAACAAAACAATGGGAAATGTAGGTTAGTGTTATTCCCTTGACTATTTGACCTCGCCATACCTGGTTTTCTCGTACCAAACAGTGACATAATAAAAGAATAAACTTTAGGATGCCTCGAGAGGGCGTTTCCTATACGCTTCGCATGCCATTTGAGCGACGAATCGAGGGTGCCACGGCGAAATTAATTGGCTATTCGTTTGACGAAAACAAAAAGAGTAAAACTATGCTGACAGTAATGAAAATTTATAGCGCCGAGGGCCTGCGAAACTTAAAAAATTGTCGGGCGAGCTTTTAATATCGCTTTTACGAGTAGTGCGTTTTATGTCGCGATAATGTATGACGATTTTTGACACTAACATACGACTTTTCCAATATCTGACGGGTAGAGTTAATAAAGTTTTATATTAAATATCTTTTAGATGCCTATCTCACCTTTAGTCGGGCCGAAAATACATATCCAAACAGATATTTATGTAAATACAGATATTAGAATAAGTAATAGAAATAGTTATATTTCCTAAACGCGAAAGTTTGTAAGTATGGATGGATGTTTGTTACCCTTTCACGTAAAAACGGCTGAAGCAATTTTAATAAAATTTAATATGGAGTTATCTGACACCCTGGATTAACACATAGGCTACTTTTTTATCCCGGGAAAATATTTTTATCCCGGATTTTTGTTTTTTTTTCGGCAGTCCACGCGGACGAAGTCGCGGGCGTCCACTAGTTATACGTATAAATCTAACGCAGCTGTTATGAACCTACTGAATCATCCCTCGAAGTTTGTGATATAGGTATAGGTACCTTATTGTTAGCGGCTTTGATCGGCATTTTAATTAGCGGCATAATCAAAGTGGTAGCTATATTATAGGTAACAAAAATATTATTCCAACCTTAATCTTTGGAGGAGTGTTTTTGTCGCAAGTCTTGGTGCATGGAAATTAATGTTGTGCAGCTGTCCTATTGCGGGATAACAGCAATAATTTACTAGGAATAAAATGAAAACACAAAAGAAGCCTACATTATTTTAATCCTGGTTAGTGCTTGGGTAGGCTTGATACCAACTTATAACTTTTTATAACGAAGGTTGGATATCCAAAACCTTTTATACATAACACTGTACTCGGATCGACAGCTAGCCCTTAGCCTATAATAAGTTGAGTGCGATCAATTATTTACATATAAATCATTACTATGCCTAACAGATCGCGATCTGAAACTATTAATCATCGGATAATAAATTGTTGGTGAAAACTTAACTATAGGGATTATACAAATGGTTCGACAATCTAGAACAAACACGTCGCCTGCCGTGGACGAGCTATAAATCATTTCGCCATACACTTATATTTACATCGTCAAAATATCATCTATCATGGAAATTCCTGCAAGATAGCTAATTTTCTACGCGAACGGTATTATCAATGATACCGTCATTCGCTCCCCGAACTCCAAAGTAAATACGAGTAGAATGTTTAGATGGAAACTGTTTTGTGTTATTTTATTCATCCAAATTAATAATGTAAGACCTGAAGATATAGATACTTTTCTAAAACCATATCCAAAAGAAATTGATTATTCAATATGCATTTTAAAATTACTTAGAAAAAACTATTCATGTGGGGATGTAATTACGGTGGTGTACAATGACAGTGACATAAATGATGTATTAAAACTAGTTAATAGTGAAAACTGTTTTAGCGTTATAACAAGAACCTACCTATACAAATATTCTATTATTAATACAAATAGAATTTACCTATTGTTTGCAAGATCAATACAAAATTTGTATGCAAATATAGAATCGTTATCGAGAGACGAGCTTTTTAACCCGCGAGCATATTTTATAATGCACTTGTCTGAAACAAATAAATGGGAGATCACGAATATTTTTAAAACATTCTTAAATCTTAATGTGTTCAGTCTAATTTTTATAACCGAAACAAATAAGGAGCTAGCTCTATACACCTACGACCCGTTGATTGGCACAAATTGCGGAAAACATTTTGACATTTTAAGAAAACTGGATACATGTGATACAGATGAAAATTCACCACAAAATATTCCTAAGAGTCTTCGCGGATGCACCGTGAACATCGCAGCTCAAGAAGACATTCCTGGAGTTATTTTAAACAAAAGCATACAGGTTCTAGGTATAGAGCAGTTTATAATGAAAACTGTGGCAGAGTACGAAGGTTTAACTATTAATTACACATATCAGTTTTATACAAATTATGGTGTAGTTCAGCCTAATTACACTGTAACGGGTATACTAGCACATTTGCAGAGGGAAGCGGATATCGTCCTTGGAGGACTTCTGCTGGTGCAGAACCGAGCCAAGCTCTTTGATTTCGCGTATGAACAATACATGGAATCCGTCAACATCTATACCCCTGCACTAACCGAACAGAAATGGAAAAAAGTCTACAAAGAATTTAATTCCAACACGTGGTATCTACTGGTCTTTTCATTCGTGCTCGTCTCTGTGATCATTACATCTATCAATTATTTTAAATACAAACGAGATAATGGCGGCCATTTGATTCTCAGCTTGTGGGGGTATTTATGCAATAACTCCGACCAACACTTACCCGAGCAAAGAGAATTAAAGCAGTTGATATGTTTTTGGATTTGGTTCTCATTTCTCATCACAAACTTCTACAACACTGCTTTAATAAGTTTGGTGACTTGTCGTTTGACGGAGACGCATAACTACCATGACTTCCGCGATGTACCATACAACCCATGCGTGAATGACGCTATGAGGTTGTTTGTACTACTGTCCTCAGGAAGCCTAGTTCCGAATATAACAAATGCGCCAGAAGAATGCAAGCTATCAGCACGAAACATAGATATAGTGGCATCCCGAACAGATCTTTACACCGTCGAAGTAGAATATGTATACAAAAGGCGAGAATCTAAACTATTAGACGAACGGGGTCAACGTAAGTTGCAAGTCCATTTGTATTCCAAAAACTCTTGGTACGTAATTTATATGGACCGAGGTTTTTTATTAAGAGATAAAATACAGAAATACATAAATATGCTGTATGAAGGTGGGTTTATGCTATATCAAAAAGCTCGTATATTCAAAAATAATAAATGGAATCCACCTAATGAATTTAACAGCGTAAAGATGTTCGACTATTGGATTCATTTTGCTTTGCTTGCTTTTGGTTTATCGGTTTCTGCCATTTGTTTTTTAATTGAATTATTATGGAGTCGCTTTTCTAGAATATATTATTATACAGAGTGATTTTTGGTCGTCAACGTTCCCGAAAACTACGGAATCTCCTCATCATCACGATCATTTTTCTCCATGGAATGGCATACCTGAGAAGTGTCTGGTCCCCAAGATATTAGGGTCCAAAGTTGAGTCAATAGACTGCGTTTTTCTGCATAGACGCGCGTAGTAAGATTTTTCACGAGAAATAATTAATATCTGTCTATGAAAAAACTAGCATAATCGCTGGACACTATAATTTTTTTTTAATTACCAGCATTTTTTACTTTATTGGATGTATAGAGTACGTACCCTTTGTTAAGGGTGGCAACGTAAAAACAGCCTGTATAGTGTGTGCTTATTAACCAATTATTAATAAAATGATTAATAAAGAAATGGAAAAAATTCTTCACCCGAGTGGGAACCGAACCCACGACCTCTGCATACCGTGCTAGTGCTCTAACCGCTGAGCTACCGGGTCAATTACTCGGAAGAAGAATTTTACCATCTCTTTTCTAAATTACATATTGGCAACGTTATTTTTCATCCCGATAGCTATACACTAGCCAAATCTCGGCAACAAAGCTGAATCCCTCAGCACAATGTTTAAAGATGAAACGATCAACCATATCCTAACGGATTATATTAATGGAGAAGTGTTTTTATAAATGTATCTTAGTCAAGATATTGTATATTATAAAATTATTAATAGTCTAGATTACGATCTCAATTCGGATTCACAAATATATAAAATAAGTAATACAATTTATTAAGAATAGTATAACTAGAGAATTTTATTTAGAATTAACATCATCAAATAACAATTAAGTGATAACAACATGGCGTTATTCATTTTACTATAATCTAATAGATATAGATCTAATAAATAGAGCTAATATTCTTCAATTCAACACTATACAAATACTACATTAGTAGACTACAATACAACATATGAATGCGTTCTGGGGTTAATTCTTCCAAGGTTATACTTTTTTTTACAATTCTATTGTCTACAAACATGAAATAAATTAAACTTATCACTATGAGCAAAGAATATCCTGATTGGAAAATAGTTTTTTGGATACATTATGTCACTTTGAAAATAATAACACTAACAAAACCATAAAACTCACACATAAAATAACAACCGCTTTCAATATCTGAAACAAAGATAATTATTTCATTATATTTACTTAGTTGCTTATCAAAAGCTTTATCAAAGCCCGTAAATAATATTTCTACTCTTAATTGACTTCTTGCGTCTTGTGTTAAAAGGAAGTTAAATAATTTAAAATCATCTTGTTTTATTGATGTGTGAAATGTCTCTGATATCACGCAAGTGATTATAACATAATACTTGTGAAATAAATACCTTAACACGCATTACGCGAGTATCACTACACAAATACTACCGACGGCCGACTCGCCTAGTAAGTAGTGACCCTGCCTGCGACGCCATAGGTCCTGGGTTCGAATCCCGGTAGGTGCAAACATTGAAATGATGAATATCAATGTTTGTTTCCGAGTCATGGATGTTTCTATACTTATCTATGTATTTATATACCGTTGCTTAGTACCCACGACACAAAACCTTAGGGATCTTACTGTGGGACTAGGTTAATGTGTTGTGCAGTGTGTAAAAAAAAAAAAATTACTGCCATCACGCATCATGCTTCCTATTGGTAATACTTTAGTATTACAATGTGCTGTATTTGATCTGTCTGATATATCTCTTCACTAGAATACCTACATGTTGTAAGACGTCGTCCTAAGGAATCAGGCTCGTTCTCTCAGGCGATGATCTAGCAAATTTTCACTGATCTAGAGTCCCGCCCCCTGATTATGTAACTTGCAGTAGCAGAGGAGCCGAAGCGAATGCGATCGCGAAAATTAAGATTGTGCTTGGGCGAGGTGCGGGGCGCGGGAGGGCGCCGAGCGCTCGTTGCGCGCACGCACACACACACACTCTCCATCATTTTCCCTATCGCGCTGCTTCGGCTTTGCTATTGCAAATTAGGTAGGATTGATAGCAATTAGTTGCTTCTATATTATCGCATTGCTTTCTCATAGCGGTTAACATAGTCAAATTGCATTCTACGTACCTTATCTTGCCATTGTCGGTTCTTGACACACTGACTATACGACATAGTTGTGAAGGTCACCGAGTTGTACAGTGGAACCCATGTATGAGGCAGCACCCAAAATAAGAAGTCGTCAATCGCTTTCCGAAGCTGGTACGTTGGACGAGTTACGAGATCCCGCATCTGGAAGTAGCTTTATTTGACGTCTTGATTTGGCAATTACATAAAAAAAACTAGATGGTATTAGTTATTTCCTTAGAAATTTACGGAATTAAAGTCTTCTATTTTGGTCCTTCGAGAGGCCGTAGCCGAGATGTAGAGGACCTTCTATAATATGGTTTGAGAATAGGTTTATCGTACCATACATTGCCGAAGGGATTTTATTCAAAAACTGAACATTGCTTCATTTAACGTCTTATTTGGGCAATCACATATAGAAAAACTGGACGGTAGTAGTAATTATATCTTGAGAAATTCACGGTACTTACACAGTTCTGTTCTGGTCCTTATAGTATGAGATCCCACCGTAGGTTCACTACGCTCATCTGTTTATAGAATATAACCTTATTATTACAAACATTTACGATTAGGAGAATATATATATCCACTGGGTTGCCTATCAAAATACGGCTGCAAGTATTTTTATTTGAATTTTCAAAAAATATATTTTGCCGACGAATTACGCTCGCATGTTTTTTAAATAAAGTATGATCCATTTGATAGAACTGTATGTAGAGATTGCGAAAAACCAGGGTTGGCATTTCACATTTGGCCGCAAGTACCTGGCAACCCGCTTTAAACGTGTATGGTTTTGAGACATTTCTACGCTCATATGTTTTTTCAATTATGTGTATATCAAAAAAAGCTAATTTTTTTCTGATTATTATGGTATAGGGTTGCCTGTTCCAATTTGGCCGCAAGTAAGGGTTGCCAGCTGTTAAAGATGCTGAATGTTAAAGGACCGCTGTATGAAACGCATCAAAGCCATCGCGCATGCGTCAAAACGCTTATGGCCATATTTTGATAGGCAACCCAGTGGATATATATTCTCCTAATCGTACAATGTTTGTCATAATAAGGTTTTATTCTATAAACAGATGAGTGTAGTAGACCTACGGTGGGATCTTTAGAGAAGCATATGAGGAACATTAGAGTAGAGGCATAGATTACATAATAGTTACTATGAGGCCCTTTTAAGATAACTTTAATATGGTATGAGAATAGATTTATTCTAACTATTCTTACTGAACAGAATTGAACGGCAAAGACTATACATTTACATTGCTTATATATTAGAGTAACATATAAGCTATAATCTACAATCACATGCATACTTACTTCAATATAATTATACATAGCCAAGTCGCTAACAGCAAAGGTGTCCTGCCATCTAGTTTTCGAGAACTGTGTGAGAACAGACGCGATATCGTCTCGATATTCGTTCAGAAGTCGATCCAAAATGGTGCAGTCTTCAAAACCAGCGTTCATCCCTTGCCCGTAGAAAGGTACCACCGCATGAGCTGCATCTCCTATTATTAGAGCCTTGTCTTCCACGTTGTATGGACGACACTGAAATTGAAGTTAGCTTTATCTCTATTGATTTTTAAATGCGAAATAGTGCTATATCACGTCGAAAACGGATGGAATTTTTTATATTTAGATGCGCAAGGGCTCCAACTGATCTGCCCATCTTCTAAAGGCTAAACGGCAGATTTTGATGAAAAGTCTTCTTTGGTAAAGAGTTGCGAAAGAGAAGATAGAGAGGAATATAGGCTATTTGCCCGTACATTGGCCCGTATATTATGACCTGCAGTTCAAACTAACTCAATTCGAGAACACAGCTATGTGTAAATTTATGTATGTTTATTTACCTTAACAGCAACTAAAGGCGACGCAGTTCCAGCAAAGAAATCTTCTATTAGCTTATCTTTTCCAATCAACGGTATAGCATCAGGAAAGTATAGCTCGAAGAAGTTTAACAGGTCGTCGTCTGATTGTATTTTCTTGAAGTTTTCAAACGGCATGAAGAGTGTGACCGTCCAGGAACAATCCTGATTGGGCAGCGCTATCATCATGAAGGTGCCTCGGGGCCAAATGTGTAGGTAGTTTGCTGGCATCTGAAACTATAACATAACGTTCTGTTAGGTGAAAAATACCAGCATCCGTACGATGAATTTGGTGAGAGCGAGATGTCTCACTTTTAAACGTCAAATTCACAGAGCTATTATTAACTAGATAAACTAAGTTGATGTACTTTGCATGTAAAAAAAAATAGACTTGGGAATTAGAATAGACACTCGTTCTCGAACCAGGACTGAATGAATTTGCGCTGATAGAAGTGGTTTGCAATCCCTTTTTACAAACCAAGTAGAAACACTTGCCTTGTCTAGCTGTTGCTTCGCTCTGTGGATTCACGTCATGCCACGCGCGCAATCTAACCACACTAAATTTATTATTTCAATCGCTATTTCTACAACACTATTTATACAGGGCGTAACAAAAGAGTCAGCGAAGGTTAAGCGGTAAAGTACTAAGCGAAAACCTATGGAAATAGGCCGCTGTAGAGAACCTATCAACAAATTCTGAGACTAGAATTCTCCATACTACCCAGAAAAAAAAACATGCGAATTCGAGTCACAAATTTTGAAGCTCGGTTCTCTGTGGTGGGCTACTTTCAAAGCAAGCAAACTACTTTAATTTTACAATCTCCACAGTGGAGCTAGCTCTTGGGGTTAGTTTTTACGCTTAATCAGTCGTGCGTGATTAAGGGCCTTTCGGGCACAAGTTCTTAAAACTTTACTCGAGTAAGTATATTTACTTATACTGACAGACGACTTGCAGAGTGAATTTTCTTAGTCAGGTTTTATTTTATAGCGAAATTGAATACTATAACCATAGTTTACCCCTCCATTGTCGTTAGGGGGTATACACAACTCCAGATAACCGTGTTGTATGTACGTCTGGCTGTAGTCAAAGAGTGGCTGTTTCATCATCGCCTTGCGCACACTGGAAAATGCACCGTCCGCACCTATTATTAGGTCCGCTTTTACTGGCACCGTTTCTTTTGTATCCGACCTGAAAATGTATTAAAAAGGTTATTATTACTTTCATGACTTGAAAATGTATTCATTTATTTTAATTTGTTAATTTTTAGAATAGGCAGATAGAAGTTAAGTTTAAATTCGTAATTGGACTCGATACATAGAGATGCAATGCAGCAAGAAGCTACAGACTACTATTTAATATCATCATTACGGTCGATTCCGGCAGTCACACTTAAACTTTATCATAGTCAGGTCTATCTCTCTCCGTCCTCAACATAAATGGCTAAGAGAGAAAGGACAGGTAGGACTAATTTTACGTTTAGGTTTAAGTGTGACTGCCGGAATCGACCATATTATCACGTTCCTGCCCTTATCTCATTATTTATGGGGTCGACGAAATATTGTTTCTTTCGAAACTTACATTTCCAAAGTTTTGGTGTTTTTTTAAAGGCCGGCTGCCTGCCTGATGCCAACCCTTCTCGGGTAAGTGACAATTTTTAGAAAAATCCGTACATTAAATAAATTCAGAACTCACGCCTCCCGACTGAAAGGCGCACGTCTTAACCATTGGACTATCACTGCCACTATTTTATATAAATACTTAATTATCAAAATACTTTTAGTTAAGATAATTAACAGCTACGAGAATCTAATTATCTGTGTTTTTATTTAAATATTGCCTAATAATTACAATTATTTCATCATAGTTACGAAAACTTACTTTAAAAATGTCAAAGATCCGTTCCTCAGGTTTGCGTCAATTAGTTTGTGGTTGAAGTATCTCTCAACGTTGTCATATTTCTCCGACTCTGAAATTGATATATTTAGATAACAATAGATAATTATTTTTGTATGCGATAGGTGGCGCTGACGCTCTTATGGCATTTTGCTAAGCATTTTGATTGTTTATCACAGATTAGACTTATATTTCGGTCACACAATGCGGAGAGGAGATGATAGCCTTGAGAAACTGGTCATTGTTGGCCATACCGAAGGAAGGAGATCACGAGGCCGGTCGCCAACACGATGGTCTGACCAAGTGAAAGGAGTCTCATCCCTACCGAGATTCTACGAGGTGGTGATGGATGCTTCCGACCGGAACCGATGGAGAAGAAATGTTCACATGAAGGGTTCCAGTGACCACGATCCTCAGTAATAAGGTACCGACTAGAGAGAGAGAGAGAGAGAGACTTATTTAAGGTAACATACAGAACTGCATTTCCGTGCTGATGCAGGGCTTTACATGCATACATCAGCTGCATTTCCTTCCATCCCTGTCGTGCGTTTTGCATAGCAGGAACAGACAAATAATAAATAAATATTCACACACTTCACAACACATTGACCTAATCCCACACTAAGATCCCTAAGGTCTTGTGTCGTGGATACTAAGCAAAGGTATACAAATACATAGATACGTATAGAATCATCCATGACTCGGAATCAAATATCGATATTCATTATATCAATGTTTGCACATGTCTGTCATGTCATGACATTACGATGTCATTGGTCAGTGACAAGTGGCCAGCTTATCGCCTGGGAGAATGCCTGAGTTAGGAAGGAAATACAGCTGATATATTCTAGTAAACACAGAACACTATACAGGGTGATTTTTGGTCGTCAACGTTTCAGAAAACTACGGAATCTCCTCATCATCACGATCGTTTTTCTCCATGGAAGCATATCTGGGAAGTGTCTGGTTCTCAAAATCCAAAGTTGAGTAAATAGACTGCGTTTTTCTGAAGAAATGCACATTGACGCGCGTAGCAAGATTTTTTTACGAGAAATAATTAATATCTGTATGAAAAACTAGCATAAATACTGGACACTAAAAATTTCGCCTGATCAAGTAATTTAAAAAAATTACATCATTTTGGCATAAACTTACTTTATTTGATGGTTAGAGTACGTATCTACCCTTTGTTAAGGGTGGCAACAATTAAAACACCCTGTAAACCTAGTAAAACTCAACGCCTCATAACAAAATGCAAATTTGGATCAGTAATTATCACTTTGATAATCATTTTGGGAAATATAAAAGTAAATTTTATAATAATTTAGTACAGATAAAAACACAGATCAGCATCATCACAGATGCAGAAAAAATTGTTACATCTTGCTTGCGTAATAAAATGTAATGCACAACGGGTTTCTCCGTATATCTATCATCTATATACATTCACGGGTTATTCGTCATCTCGCCCGATCGGGCGACTTGGCATCTTTCGAATTTAAATAATATTTCTGTCGTCAACTCGCCCGACCATAAATTTGTGACGTTACTATGTACAATCAATTACAAAAATCCTTTTAAAAAACGTTTAATATTTTATGGTTGGACTTTAAAATAAAACTAAATGTTATTATATCATAATTTTAGATATATATTTCACAAATCAACAGTTTTTGTCGGGCGAGATGACGAATAAGTCACATTCACTAACAATCACATCCCACCGGATAGGTTGCTGAATTTACTTTCTTTCGTATTTACCTTTTAATAGTAGTCCGTTGAGGTAATTTCGACCGATAGAGTAGATACACTAAAACAATAAGAAACATTAGAACAAGTAAATAATAAATACATAGACATGGGCAGGTAAATGATATGATGACTATCGATACATCACAATACACTTTACAAAGTAATATTTATTTCAATATTTATCTATGCATATGTTACGACGATTTAGTGCCTAATACACAATACCTTAGGAATCTTAGTAGTAAGTAAATGTGTTGAAAAGTTTAATAAAAAAATATATAAAGGCCATTGCCAGAAGACAGCTCCAGTAAACGGGGATCGTGTTGAACAATCTATCATCCTATCATTACTATCTCTATAAACGGATTCAGCTATAAAACGAAAGTACATACCTGATTGGTCCGCGCATCATAAGGTATATCGTAAGTGGCGCCATCTAGTTTGTGTATCATGCGGCCCCTCATCGGTATACCGTGCTCATTGATCATGTGCTCCTCGAGCCCAACATCCCTCAAAGCAGTACGGCCCCGCACCGACAGGGCTAGGTTAATCGACCTGCCTCTCACTTGAGGAGTTTTTCTGATATCTGAAAGTTCATAGCAACATACATAGGTACATAGATATAGACACAGCTGAGTTCCCCAAAATTGGGTGATTAGAGCCGCTAGAACACGAACGGGATCCTAAACTGCTAAACGCGGGGCTAGCTCATCCTCTGAGAATACCTTTCTTCTTCTTCTTCAGCCTATTGCAGTCCACTGCTGGATGTAGGCCTCCCCCAGGGCACGCCACAAGGCTACTGCCACAGGGAATACTTTTACAGAGAAATACCTTTACAGAGAGAATACCTTTACAACATTATTAACTAGTCCAATCCAATGAGCACATCAAATACTGTCTTAACAGAAATAAAACCTAGGTATCTACATTGCATTGCATAAATGCATCCATAGGTCCTGGGTTCGAATCCCGGTAGGTGCAAACATTGATATGATTAATATCGATGTTTGTTTCCGATTCAGGGATGTTTCTATGTATTTATATACCGTTGCTTAGTACCCACGACACAAGATCTTAGGGATCTTAATGTGGGACTAGGTTAGTGTGTTGTGTTAAGTGTGAATATTTATTTATTTATTTATGAGTGATCAATGAGATAGTTGGAGATATAATACCTAACTTTAAAATATATCTTATCTTTACGCACTACAAATGGACGGAATGGCGGGAACTTGTGAATACTTACATCACGCAATATTTGTTTAAGTTGCGCTCAATTTCACCTACCTTCTCGATATTCATACAGCCGCACATTGTATCCCCTTTTGGCTAAATACAGAGCTTCCAACGATCCAACCTATAAGAAATTGTATTGAAATTATTATTTTTTAATATTAAAAATATCATTTGAATAAATTCATCATTATTGCATGTAAATAGGTATAAGAACGCGTTAGGTACTTTAATTTTAAGACAAGGTCTCTTTATCTTATCATTTTAAGGTATCTTATCATCTTAAGACAAAATTTAAATTGAACTGATATTTTTTAACAAACCTTTAATAGTAGGTAAACAATCACAACATTGATATTGTTTTATCTCAACCTTCATGAATATAGATTTATGTAAAAAGTAATATTTTGCTATCCATGCACCCAATTTTATTGTGATTCATTCAGCAAATCATACAGAATTACTTCCGGCCAAACCAAGCACAAGTTTAATTAAACTAACGTTACTCACCAATCCGCCGCCAACAATCGCAATGTCCAATTTCTTCGCATATCCATCATTCATTCTTGGTTTAAAAAAAACACAAAATGTATTTTTTATAAAAAGCTATCGACCAATACGCCCCACGTTAAAGTTGTCCGGAAGACACACAAGGGTAGACTAGCCGCTCACTACACCGCCATGTCACTAATAAGGTTATGTCTATGGGTATATGGTCGGGTCACAGCTCACAGATGGACGCATTATAAAATCGTTAGGCACATTCATTTACTTGCTATAGTCTTATTGCGCCATAAAAACGTGACACAGTTATGTAAATAATAAAAACAAATGCATCCATTCATATGTGTTCTTTATAAAATATGTCTTAATATTTAAAGTTGTCATACAACATAATACAATACAAACATCAGCCTATTGCAGTCCACTGCTGGACGTATGCCTCCCCTGCGCACTATGCTACTGCCATAATACATGCATGAGACGTTTGCTTAGTAAATTTTTTGCCTAGATTATTTTGCGAAGATCGCATAAACCTACATACATACAGTGTTTATGACAGCCAGGCAAATATTGATACCATGACTTCAGACCATGATTCTGAGATGGAATAAGTACCTACACTGAAAATTTTCGTTCGAAATTTCAAAATAATCCGACATTTTTTTTTTTATATTTTCAGGAAAAAAATTGTTTAGTTCGTTTAATTAGGCCTTAGATAATGACTTAAAAATAGAGATTTAACCAAAAGATGAGTTTACAAAAAAAAAGTTCACCTTGAAAAAGTTTAAATAACCGATCGACCGTAATGGAGAGTCCATGTGAACCAATAAACAGCAATATGTCACACAATAACCAATAAGCCCATTTAATTGCCCACAGGATTGCCCGATACAATTGGCGTGAAAAGCAAAGATTACTGATGATAATCAAATCAAAAATACATTTCCTGCGAGTAATAACACTATCGTATACCTAACTCAACACAATGGTACTTGTTTAGCATTTCAGTATTTGCCTGGCTGTCATTATCACCCTAAATACGCATCTGTATTCCTAAAATGAAACCAGAACTGCAGCATTACTAAGAGATCCCACAGACACGTTACGCATAGTGCGGCCAGATGTACGAGATTATACAGGGTGTAACAGAAAGGGTATGTTAAGCGAAAAGTGTATAAATAGCCCACTATAGAGAACCTATTCCCAAAATTTGAGACTCGAAATGACATTTTCAATTTTCAAGATTGTATGAAAATTCCTGAGATATTTAAAAATTCTCCATACAATCGGGAAAAATAAACATGTGATTTCGGATCTCAAATTTTGCGGATAGGTTCTCTATAGTGGGCTATTTACATAGCTTTTCGCTTAACATACCCTTTTTGTTACACCTGTATAGTGAAATGAAGCTAGCTCATCGCCTGAGAGAACGCCCGTGAGTTTCATAGTCGATTACGATGATTGTCAATCAATAAAAGGTAAACATAAGCAATTAAAGATTAAACTTGGTTATTGATGAGATGCATCGATCGATAAACAATCAACAAGTATTTTCAATTGTGTCAATTGGCAATTTAGAGGTTCAATTATTCATCAAAGGTATAATTAAGCAAAAGATGATGCAAACGAAACTGTAATTCCGTTTGATTTCGTCATATCTAGCGCCCGACATTGGCCCTGCAATATGTTTATCATTGCATCAATACCAAAAATAATAAATTATCTCTGGTACCTTTGTACTTATTTATACAAAGGTGCTTATAAAATTATTAATAAAGAAATGGAAAAAATTCCTCACCCGGGTGGGAATCGAACCCACGACCTCTGCATTCCGCGTGTCAGTGCTCTAACCACTGAGCACTGAGGTGCTTTAAAATTATTTGACTTCTTTCTAGACGGTCACAAAACTAAATAAGTAACAAGGAATTGTATTGAATGACGAAATATTTTTCAAATTTTCGTGAGAAATTACCTAGTTACTATCCAACAAAAAAAATTTTTTTTTCAATATTGTTAAATGAACTTAAACATTGTCCAAATCTGTGATTTAAACAAATGCTGTTATGTTAGGTGTTACACATTATGTATAGACTAACCTTGACCCCTTGTACCCCTAAAATAGATGTATATTTATTTATGTACGCACTTATTTAAATCTTCGAACAATTAAGATAAAATTGGACCAAATGTTTCTTTAACAAAAATGCTATAAAATAAACCGGACGGTAACATGCGATATGCAAATACTCGTATAGTAGAGTATCTATTAAGCCGGTTTAATATAATTAAATCAGATTTATATGTCATAGGCATAGGTATAGCCTAGCTAGGTATTTTGAATACTACTAAACTAAAGAAAAAAATAAGCACTTCGCGACACGCTCGCTTTTTCGGTTGCTCCTAGATAGGTCCTCATAGTTCCGATGGATGTCGAAATGACTTCACATAACCTTTTTCTTACCAAAACAATATTTTATTTAGTTGACATCGGCATAATTTATTTTAAAATTTATTTTAAAGTATCCGCTCTTGCATACGATTAACGAAAAATAATACGACGCATACATTCTTAAACATTTGTTTTGCTTATAGGTACATTTTGTACCATAGTATTTCGTAAGCGTATAAACGTATTTACGTATTCCCAGCACTTTCATATTGGTTTATAATTCAAACTACCTACTAAACAGGATGTAAAAAAGGTGTAGCTATGTTAAGAGAAATGTAATGAAAATAATCACATGTCCATTTTTCCTGCTAATATGTATAGAAATTTGTTAACATCTGCTTCTCTTCCCGGGCATACTGTACAAGTCAGTAGAGGGACAAGAGGGTATTGGTGTTTTGTAGGCGATGAGTTGACCATCTGTCACTACTAACCGAACTTGTACGTACATCACAACTATACTCTCAAAATTGGTCAGAAGTGGCACCATGTGGTCCTATCGGCCCTTGGTGCTCTGCCTACCCCGTAAGGGATAGAGGCCTGATTATATGTATGTATGTATGTATTTTATCTATACCTACAACCTTAAAAACAACCATGTGAATTTGAGTCTTCAGACATTCATTTTGAGTATAGGTCCTATATTGTAGGCTATTTTCATAGCATTTCGCTTAACATGCCCCTTTTGTTACATACTGTACCTATATATACAGTAGAACCCGCTTAACACAACACGCTTAAAACGATTTTTCGCATAATACGTCATTCTACGCCAGTTCCCACAACTTAAGACATGTACTCATACATTTCTTAACGCTTAATACGATTCGTCATCCTGTTTAATACACCTACATGTTGTCATTTATTTTATAAAAAAATATCTACAATTAAGCGAAAAGCATTGTCACGTCAAGAAAAAATTAATATATTGAAAGTTTTTGATGAAAAATCACAAACCAAAAATCAAACACAAGCTGCTGATCTTCAGTTGCCAGTTTCTACGATACAGATTGGGAGGTATAAAGAGAAAAAAAAACTTATACTTAATAAATAATAATAATAAATAATAGAATAATAAATTAAGAAATGAAAAAAAAAACACCCGAGTGAGATTTGAACTCACGACCTCGAAACTCACGATGACGAAAAAAAACTTACTTGATAAATCAGAGAAAATCCCTATCCCGTATAATACGCTTTCTCGCTTAAGATGCGTTTTTAGCTAGGTCCCTGCGAAATCGTCTTAAACGGGTTCTACTGTACATACTTATATGTACAGTTCATTGATCAATACAGTACAAGTGCATTTTTTTGCATCTCAAAAACGTAATAATATACTTACATAGAGAAAGTGTGCCTCAAACATTTGGGCCACAACAGTAATTCGAACTGAATGTAATTTGATCTAAAGCCGCGGTTTTATGTTACTGTTCTAGACAAGGTTTCCACACAATACTATTGCGATTGAAAACAAAATAGATTCTATTCTCCGTTGGCTTTAATCTAATTTTGCTTTGAACGCTTTTCCTAGATTGTTCCAACGTTGCCTCAATCAGTCTTAATATTTATAAAAGAGTGAATAGAAACTGTATTGATACGTAATAAAACATTTATTCTTATAAGCTACATAAATTTTAATTTAATTAATTGATCATTTAACATAAATAACTAAAATCTTACATATATAACCTCATATGCGGAGACCTGGGATGTTGACCTGGGCCCAATGATAAAGTAAAATATTTCACACTTCTTTACTCTTTAAAATCCATAACCCTTATCTCAACATCCCACGCACATAAAAAGATATTACTTTAAGAAAATTCTTATAAGAATAGTTCATTTTCAAACATTTAAAAACTCATATTGGAAGGCATCGACGAGATATCCTCAGAGGGACTTTGACTTGAGCTGAAAGAGCTGAGCGTTTCTCTTGTCTCTTCTTTAATTTTCAGATGATCGGTGCTCGACAGCGGTCGGGGTGGTAGTGACCGGTCCCTATGCTCCTTATCTTTCATCGACTTGTCTTTGCTACTGTGCTTATGTTTGTGCTTGTGTTTGTGCTTCTTCTTGTCCTTTTTCTTCTTTTTCGCCTAGAATGAGAGTTGATGCTTTATTTCTTAGGAAGATATCGGTTTTTAATTGAGTAAAGAACAGCTAATCTTTCAACCAAAGCGCTATCAGTTTTAAATGAAACTGGCTGTATGAATCAACTCTTCAAATTCGGCCATTTTTGTTTCAAAGTGGGTTTCTGATTTCTGACCACATCATCTCAACTTGACGACCGTCTTTTAGAGGTAGAAATGCTAGATTTTAATCAAAATAAGCAAATTATGTCAATAACCTGACGTTATAACAATAACCGAATGTAGATAACCATCAACAGTAGTATTAATAAAGACAAAACCAACACCTAATAACCAGTTATTTGTAATCAACAGTTAATTCCTGTATACTTAAATAAAATTCAAGACGATTATCTATCTCTAGATCGTTTTTTAAATGTCGTAAAAATGTAAATTGGCTTAAAATTCAGTACTAAAAATAAATATTTCATTAGTGAAACCCGGTATTTAGCGGCACACGCATGTCGAACATGGCATAGCACGCAGCGTTGTGGAATCTTTGACAAACGTATTTGACTACTACGAAAAAACCCTTATTGCGCCGACGCCATCGGCCATAAACAATGGGATACGGGCAGGAATATGATCATGATTTGACTACGCACATCACGTGAAATCCTAAGCCTAGTTTTGTATTTTTTACTTGTTGTAACATTAAAAAGTAGGTATTCATTTGTCCATTTTTGTTTGTCAATGCTTAACTTAATATTAAGCGTAACTTCATACTTCACATTCTGTATTCATATCATTTTTAATACTTTATAGCCGCTCGCTAGGTCCCCGGGATTTTCTATGCGTTACTTGCATATTTCTGGTCGCCTTTGATCTTGGCATACAGGAGTTGCAGTGGCGGGAATGAGTGGTGGGCCATTCCCGCAGGGCTATTAGGTACCTAATTTGCAATAGCAGAGCCGAAGCAATGCGATAGCGAGAATTGACAGAGTATGTGGGTGCGCGGGACGAGCGCTCGGCATCCTACCACGCCCCGCACCTCGCCCCGCACACTCACTAACTCTCAATTGTTATAACCCTGCCCGTTTTGTTATAACTACCTTACCTTAGGCGCTCCTAGGTCGTCCTTATCGTGCCTGAACATGCCTAGTTCGAAGGCGGTGGGTCCCGAAGT
Source organism: Carposina sasakii (assembly GCA_014607495.2). Classification (NCBI taxonomy): domain Eukaryota; kingdom Metazoa; phylum Arthropoda; class Insecta; order Lepidoptera; family Carposinidae; genus Carposina; species Carposina sasakii. The sequence continues at coordinate 12,052,992 of CP053152.1, read as the reverse complement.
GCCTGGGATTCCCGGCAGCGGCGCCGCATCGTCCGAATTAAACTCACGTTTCGTGTCCTGTGTAACCACAAAAATACTTACTCACTGTAGACTGTAGGTACAACTATAATGCTATCTGTATTATTACCAAAAGATTTTAAACAATGTTTAAGCTAAACTTTGTCTTAATTTGACAGATATTTCTTATAGTTTGCTGTCAAATTGATGTCATTTCTAAACAGTTTCAACAACAACTTAAGACGCGGTCAGCTGATGATATTCTATCGGTGTTTTTACAAAAGAACGCCTAAAGTTAGACTTGATTTAAATATGACGTTTGACAGCAAAACGTATGAAATATCTGCCAAATTTAGGGCACGTTTAGCTTAAACAATGTTCAAATTCTTTTGTAATAACACCGTATATGTTTAATGAGCAATTTATATAACACGCTTGTGTGCTAAACGAAACGGTTCTAACGATTTCGATGTATATTTATATTTTGATAAGACACTAAGTACGAAGGCATTTTAGTCAAGCCACACATCAATACAGGAACACAGAAGATATAGTATGACTGTGATAAACACTACAACAACTCACACTATAGATGGCCATGGGTAGGTCATGATCAAGCACATCAATCTTCTCCTCCTCCTTGATGTTGGCGACGGGCACCGGCAGCGCGGACTCCGGCGCCGGCTCGGTAACTACCGAGGATGTCACGTGGGCGTCTGTTAGTTCCACCTCTGTCTCGTATTTTATCTGCGAAGAGCGTATGTTATTGGCATCTACTAGAAACATTATAGTATGAGATCCCACTGCGGCCATATTTTGATAGGCAACTCGGTAGATATACAGGGTGTAACAAAAGGGGTATGAGATAAGCAAGAAGCTATGAAATAACCCACTAAAAGGAACCTACCCACAAAATGAAATTTTCATTTTTAGACGCGAAATCACATGTGTATTTTTTCAGATAGTATGGAGAATTCCTAAACAACTCAGGAATGTTCATACAATCTTGAAATTAACATGTGATTTCGAGTCTCAAATATTGGAAATATAATCCATAGTAAGCTATTTACATAGCTTCTAGCTTAACATATCCTTTCTGTTACATCCTGTATATATTCTCCCCTAATCGTAAATGTTTGTAACAATGAGGTTTTATTCAATAAACATATGGGCGTAGCACATCTGCAGTGGGATCTTACACTATTATTAAGAAACACAAAATCTTAGAAACATTTATATATTATTAAATATTTATAAAAAAAAACCCCGACCGCGTCAAAATTTTGACCCAGAGTCACTCCCACGACGAATCGAACAATAATCTAATAAGGCTCTAGGAGCGTGCCAAAGAAATAAACTCGAAAATCTTAACTCTCCTTCCATCACAGTTGGGTAAAAATAGTAGGCCATGATAGAATGGTCCCAGTAGTCCCAGTTGCCCAGATCGAAAATATGTTTGACAAATATGCAATCCATAGAAGACTAGCAATAAACTGCAAAAGCAAACCGCGACCTTTTAATATTTTCCTCGCCAGAGGAAACGACTCTGAGCTCCTTAATCGATCGACCTCATCAATCTTATGATATGCTCTTACGATTAATGCACTTAACTCTTTAGTAAATGACAACTTCAACAAAAACACACAGATAGGAGAAATCTCTCTTTTGCCTCTGTATATATGTACATTTTCTATTTTAATGATTGTTTTTTTGTGGGTACATACATAATAAGAATAAAAAATATAAGACTTACATCTACAACCTCCTGCTTGATAACCGGTTTTGTATCAACAATATCTTTCATTCTATCCTTCTCCCTCTCTCTTTCCCGTTCTCTATCTAGTCTCTCCCTCTCTCTATGGTGCATTTGCTTCATCATAGCCTGAATTTCCGGTAACGGTACACAGATAGGCCGCTTCAATCCATACAATGTAAAATATAAATCTACTAAATCACATCTCAGTCTTGAGTCATTTGATAGAAGGCAGTTCATGTTATTCCATATTCTGTAAGTAAAAATTAAATTAAGTATGTACCATTGATCTAATATCCCTGCCGCGGTGGTGATAGCCCAAAACGCAAGGGCGGATCCAGAGAGGTGGTCATGGGGGTCATGACCTTGGGCCTTAGATCAGCTTAAGTCGCCTATGTATAGTATTTACAGATAACACAAACCTGTGAACCACAGCCTCCGTGTCCAATCGATGTCGTTGCGCCCTTTCAAAGGGCGGAGTATTAATCAGTAATCTAGCTAAGCCGTGCCTGACTCCGGGCTCCGGGTCGCTCTCAACCGCAGTTAGTAATGACGATAAGTCCTCTGGCTTGCCGTCCACTCGGACGAATTCTACTAAACATTCGAATGCTGCCAGTCGCACGTCTGTTGTGATGGGAAATGTTTATTGTACTATCAAATTATATGAATACTTATACATAATAATATTACAAATGTGAAAGTTTGTGAGAATGTGAAGATAATTAAGTCCACGGTCCGTTCTGATATCTGGGTAGGTTTACAAAGGTAAAATTTTTATTGGGAATTTCATTCAGGTGCAAGTGAGTAACAAAATCATATTATTCGCGAATCACTAGTCTTACTTTTTTGACATACAGAAAGAGAGGTAGTGTGTGACAGAGATAACTAAAATTAGGAAATTCGCGTTGAAAAATTTGGATTTACAAAATAATTTTAATCATAAAATTATTAATAAAGAAAATGGAAAAAATTCATCACCCGATTGGGAATCGAACCCACGACCGCTGCAAACCGTGCCAGCCGCTATAATCACTAAGCCACCATATTAACCAATAATTTTAAGAAAAGACTAACCGCCAATTTCTATAACTGATCTCGAGAGATTTTTTTCATATCTCAGATTTAATCTTCAATTGTTTCATACAACATATCAAATTAGGAATAAAAGAATTCGAGATTATTTTTATCTCTCATATAGAAATTGGCCCTTGATCGCTTTTAAGCTTGTTTAAAGAGATTAGAAGCTACATACACATGTTGGAAGTACAATACCATTATATTTATGTGCTCTTCAAAGTTTTTTTACTTTAAGTATATATTCTCTGGCATAAAGACACTATAACTTACCAATATACTGTCCATACTGCGCATAAGCTCTAAACACCGTGGGTATACTTGGCAAGTGACCACACTTCTGAAGTCGGCGGATTGCTCGCAAACAACTGACCGTCACTGTGTTTTTATAACATGGCAACACTTTTTCCAAGTTTAATACTCGAGTAATCTCTTCTAAGACCAGTTTCGTGTCGGCTGACAATGAGTCCACAGTTATAGGTGCCCCCTGATGAAATAAAGAGGAAGTAGTAAAATATATCTATACATATAATAAAAATGTTACTTATCGCTGTCTGTAAATGGAAGATATATAAGAAAAAATATTCTAGGAGATAGGGATTTGTCTGTTTGTTTGTGCGTTTGTGCACGCTAATCTCAGAAACGGCTAAACCGATTTCGATGCAGTTTTCAGTCATATATTGTGACAGGTCCCATTTAACATATATGCTACTTTTTATCCCGGGAAAATGTTTTTATCCCGGATAATATCGATATTTTGTTTTTTTTTCTGTAGTCCACGCGGATGGAGTCGCGGGCGTCCACTAGTTTATAATAAATCTGTCTGTTTGCTTTGAATGTAGCTTACTTTCAGATTACAGATAATTTGAGATTTTTGTATGAACACTTATATCTTTTCGTTACGTGCGGCAGGGCTAATACCTAATTTGCAGTAACAGAGCCGAAGCAATGAGCAAGCTGTACAAGACCAATGACAAAACAGAATTTCAGGATGGAGATGTGCTCACGCCATCTATGCAGGTGATTTGTAAGTACATTTTTTTTTACTTTTAATGGTTGTCAGTAAATCCCTCATTATTATTTAATCTTTTAATCGAAAAATAAACAATAGAACGATAGTCCCGATGGCCAATATGACGCAACTTTATGGATGCCACCGTGTCACCAAACGTGCCTCTTATCTAAACATATCTCAAAATATATTAATTCCATAATATTTTATATGAATTTGCTAATCCATTAAATCACTATACCTCAATTTCGATAAATAATAATCGCCTATTTCCCGACAGCAAGGGAAAAAATATTTTTGTGGCAATCAATTTATGCCTGTTTTTTGCGTTGGGTATGATTTAAACTTACCTTCTATAGGTCATATTTCGTACATATATACATAAATATCACGTCTGTTTCTTGCACATTTCGATTAATCTTTTACTAACTTACCGGCTGCACGACCGACACGACAGGTGTAATGGTAGCCGCCAGCGCATCAACCAGCGCCGCCTTGTAATAGTTGTCCGAGTAGTGGTTCTTCGAGTTGTCGTTATATTTGAACAGGTCCAGCAGAAAACGGACCACCTCCGGCGGACAGATGCCGTGGATGTTACGGAGACCTGGAACGGAATAAATATTGAATGGCCTCGTTGATCTTATAGACTCGTGGCACGAAATATATTGTCGTTTTTATCTGTAAATACTGTAAGATCAAGCGAACAATAATCTTTGCAGAAAATATACATGCGGCCCCGTTTATAAGGTATGGTACTTATGTCTCTCCAGTTTAGGCATCTACGTTGCACCGCCCTTTCCACCCACAAAGATGTTATAGTAACAGTTGCAAGGGCGCAAGTTCCGGGCCAATATTTCACGACTATGTTGCCCGTAACTTTTAAGGTACTACTGGTAGCGAGAATTCAGTATTCATTTATGAATATTGCTGAGGCATATATACCTAAGTAAATAGTATCTGATGCACCGATGGTAGGTACAGAATTGCGAGCGTAGCGAGCGCGAATTTTTTTAACCAGAGCTGCCTCTACTAAACTGTTGGAGAGTGGGTAAGCTTTCTGTATTCCTTACTGCTTAGTAACTATAGATAGAAAGAAAATTATTTATTGTAATATAAAGGTAGCATTCTCGATTAGTTAACCATCCCATTTGTACTTATAAAGCTACCGGTACATACCACAATAAATAATATCTATGACATTATGGGCGATTCTGACCGTTACACTTAACCGTAAACTTAAAATTAGACAGGTCTGTCACTTTACATTCTTAACAATAATAACTACGACAAAAAAGGATAGGTAGGAATAATTTTAAGTTTAGGGTAAACTATGACGGTCAGAATCGACCATATTATGTGGTAAAACTAACCTGCCATAGCCACCGGTATGGTTTTCTGCAGGAAGTAATGCTGCAGGTTGTCGAAGTTGTTCTGTTTGATGATGTGCGGCGCGGAGAACGAGCCGAACATCTTGCGGAATATCGTCAGCATGGCGGGAGGGCCTGCCCACGTACTTATCATCGAGTTCGCTACCTAGAAAACAAATTTCATAGGCCAAATTTCAAAGCGATAGAACAGTGAACATTGTATGTGAGGTCTTCCTAAGCGCGCGCTAGCGCGCTTCGGGTTGCGGGCCTTAGGGATGCCCCTGTGCCCGGGCAAAGTCTCGGCGCGCGACAGCGCGCCGGTCACTATTTATGCGGCCGGAGGCCGCGCTGCCTCGGCTTAGTCACCGAGGCAGCGAAGGACATAACTAATATATATATACATATGAGTGCATGGGGGAATGCCCATGCACTCCGAAAAATAGGTACGACACAACTTGTCGGTAGGACGGCAGGCAGACATGGCCGGGTAGATCCGCCGATCGGTCGGTGACGAGGAGATTTTGCCCCGCCCTCGGCCGATCGACACCCCCGCCCGCTACCGCCGCCCTACCGAGAGACTAAAACGACAGACAAAAGTAACAAGTAAAAGTAAGAAATAAAAAGTAAAAACTAATATATGTAAGGGACGGACTATAAGTAAGAAGGGACATCACATGTTAATTTATGCCACCAGGGCAGAAAAACTATATACAGAGTTGTAGGCGCATATGGTCGGATGAAACGATCGCATTGCGCCTACCTGTGAGTCAGTCCGGTGTTAGTAAGTCAGATCCGGGAGGGCCCGGCATCGCTGTCGAGTGGAATACTCAACAGCTCCCTCGGCTGTGGGCGGCCGTCTGGCGGCCTCGCATGAAGCGGAGCTAGCCCGCGGAGATGGGCGTGCGGCCCGTTGTCGGCGCGGTCGAACATTCGACGCGCCATTCGGGCCACGAATTGCTCCACTTTCGTCATTTTGAGGTCCCGAGCGATGACGTCATTACGGACGTACCGCCCGGCCCTCGCAATGCTGCGGAGGGTGGAGCTCTGCAAGGCCTCAATCCTCTTTCTGTTTGAAACAGAGCAAAGTTGGAACCAGGCCGGGGCCGCGTACGTGAGACGCGGCCGAACATATAACTTGTACATGGTCAGCCTGGTTCGGAGAGGAAGCGTGGACTGCATGACAGGCCGCAGCAGGGCGCGCGCGGTCTTCGCGCTGCGCAGCACGTGCTCAACCATCCCAGTCATCCGCAGCCCACGATCGATTTGGCAGCCTAGATACCTGACAGTATTCTGCCAGGCTATCGGCTGCCCTCGAAGCGTGAGCCTGGGAGGGAGCTCTCGCTGCTGACCCGTCAGCAGGGCAACGGTCTTTGCCGGATTGGCCGACATCCGCCATCTGTCAAGCCAATCCGGAAGAAGATTGAGGACCCTTTGCATTTGGTCCACCGCCAGTGGGGAGCTGCGCGATGTGGCAAAGTACGCGCTATCGTCCGCGTACAGTGCCAACATGCCTTCAAATTCCCATGGGAAGACCACCTTTACGGTCGGTATGTCATCTGTGTAGATGGCATACAAGACCGGGGAGAGGCAACTGCCTTGAGGGACGCCGGCCAATATGGGGTGGAGTTGCGAACTCGCGTTTTCCACCCCTACAAAGAACCGCCGGTCATTTAGAAATGACGCGACGATTCTTATGAGGGCCGGCGGCAGTCCCTGGCCAATGAGCTTGCGCAGCAGACCTGGATGCCACACACGGTCGAAGGCCTTCTCCATATCGAGAAAGACTCCAACCGTGTACCTCTTGTGGTTCCGCTCTACTGCTAAATGGTCCAACACACGCACAAGTTGAAGCGTCGTAGAGTGCGCGTCTCTGAAGCCGTACTGTTCCTCGCGTAGCGAAACATACGGCTTCAGGCGCTGCAACAATAGACGCTCAAACAACTTGGCGATGTTGGACAGGATGGTGATGGGGCGGTAGTTGGCCGGGTAACGCTTGTCTTTGCCCGGCTTTGGTAGCGCTACGACTCTACCGACTTTCCAGAGGTCAGGAAAGTGGCCAGTACGCAGCACTCCATTGAAGAGCCGGGCTAGACAAGCGAATCCTCTCCTAGGTAGGTACTTCAGAGCCATGACTGGAATGAGGTCATGTCCGGGTGCTTTGCGAGGGTTCATCCTGCGAACCTCACTCGCAACTTCGGCGGGCGAAATAAAAGAGTCTCCGCTGAGAGGCGGGACCGGTGCTGACATGAAGTCAGATACTGCCTCCTCGGTCGTCCGATGAAACTCCATGATTCTCGGAGCGCTGCTGGGAGGATGTGGGGTGAACTGTACCGCCAAGTGTTCCGCGAGCACTCTTGCTCGCGACTCGGCGGTGAAATTGTAGGTGCCCGTGGGATCTATTATAGGACAAACCGGCAGCCTGGCTTTTGTTAGCTGCCGGTTTAGCCTATAAAGGCATGTGTCATCCTCACGGGCACGGTCTAGAACTTTATCCCAGCAGGCGCCCCGAAAAGCACGGACCTCATCGGACACCTTCGCTGAGAGAGCGTTGAGATCTCTCTTGACCGAGGGGCAGCGAGAGCGCGCCCACAGGCGCGCTAGCCGCCTCTTCTCATGGAGATCTCTCTTTATGCCCGCCGGTAGATCGTCACGACGTGCGGACCTTGAGCTTAAGGTAGAGCTGGCCGAGTCTATAGCCTCCTTGAGCTGCGCTGTGAAACTCGTAGCTGCGGACTCTACGTCCTCGGCGCTATGGACAGGTGGGAGATGATAGTTCGCCATGATGTCCTGAACTTTATCCCAGGCCGTTCTGCGTCCCGGTGAACGGGGCGGAACAGAGACGGCCTGGGTTGATACCGACACCAGTATCGGGAAGTGCTGAGAAGAGGTTATCTCATATAACACTTCCACGGATACTGGCGCCGGTAGGTTCTTGTGAACTACTATGTCCAGGACATCAGGCCTATGTCGGGCTTCTGTCGGGACGTGAGTCGCCGTGAGTGGACCTATCACAGCGCAGCTACGCCCCTCTGCTGCAGAAAGCAGGGCTCTACCTGCCGCGGTTGTTGTCCGGGAGTGCCACGCCGCGTGTTTGGCGTTCAGGTCGCCAATCAACAGCGTCGGCGTGTCCCCCACAAACACGGCGTCAAGATCCGATGCCAGGAAGGTGCCTTCGGGCGGCCTGTACGCTGCGTACAGGTGCCACGCCCGTCCGTTGCTAAAAACTTTTACCCCGATAGAGCGGGTTTTCTGAAACGGCGGTAGGTCCAACTCCTCGTGCACAAAATCCCTGAACATTGCGCCCCGCACCTCGCTCCGCGTACTAACACTCTCGTCCGTAAATTACCGTAAATAACATTTTGTTATTCTTATGTCTAAGCTAAATAACTGCTTAGTTTCATCAAAATCCGTTCGATATTTTTTTACATGCAACGGCTAACCAATCATCACTGTGTATCTCATGTAGAAGCAAATCCAACGGTACAAAGTGACTGGTTGACTTCAAAACAAGTTCAAATCTAACACTCACGAAGCTCTATGATATCGATTTAATTGTAATGATGTGAACAAATAGAAGAACTTCTTCAACTTTTAAATAAAACACATTGGATAATCAGCACACACTAAACAGAAACTATATTTCATAACGTATCCAGCAAAACTATAGATGGCAGCACATTTCGTTACAAACATTTCAAACAACCACCAACCTTAGTCAAACAATGCGCAGCCCGGCACCTAATCTTGTAATACATCTGCTCATTCTCTATAGTGTCGGTCAGAGCTTTCCGGGTGGCGGACTCGGGGTAGTTATGCAGCGCGTCGATAGCTTCGCTCTGCGCCGCGACGTCTCTCTCGTGCCGCAGCTGGTACTGCCACTGGTAGTCCGGCTGCGAGATCACTGTGCTACGCAACAGCGACATCTCCGGGTCGAGACGGATCCAAAGTACGGGTGAATCGCTGGAACAGAAAAACCATAAAGGTCCGCCCGCTGATTAAGTAAAAGCAATAGCAAAGCCGAAGTAAAGCGATAGCGAAAATTTTATATAATATTCGCTTTGAAATTCATTTTACGTAATACGAATTTGACAAGCAATCAGCGATTTTTGTACAATTTTCGCTATCGCTTTGCTTTTGCTAGTTATGTAATAAGGGGACCGTTTATATCTACAGACATTGAGCGTGTCAAACGCGTGCCGCGGCAGACAAAATAATATTCTTTTATACAGTGTCTATTAACGTGTTTATATCTATCGTTACACGGCCGCGCAGACACCAGCAGACACGGGCCGTGCGCGGTCGGTATTCGCGGTAGATATAAACGGACCTAAACTGTGTTATGTTATGACAATAGAAGTTACACATTGATTTTCACATTCCCTGCTGGCAGATTTTTTAAGCATGCCGACATCAGTTCCACAGCTAGTTCTAGGACGCAAATAAGCGTGGCACTTTAGAAAACCACGATGACGCAAATACGTAGTCAGTGGCACTGAATGTGTTATGCTAAACACAAAACATTGCCTAAATTGTAGTAAACAAACCGCGCCGCCGACTGAGAATAAGTCGGCAAGCGAAACGTCGGAAACTACGTACATTACGCAGCCGTATTTAAAATGTATAGGGAAGCAAATTGTCAGACGAAATTATTTCACACATTTCATCACACTTCACTTAGTTTCACATTTATATTTTCCCTACCAGTAAGCTGATTACGTAACTTGCAAAATAAAGCCAAATCTAGGCGTGGAAAGACGCCTCGCACTTACACACTCACAATTATCTCTGTCATTTTTTGATACCGCTTTGCTTTTGCGAGTTACGTAATCAGCCTACCGGATTTGAACAATAACCCTGCAGATTTTTTTTTCAGTTAAATTAAAAAAACTCACTCCATAGCCGACAGATCCATATCGACCTCCTCTCCGGTGCACAGAGGAATCTTCTTCTTCTTGTTACGTCTACTCTTGCTGTGGCACGTGATATCGGCCTTGACGACCGTGTTCTCAATCTGAAGAGTGTGTTTAAAGGTTCCGTCTAACTCCTGAAGTTGGACTAGGAGCGGTCCTACGTATTTACGTATACCACGCTCGGGGACCGAGTCTTGGCGGATTTCTAGTTCTACTGTGTTCCTGTAGAAATTAAATTAGTGTTATATAAAGTTTCTAGGACATATAAGCTGCATATAAAGATCTCAGGCATTCTCTTAGGCTTTGTTATAGCTTGTTAACTTAATTATCATCTTCATTTTATCTATAGAAAGTGCGCTGAACATGGGCCTAAAATCTAATAAATAAAAATAAACAGAGACTCTAACTCTAACCCAAATGTATAAGCATCAAAATAAAATAAACAAATCATAATTACCTCTTCCTATTAAACACGGAGGTCAATTGAAACTTGGCATGACCACCAGTCCTCACCCATTGGTCAACAAACACCGCCATATCTTTCCCGGTCACCGTAAATATGGCCTTTACGAATAAATTCGTGGATAGCAACAGATGGCCCCATAAACCGCTGCCAATCTTAGTGCTGGCAGCATTTGTGGCTAAAGACAGCTGCTTGTTGAAGACTTGGAGAAGCAACTCCTGACCAATACGCTGCTCCAACATTCTAAGCACTAAATGAGACTTCTTACGCATCACCTGGAAGTAGTAAAGAAGTAAAGGCACGATGCTCTTATGTCAAGTATAGGCCAGTGATGGAGTACTATAATTTTAGGACATTGACCTTTCATTAATCGTCTGTCACTTGCTCGATTATAACTTTCGTCGATTTTACGTTACATTAGCCGAATTATAAAAATTAAATAGTCTTTCTTTTATCTACAACTTCTGTACATGAGGAATATATTTGAGTGTGGAGGAAGAGGAATAACGGCTCAAGGTACGAAACTTTTATATATCTAGCAGGGATGCGATATTAACTCATATTGCTATCTATTATCTTATTAGTAATCATAGTAATTAAATGTATGTCTTAACTTATTAAGTCGTAAATACCTAATCATGAAACAACTTACTTCAATATACCTCGGCGACATTGTATGGACATTCCTCACAGGGAAATAGAAGAAATCTTTTGGTTCCACTCTCGCTCCATTCGCGGGTAATTGCCACGGATCCAGGACTATTCCACCATATTGCTCCTCGTAACTCACCACCTATTTACCAAATGTAAAAGAAAATGGTATCACTTTGCTACATACATCACTACATTATAAAACAATGTCGTTCCGCAGTTATTATTTCTCAGCGGAGATGTGCTATGGCCCTATGGGTCTCAATGACTCTAGAGTATGCATGTGTCTAGGGGCGATTTTTCCAAACGTCAGATAGCCTATCACGAATAAAGCTGATGCTGTCTCTATCATGTTCAAGTTTTAGAAAGAGACAGCATCAACTTTATTCTTTTGATAGGCTATCTGACGTTTGGAAAAATGAGCCCTAAAAGAACTAAGCAAATACATACCTCTTTCAGCTCCTGATGTATCCAATACCTATACTCGTTATTGCCGAAGCACTTTTTCGAATACAAGCCGCACAGGTAATCTGGTATACCCTTAGCTAGCCACAAATCTGACCAATTCTGCATGGTTATGAAGCAACCGAAAAACTGTTCGGCAACCGCTTGGGCCATAGCTTTGCGGCTTATGTACGTCTGATCTATTATCGCGATTGAGTGCAGCAGATGAGTACTCATTATTGACATGGTTGTGTAGGCTGTGGTATCGTCTTGAGTCTGGAAATTATAACAAAATGTTAACAGGAAAGAAAGGATTTCCCGAAATTCCCAAATTAAATGCATAAAAGTTTGCAGACACTGCACAAACTAATTAAACTAAACTATTGGTTGTAGGAAGCTTATATGCCAAAGCATATAATATGTTGGGTACTGTAGGGTAGCCCAATGAAAGGATTTTCCCAAATTTCCATAGGAATGGTAAACACGAATTTAATTTAATTTTACGACGGCCGACTGGTCTAGTAGGTAGTAACCCTGCCTATGACACTATAGGTCCTGGGTTCGAATCCTGGTAGGTGCAAACATTGATATGATGAATATCAATGTTTGTTTCCAGTCATGGATGATTTTATACTTATCTATGTATTTATATACCGTTCCTTAGTACCCACGACACAAGACCTTAGGGATCTTACTGTGGGACTAGGTTAATGTGTTGTGTAGTGTGTGAATATAGTTTAAATTCACGGTTTTACTATTTTTACCATTACTATTAATATTTTAGTTAAATTTAAATAACGAACTCAGATAAGTCCATATCAAATGAGATAATATGTTTCCTATAGCTCTATTTATAAAATCTTACCCACCTCATCTACAAATACTTGTTTATAACAAGGATATGGATATCTTGTAGACAAGGTCTCTTCATAAAATTCAAATGCTTCATGCAAATACCGCACGGTGTTCTTCAGAATTTGCATCAGGTTGGGAAGGCAGTAGTGAGTTACCTCATTCATAAATGGATCCACATATGATTCGAATGGTCTATGGGTAAACAATAAAAGATTAAGCACTATAGGTATAATCCTTTCTTGGTTGTTCCTATTTGCAATTGAATGGTTTGGAATACATAGTTTATATGAATTGCAAAATACAGTCAATGCTTGGTGGTAATAACCTAACTGTTAATCCATGCGCCTACCAGTCAGACTGTGTAGGTGCGAGCCTGTACCAGTACAGATCTTAATATTCTAATATTGTCACATACATATAATTGAGGAGAGTAGGTAAACTGGCTATGAAAAGAAACTCCAAATCATTAGCAACATGACTTTTGAAAAAAGCTATACTCCATCAACCCTATTTTCTGTATTATCATTGATAATTATCACTTTGAACCCTGACCTTTATAGAGTTGAAACTTTATTCAGTTATACACAAAAAAGTCTTTTACATAACATAATCCAAACTTACCCAATAGCCAAGGCAATATTTGGTGCACAAGCTGGTGTATTAACTAAATAGTGGAAAGTTTTCCTCCTATGATCTGGAGTAAACACCACATCAACTAATTCCCCACATGATACTGCAGTCAGACACTCATCAACTGTGAACTCAAGCTTCCATGTGCAAGGCTCTGCAAAACTGTCCACGCATGGAAACCAGAGCCTTGCGGAGTGCCCGTATGTAAACATATGGGCAGATTTCTGTAAATAAAATAAATTGCTATAAACTCAACTCACTGTGGAACTGTGTGGCTTACTTTACAAACAACAATATCAGAATAAATTTTTAAGGGTATAGATGAATGCATATTCAATGCATGGTAAAATTTTAGATAAATACCCATTTCAATAATTATTTATACAAAGTTATAAAATTATTATTGTTCATATATGTACAGGATGATTTTTGGTCGTCAACGTTCCCGAAAACTACGGAATCTCCTCATCATCACGATCATTTTTCTCCATGGAAGCATACCTGGGAAGTGTCTGATTTCCAAAATATTAGGGTCCAAAGTTGAGTAAATAGACTGCGTTTTTCTGCATAAATGCACATAGACGCGCGTAGCAGGATTTTTTCACGAAAAATAATTAATATCTGTCTATAAAAAAACTAACATAAACACTACACTATAAATTTCGCACGATCAAGGAATTTAAAAAAAATTTTCAAAAAAAAAATTTTTTTTCCCAGCATTTTTTTTGGCATAAACTTACTTTATTTCATGTATAGAATACATACCCTTCGTTAAAGGTGGCCACAAAAAAACACCTGTATATATTGATATATAGTTACATCATATTACAGTTAACATTATTTTGTTGACCATCTTACCTCAACCAAAGATCCTTCCCCTTCCGGTACAACAAAGTGCATACCGCCCTGAGGAGATTCCAGTGAAAACTCTATCCCAATCCGAAGCCCCCTCCCTTCCCCCACTAGATGTATAGCTTCATCAGGGACTTGGATATGAAGCTCTCCGGAATTATGATCAGGGTCAGTTTTTTGGGCTGCAGCCAAATGGTATTGAGAGAAGACATCCAATGATCTCCTAAAATTGATCACTTATTAATTACAATTTCCAATTTTAATATTTGCTTAATCCCGAATTGAATGGAGATTAAGAAACTTCAGTAGCTCTAAACTACACTCGCGAGCAAAAATATGGAATCACTTACCTGAAATTGATTCAGCGCAGTCTTAAGTACTAAAAAAATAGTTAATAATAATAAAAGTGGCACCGTTTTAAAGGTTAAACTGTTAGCTTTAAATTGATATGAAATTCATTTAAATCACACCAATAGTTCAGGTGCTATTGGGGATTAAGTGAAGGAGGTAGTAAAACAAGGAAATATGGAAAAAATATGAATGAAGAAAACAACAAAAATTAATTAATAAAAATTTTATTTAGGCTCAAAATTGAAATTCAATATTTTGTATTCCCACCCCTAGCCCTAACAATGGCTCGAAGACGGTTCTTCATTGACCTGATCAACTTCTGTATGGATTCTTGTGGAATACCTTCCCACTCCTCTATCAAAGCTGATTTCAAGTCATTTAGACTTGAAGGAGCAGGATTTCTGGAACGAACCCTCCTCTTCAGTTCGTCCCACATGTGCTCAATTGGGTTCAAATCCGGGCTGAGCGCTGGCCAGTCTAATGTGGCGATACCGACTTCTTCTAGGTATTGAGTTGTAGCACGGGAAGTGTGACAACGAGCGTTATCTTGCATAAGGAGGAAGTCATCACCGATATATTCCGCATAGGGAACAACATGTTCCAGCAGAAAATTGGTGATGTATAGGTCTGAAGTTAGACCGCCTCCACGTCCCCCGCCAGGCACGAAAACAAGCTCCGTTTTACCGTCGAAAGAAATGCCGGCCCACATCATACAAGAACCGCCCCCATAAGCCACTGTTTCAGCGAAACAGCACTGCGCAAATCGCTCTCCAGGGCGCCTATACACCCGACCTCTTCGATCGCTCCCGTGCAAACACATTCTGCACTCGTCAGAGAACAGAACTCGCCTCCATTGCTCGACTTCCCAATCAAGATGGTTGCGAGCAAATTGAAGACGTGCTTGTCGGTGAGCTGCCGTCAGTTTTGGGCCTGTGGCTGGCCTTTTAGGACTCAAATTCGCTTGCTTGAGCCTTCGACGAACTGTCCACTCGCTGACAGCTACCCCACGCACATCTCTGAGCTCCTATTGGACGTCGACGCCAGTCAAGTGACGATTTCGAAGAGAAGTCGACACAATAAAACGGTCATCTCTCTCCGATGTGCACCGGCGACGTCCAGATCTTGGTCTCGGGATAAAGCCACCAGTCTCCCGAAAGCGTTTATAAACTTTCGAAACACGGGACTGGCTTCTGTGGAGCTGACGAGCGACAGCCCGCTGGCTAAGCCCTTGTTGCAATAGGGCGACGATCGAATTGGGCTGCTTCTGAAGGAGTAGTATCCATTTTCGTGGGTCAAAAGTAGCGGAGATGTGTACTGGTCAACGTGTGAAAGCGAAAATCCGATAACACGTGCTTTTATAGGGGGTCAATAGGCCGAACTCGCGACTTATCAAACAATTGAAAAATGCCTCTTTCCTTACTTCTTCACGAAATCCGGGATAGCTTCTTTAATATTGGCGTGATTTGAATTAATTTAGTATCAATTTAAAGCTAACAGTTTAACCTTTAAAACGGTGCCACTTTTATTATGATAAACTATTTTTTTAGTACTCAAGACTGCGCTGAATCAATTTCAGGTAAGTGATTCCATACTTTTGCTTGCGAGTGTATAACATCAGGAGACACTATCATGTTCAGCATAAGCTAATAAGAATAAGATGCTAAGGATCTCAGCAGATGGAGGGAAATTGTACAGGAAAAACTCATGCAGCAGGGGTCACCCTCAGTAATGAGGAAAACAACGCGAGGAGGAGGAGGCTCATATTTAGCATAACAATCATAATTTTTTTTTTCATGCATATGTTATACATATTTCATGAATAATATCATTGTATTCTCTAGGTGAGCTTTTACTAGGTAAATTTCCAACACATTGACCTAGTCCCACACTAAGATCCCTAAGGTCTTGTGTCATGGGTACTACGCAACAGTATATAAATACATAGATACTTATAGAAACATCCATGACTCGGAAACAAACATCGATATTCATCATATCAATGTTTGCACCTATTGGGATTCAAACCCAGGACCAATGGCAGGCAGGGCCACTACCTACTACACCAAACAGTTGTCAAAGGACACTTTAGGAAACAATTAAATTTAAACCAAATATGATTTATAGCCAACAATAGTAAACTTGATATTGTAATGTTAAAACTTACGTGTTTGGATCTGCTTGACAAATATCCAGAAAAGGGTCGCAATATTGAAAGTTCGCTTCATATTGGTCATTCAGGCATACACGATAAATTCGACACTGCTTTCCATTGAGACGAATGTAACGTAAATTATCTTTAAGCGGCACTATAGTTAACTCAACAAATCCCTGAAAATTAAATTTTGGTCCTCGTTAGCTAATTACTTAGTACCCGTCTAACTAAAAATGCATGCCTAGATAACACTTACAATAACACTTCGTCTCTCGAAACTTATCCCAGTTAAACTCAAGATTTGATGAGCTGTATAGAAATAAATATATGAATTAATAAGAACCTATTGTTGGAATGATTAAATTAAACTTAGTTTCGTGGAATACTTATAATTTGAAAGGGCGACAATTGTCACCCGTTCGTTCCTTCTTCATAGTAATATTTTAACAAATTACATTTCAATTCACACTAGGTATATATTTTCAATAATCGAAGAGAGAAAAAGAAAATCTATCAATATGTTCACTATGAAAGCAAAATTAAGCAAAGCAACCTCAAACAACGAATTCATCAATAAATAGTTTGTTTCGTTTGTTTGACACAGGCAGGCAGGCAGACAGACATGAGTGTAACCTTCAGATGCAAATTGGGCATAAAAGTAAAGAGGCGCCCTCTATGACTTGTGACGAAACAAATTGAGAGATTTTATTTGATATGCATCTATGTCCTTGAAAACTTTATTTACTATTTATCTTTAATTTTTTTTAAGAATCTAACAATTATTTACAGTAGGTGAACAGGGATTAGTCAGGACAGGAATAAAACGATTTTATCAGTGAATCAGTTACATAAGTAGGTATAACAAAAATTTTCATATACTTATTAGGTAGGTAATAAAAAATAAATATCTACAGTCCGTTTACATCCTGGTAAGAAGAACAGAGAAAAACTTTACCAGCTTAACATTTCAATGTATTCTTTCAAACCTAACAATCACCAAAGTACAATTTTCTTTTAAGCCAAAAAGGTCGATTCCGGCAGTCACGACTTATTTCTAAGCGTAATTAACCCGGCGAGCATCTGGTGAAAATAATTACGTGGAGGTTGTTGAGGGTATATTTGACCCATATTTATATTGTAAATTTAAAAGAATATTAATTATTTTTTACACAAAATTTAAGATATTTATGTCAGTTGGATATTATTCTCAGGATTTTGATGAAAAAAACAACATGATGAAAACAAAATATGGTTTTTATATTAATTTTAGCAAAGGTCTAAAAATAATTCACTTTAGCAAGGCATTGCGTTTTAAAATTATAAAACAAAAACAAAAAATTAACTTTCAATAATTATAGGATAATTTGGTACATTATAATGAGATCAATCAGTTTCACTTATAATCTACACATCAGTCTTATAAACTATTCAAGATTATCGTCTGTTATTCCGGAACATTCTTGGCAAAACTAAACAGTGTGTTCTGGAAAAATGTACTTATGGCAGTCTTCGAAAACGTTGCCTGTCTTCCGATGTCGAGCATAAGGACACACTTGGCACCTTTTTCGCACACCTGGAACCCTGACAGACGGTTCTTGTGCAGGTTCTCCACTGAATTCTCTGATTCTTTTACGTAGCTGCCTCGGCAATTTAGGTATTTCTTTCCGGGCCCTCAAGTGTTCAGTAACAAGCATACAGCCTAATTTGACGTATGCGCTTATCATCACGTTCCCTATTTCTCATTTTCTACAAAAACAACTGAAAATATAATTATATTTAATGAAAATATATGTTTGAAACGTCGCACAAATATGCAACGTCGCAGTTGTGGCAGGGTCATATTTACCCTTTTTGACTTCACGCACTTGTAACTCCAGTCGCAGGTGCCAGCCAACTGATTATCGGTGTGCGGCGCGCGGGCGGGTCTCTTAGCAATAGCTACTGAGACGCCCAAAATCGTACGATGTCAAAAAACAGAACTACACTTTTGCAGGGTCATATTGACCCCTCCACATGCTCGCCGGGTTAAACCTAAAAATGTAGGCTTAAGCATGTCAAAAGCTATTCTAGCAGTCACTTTTCTAACAGTTGGCGACTAAATTTAATTAAATTTGACGTTTCAGTTTTTTTTCAATTCACTTTTAAATATATTGTATTAAACATCTTGACCGTTATTCGAAGCCTAATATAATATGAGAGATGCCATCGTTTCCGCTCCTTTCTTTCCCTTTCCTATCTCTTGCTATCTCTTTCGCACCATCCACCACCACCAGCAGTATGCGCCTGGAGGAAGGCGTACATTTTCTGCTCATTGACGTCGTTTTCGCCGTTCCGATCGGACGTGCCTTGAGCACTACACGTGAGTCCCAAAAACATTTAACTATTTTGTAAATTCTATGTGTAATTTAAATATTGTGTTCAAGTAGATCTTTCCCTTGAGTTAAGAGTAAGAATTTACCCAAAAATTTTATTCCAGTCAAGTTTTAGTCTACCTGCGGGTACCTGAACAATAAATCTTACATTTATAAATTATTTATCCTATTATATTCAAACTCACAATTTAAAAATATAAGTAAACGGTGTTACCGTTCGTCGAACTGTAGTTCGTAATTATCTTGTGTATAAGGCGAAAGTGTTTGCTAATCTCATTTTGCTTTACTTTAGTGTTATTTCATAATGTGTGATCAAAATCCTACAAATCAGAACGTAGTATATGCAGATATACATGATCCTCCTCGTTCTTGTCGTAAGAAACGACGACATAGTGTTAATTCGAGTTCTTCATCATCTAGTAGTTCTAGATCAAGTAGTAGTAGCGAGAGTAGTGTTCAAAAACGTTCTCGTCGGTCTCGTAAACATCACAATCGTAATAAAAACCGTAAGTTAGATAAATTAATTACTGAAATATCTAACATTAAAGCTCAACTTTTTTCTAACAATATTGTGAACCCTTCTAACGATTTAGTTGACCCTGATACTGGCTGTATCGATGATAATGTAAGTCGCCAGCTTTACGGTAGTAGTGAACGCTTATCTGAAGTCGCGACTAATGATGAAATTTTAGACCAACAGTTTTCATTATCCATTGGTACGAAAGTAAAAGATCCGGACGTATTGAAAACACCACAATCGTATTTAGAGGTATTAAAATCCATACAGCGTTTATGTACACCAGAATGGCGAGATGTTAGGTACGCGGATGTTCAAAAGGGTTATCGCCATACCCCCGGTTTCACAGAATTAGAAGCGAATGATGAAGTTAAGCGCTATGATACTTCTCGAACTTTGCTAAATACGGAGAAGGCATTTGCCTCTATAAGTTTTGCTCTAGTTAAACAACGAGACCATCTAGAGAAAGAACTTCGTAGTTTCTTAGCTTGGGTCAAAGATAATAATACCCTCACTTTCGAGGATATCAACAACAAAATGCAAGACATATTTATTACTGGCGATTTCTCGAAAATATCTAACGATGCTCTTCAGTTGGTTTGCGGCCATAGAGCAGAAATAATACAGCAACGTAGAAAAACAATCCTGGCATCTGTTAAAGACCCTCTTCACAAAACTACGCTTCGAAAAATACCACCCTCGTGCCAAAACTTATTTGAAGCTGATAAATTTACGTCTACCCTAGAAAAAGCTGGTGGCATACTGAAAGTTTTTTGGTCTCGTGATAAGAATCGCATACCTGCAACGCAGACCGGTTCCGTTCCCTCTACTTCCCAGCCTAATTCCTCTTCAGCAAAGAGTATAGCTAGTTATAAGAGCTACGCTCAAAACCGAATTCATTCAAAAGCAAAAGGCAACGCCTTTCATAACAATAAGACATTTCGAGGCCGAGGAGCTAAACAGTCAGGCACTCGTCAGAACAATGACGGTCATGGGCGACAGCGAAAGAACTCTCCCTCATCCCACCGGGATAGGAGAGATACATCTCGAAGATACTGACTCACCGAGTCACTTCAGAGCCGGTCAGCTGGCACATTTCTACAAAATGTGGCAGAAACTAGAAGCACCAGATCACATACTCAAAGTTATTTTAGGATACCGTATACCATTTTCGGAAAAGCCGCCTCTTTTTGTACCGAATTTATTTGCAAGTCAACAATCAACACCGGTTTCGCCGGAGATGAACCAAATAATAAACAAAATGAAAGAGGAGGGCGTATTGTCTGTGGTCCAAACACCATCTCCGAGCTTCATCTCTCGAATGTTCTTAGTACCCAAAAGCGACGGGACCATGCGGCCCATTTTCAATCTTCAAGCCCTAAATTATTACGTATGCATAAGCCCCTTCAGATTGATACATATTCACAAAGTCCTCGACTTTCTTCAGCCAAGGGATTGGTTGATAAAAATAGACTTATCACAAGCCTACTTTCATCTGAAGATAGCCCCATCACACCGCCGTTTCCTGCGACTTATTTACCAAACAGAAATCTTGGAAATGAACTGTCTACCTTTCGGGTTGAGTTCAGCACCCAAGACCTTCGCCACAATAAGCAACTGGATTGCCCAATTACTGCGCCAGAGGGGAATACGGCTGTTGGTTTATCTCGACGACTATCTACTGGCAAACCAGAATTATTATGTCTTAAAGAAGCAGGTTTCGGAAGCCCTCAATCTGCTGATGTCCTTAGGTTGGACGATAAATTACAGCAAATCTGTATTAAACCCATGCCAGTCCCTGGAATATTTGGGTATACACTGGGACCCTTGGAAGAACCTGAGAACACTGCCCCAGAACAAGTCACAGAAGTTATATCGTCTCATATCCAATCATCTAAAGAACCAATTGCTAAGCCTGAAACAATTACAAAGCATTGTGGGCATGATGAATTTCGCCAGTTTCGTGATACCTCGAGGCCGACTCAATTACCGAAAGCTACAAAAATTGTGCATCACCAGTACAACAAGATCAGTACAGACCGTTGTCTTACCGGAAGACATTCTGAAAGAACTGCAATGGTGGTTATGTCATCTCACGGATTCCTCACCGATTCACATACCTCACCCAACGCATTACATAGTGACCGATGCGTCAGATCAAGCTTGGGGAGCGCAAGTAAACAATGCACTAATGACAGGACCTTGGTCAGCTCAGGAGTTAAAGATGCACTGCAATCACAAAGAGTTGCTAGCCGTATACAAAGTAATACAAGCTCAAGTTCAGAACCTTCAATACGGTTTTGTTCACCTCCAGTGCGACAACAAAACTTCAGTGTCCTATCTTCGAAACGAAGGAGGGACCAAATCTCAAAGCCTGTTAGACTTGACGTACAAGATATTAACCCTCCTGGATTCGTACAAGATCAATTTGACCGTTCACCACATACCAGGTATTTACAATGTCGAAGCAGATCGTCTATCACGACGTCAGCTGATACCGGAATGGCATCTGTTGCCTCAAGCGACACAGCTAATATTTGCCAAATGGGGAACACCTCTCATCGATTTGTTTGCGTCAAAGATAACGAGGGTAGTGGCCAGATACTGCACGTTGGATTTCCAAGATCAACAAGCAGAGTTTCACGATGCACTATCGAAAGAATGGGATTACCCGCTGGCATGGGTGTTTCCTCAACCATTTTTAATGCCGAAGATTCTCCAACATCTCTTGAATTGTCGAGGAACATTTCTGATAGTGGCGCCAAGATGGGAGCGTGTGTTCTGGAGATCAGACCTGAAGTCCAGAGCAACAGCCTCTCCTTGGGCGATCAACAACCTTCCGGACGTTCTAATGGACATCTCGACAGGTCATCCCCCCCAGAAAGTGTCCGAAATACAGCTGGAAGTGTGGAGATGTATGGGTGGGCGAAACAACTCCAAGATTGGACCGACAAACAAAAGTCACTTCTCCTGAGTAGCTGGCGACCATCCACGAGAAAGGCTTACAAACCTGCGTGGGCTCGTTGGATTTGCTGGGCACAATCAAACGGCATTTCCATCTCAAGACCTGATGGCTCACACCTAGCTCAATTTTTGGCCTATTTACACCAGGATGAAAAATTGTCCTACAGTACGATACTATGTCATAAATCTGTAGTTTCTACATTATGCAGCACCGAGAATACAGAACGTCTTAGTGGGCACCCACTAGTTAAAAGAATGATAAAGTCAATTGCAATCGCACAGCCGCAGATACCTAAACCCCCCATTTGGGATGTTGATCTTGTTATAAGCCATATGTCACGTTTGAGCTCTGATACTGATAGTCTATTTGAGATCTCTAAACGAACTGCTTCCATATTGTTATTGTGTTCAGGCCGGCGTGTGCACGATTTAACCTTGTTACGAACTGATTCATCAAGTTGTTTGATTGAAAATAATGCTGTTACCTTTATACCAGTTTTTGGTTCTAAAACTGATTCAGTTGAGTATCGACAGTCTGGCTGGCAATTAAAAGCCAATCCGGGCAACCAAAGCCTCGACCCAGTATATTGGATTAAACGCTTAATAAATGTTGCTAGCGATAGAAGGCGTGAAGCAAATTGTAACAATTTATTTGTAACAACATGTGGTCAAGCAAAGCCGGCTACAAGATGCATCATTGCTGGCTGGGTGAAGAAAATGCTTAAAGATTCAGGGATCGAAGCCTCAGCTGGAAGTTTTAGAGCCGCAGTTGCGTCAAGGAGCTGGCTGGATAATTCACCATTAGACGAAATTTTATCCAGAGGCAACTGGAGATCCAGCAAAACGTTTCAACAGTTTTACTGTCGGAAAATACTCAGAAATAGTTCAAATGCAAAAGAATCAGTCACTCATTTATTTAGAACAGTAGATTAGTCTATTGTTTTTGTATTTTGTTATGTAATTACAATATGCATAAATTATAATTACCTAATAATCACAATAATATGCAGATTTATTTGTCCTATTCTTTTATTAAATACTTACATTATCAATGCTGGATAATAATAATGAATAGGTAATCTGATTCGTAAATTATTTACTAGTGATGTTAAATGATTACATATTGTAAGTAATTATTATTATTAGTTACAGTCACATTTATAAGCTCTAATTATCAATATATTGATCTCTATCGAAATGTTTTGGTTTAATATAACTTCCAACCTATGTTTTATGGAGCAAGTCTGCTCCTCCACATGTTAATGTGCTTCTATACATACTGTAGTCACATTGACGTCTTCCACCACCACCAGGCGATAACAAACACGTATTATATTAGGCTTCGAATAACGGTCAAGATGTTTAATAGTAACGTTTTACCTAAAAATAAAACGAATATTAAACATACTTACCTTATTCGAAGCCTAATAAGTTTAATTTGTTGGGATATACATATAAACACTAGTTTTAACCACTTAATAGCACGTATTTATTGTATTTCTACAGAGCAAATTATAATACAGCTAAAGACACTGACATTCGTTAGCGACTAACTCAAGTACCTACATGCATGGCACAAGCTCATTGTACTTCGTATATCTAACACTTCCCCTCGAAGTCATGAGCGCGTCTGATTGATTTACATACTGATCATTCCTAGATTACGCAAGCATTCATAATGTTTTATAGTATTCAAGCCCTTTGTCAAAACATCTGCTGGCATTTTTTCAGTACACAAATACTTCAGACATATAACACCTTTTTCGCACATATCTCGAATAAAGTGGTGCCTAATATCTATATGTTTAGTCCGTGAATGATAATTTCTCATCTCAGCTAGCTTTATCGCACCCTGGTTATCACTGAACAATGTCACACTCTCACATTCTATGCCTACGGTTGTTAAAACATCTTGTAGATACAAAGCTTCTTTGGTGGCTTCAGAGAGCGCCATATACTCGGCTTCCGTGCTAGATAGGGCAATAGTCTTTTGTTTACGCGCCTCCCAACTAATTGGGCTACCTGCCAAGATAAATGCAAATCCGGAGTAAGACCTACGATCAATCAAATCTGTACCCCAGTCCGCATCTACAACACCAAATAATGGTAAGTTAGTCCTTTCATACACTAAACCATAATCACACGTACCTCTAAGGTACCTCAATACACGTTTAGCAGCCTTCCAATGATCCATATTGTAATTCGTATTAAACTGACTTAGGTAGTTAACGGCGTAAGTTATATCAGGCCTTGTAGAAATAGACAAATACATTAATGCACCTATTAAACTTTGATATGGAATTTTTTTCATAAACTCAGTGTCCATTTTATCAGGTTTAGTTAATTTTGCAAGACCATCCATTGGCGTAGACACAGGCTTACACTCGCTCATACCGAATCTATTTAAAATTTTATACACATATGATTTTTGGCTCAAATAAACTCTGTTATCGTTATCTCGGTTAAAATTAATGCCTAAACAAGTAGTTATTTTACCTAAATATTTCATATCAAATGCATTTGTTAATTCTGCTTTCACATTTTTCAACCATTCATTATCATTCGTTGCTAGTATAATATCATCCACATAAACAGCAATCAACATAATTTGTTCTCCTTTTTCTGACAAAAACACACATTGATCTTGGGGTATTGCCTCAAATCCCATACTATTTAACTGACTTACTAACTCTTTATGCCATTGCAAGCCTGACTG
The DNA here is from genome assembly GCA_014607495.2 of Carposina sasakii. Classification (NCBI taxonomy): domain Eukaryota; kingdom Metazoa; phylum Arthropoda; class Insecta; order Lepidoptera; family Carposinidae; genus Carposina; species Carposina sasakii. The sequence continues at coordinate 12,027,912 of CP053152.1, read as the reverse complement.
GCGTAAACCATATAATGACTTCTTCAATAAACAAACAACATCATCACATTCATTCATCTGTTTCTCCCACAACTTGGCAACATCTAAAATTCTGTTGTCTTCAACTATTCTCCCACTTGACCCAATCTTTTTCTTCTTTAGTATCTTTTCTAATATATCTTGTATTTGATCTGGCATTTCCATGTAGACCTCTTCGTCTAGTGTACCGTTTAGGTAAGCAGTCACTACATCCATTTGATGGATCTCCAATCCGAACTCTGCGGATAGCGCTGCTATGAATCTTATAGAAGAAAATCTCACAACTGGGGAGGATGTCTCATGAAAATCTTCCCCTGGCCTTTGAGAACAGCCTTTAGCAACCAGGCGAATCTTCTTTCTATCAGATTTAGTGGCAAATACCAGTCTGTTACCAATTACTTTTCGGTCTTGTGGTCTTGGTACGACATTCCATGTTTCATTCTTGATTAGGGCTAGATATTCGTCTTCTAATGCGCCTCTCCATTCCTTTGAATCATTTGTCATTTCAGCTTCTTGCCAGGTCATTGGCTCAGCCGTTTCAATCTTTGTTACCATTTGAACTTCCTGTTCTTCATCTTCTGTTATTTCCTCGTCATCATTCTGAGACTCAACTTTTATATATTCTTTTCGTGGTCTTCCTACTAATCCGGTACGTATTAGTCGCGGTCTTCCTTTCCCCCTTTTTGCGGGTTCTATTAGTCTTTCCCATGATATTGTTGACTTTCTTTTTCTTGTTAATCTATTATCTTCTTCATGTTCTATATCTTTATATACATTTTCATGTGATCTTCTCAGTTTTGGTCTGGTGTCTCTTCTTGTTCTAAAGTTGGGTCTGTTATCCTTTCTCTCAATTTCGTTGACATTTTCTTCATTAATAAGATCTATAACTATCTTTTGATCTCCCTCGTCTTTATTTTCCAGAATCTCTTGATATTCATGGCCAAATGCAGAATCTTTCAAAAAATTAACATTACGTGTAATTACGATCCGCTTTGTTCTTGGATCGTGGATTCTATATGCTTTAGATTGATTATCATACCCCATGAAGATTCCAACCTCCGAATTTGAGTCGAACTTTCCTTTTTGTGTACCTTTCTCTTTATAGTATACCTTAGCTCCGAACACGTTCATGTATATTACTGTAGGCTTTCTCTCCTTCCACAAAGTATATGGTATTTCACCATGTAATGCATTAGTAGGGCATCGGTTTCTTATGAAATTGGCTGTATTCACAGCTTCTGCCCAAAAGCCTGGCGGGCTTCCAGCTTGACGCATCATGCATCGTGCCATCTCAATCAGTGTTCTGTTTTTTCTCTCCGCAACACCGTTCTGTTGGGGCGTATACGGTACAGTCAATCTTCGTTTGATTCCTTCTCTTCTCAAATAATCCTCGAATTCTTTATTGACATACTCTCCTCCGTTATCTGACTGTAAATTCTTTATTTTCTTTCCAGTGAACTTCTCCACATATGCCTGGAACTCTTTGAATACCTTCAGGACGTCACTCTTGTTAGCAATAAAGTAAACTTCACACCAGCGAGATTTGTCGTCGATGAAAGTGACAAAGTATTTTTTTTTTCCAAATGACTGGTGCCTCATAGGGCCGCATACATCCGTGTGTACTATTTCAAGTAAATCATGCGTGCGGTTTTCACTTCCCTTAGGGAACGGTTTACAAGTCTGTTTTTGACTTAAACATATTTCACATTCGGACAGTTTTTCACTGACATCAAATTTTAAGCCATGCACTAAACTATTCTTAGCCATACATTTGAGGTCACGCTCATTGATATGCCCCAAACGCTCATGCCATATGTTAATAGGTTTTTTCACAACTTCAACATTATTGGCGTTCTGTTGGCTTAATCTGACAAGATACAAATTACCAACACGATCTGCTTTGATATGTACTTTTTGTTTGTCATCAATAACAATAGCTTCTTTCTTTGTAAAATGAACTTCAAATCCCCGATCAGTCATTTTTGCCACTGATAGAAGGCTTGTACGTAAGTCTGGCACAAAGAATACCTTTTGTATATCTACTAGGCGTTTTTCACGACCCGTATCAACCGAAATGCTTACATTGCCCATTCCGGTTATCTGCGTAGTCTCATTGTTTGCCAAATTCAGTTCATTTTTGAGTCGCGTAAATCCCTGTATCATGTGCCTATCGTTGCACATATGACCCGTGCATCCACTATCGATACACCATACAGGATTTTTTGGTTCACTCAGCAAAGCCTCTTCGGTCGTGCTCAGCAGTGTCGTATAGTCTTGCCATTCATAATCGCAGCATTCTACATGCTGTGCGCTCTGTTTACTTTTATTAACTATTTTAGTCTTACATTCTCGTGCTATATGACCTCGACGTCTACAGCGGTAGCATTCTATCTTGTTTTTGTTATTGGTAACTTTATAATCACTCGGGGTAGATTTCTGATGGGCTTTATATGGCGAACGCTTGGCGAACATGGCTCCTTGGTCTATTACTGTAACTTTTCTACCTTCATAATCTTCTACTATCTTTACTTTAAGCGTTTCCGTCGATGGTAGATCGTCTCGCGATTCCATTGCGGTGCGAAACATAGCAAATGAATCTGGTAGGCTGTACAACAATAATATAGCCAATAATTCGTCGATCACCACTAAACCGATTTCTTTGAGTTTTTTGACAGCGTCAAAGAAATCTGCAATATGCTTACGCAGGTCGTCGCCTTCCTGCATACGCGTCAGGACGAGCTTCTTTAACAATGAGGCCTTCCGCGCGGGTCCACTAGATTGATACATTGATTTTAATTTGTCCCATATATCTTTCGACGTTTCCAAACCATCCAAAGCTGCGAGCTCACTGGGACTGACAGCCAGCAAAATGTCTGATTCAGCTTTTCCGTCCATTTTTGACCATTCTGCATACTTTGGGTCGGCCCTAGCCGGTTTCGGAACGGTACCTGATACATATTCCATAGCTCATTTTTCTTCAAAATAGCTCTCATATGAATTTTCCATGTATCATAGTTATCACTAGTCAACTGGTCTATTTTTATAGATGCAGCCATAGTAATGTTTTTTCAACACTAACTTTGTTAATTACCACAAAGCAAGTATAATAACACCGTCGTCGATATGGTTCGAGAAAGATATAAACAACTCGGGCGAGTTCACTACAATCATGCGAGCGGCCAACGCGGCGCGTGAACGGGCTAGTCTATTACACTGCATACGCATTCCATCACAGTTTTTCACTATAAATAATGTCTAATATTCACGAAATCAATTATATTTAGTTCGCTGGGTCCATAACCTGTTGGGATATACATATAAACACTAGTTTTAACCACTTAATAGCACGTATTTATTGTATTTCTACAGAGCAAATTATAATACAGCTAAAGACACTGACATTCGTTAGCGACTAACTCAAGTACCTACATGCATGGCACAAGCTCATTGTACTTCGTATATCTAACATAATTCTGCCTGGTGGCCTATGACCACGACGTAATGAGCAGAAAATGTACGCCTTCCTCCAGGCGCATACTGCTGGTGGTGGTGGATGGTGCGAAAGAGATAGCAAACAGTGTAGGAAAGGGAAAGAAAGGAGCGGAAACGATGGCATCTCTCATATTATATTAGGCTTCGAATAAGGTAAGTATGTTTAATATTCGTTTTATTTTTAGGTAAAACGTTACTATTAACATATATATCGTATGAATGTTAGAGCTAACGAGCTGTGATGTGAAGCTGCGTTGCATGCGGCAACATTAAATTTATTCGTCTATCAATATCTAGATGGCGGTCCGATCAAGCACATTTTTTTCAGACATAATACATCTCCCTAATAAAAAAATACTGACATTGACATATTATGTTCTTTTGTTTATAGTTATAGGCTAAGGAAAGGAACTGTAATGTCCATTCTCCTTGTTTATTTACATCGTGTACACAATAAAAATCTTTGATTCTGTGATATTCATAGGCGCAAGTGCATCCCCACACTCATATTTTGCTGACTCATTGCTACCAATTTGCTTTTCCAAGTATATAAGGTAATAAGCCTACCGATTTTCAGTAAACGCAAAACAGTGCCCTGCAATCATATTTTTCCATCAAATCGATGAGATTAATCAAGCGGTACAAAGTTTGCTCTCATTGAATTTAGATTTAAACATTAATTCTAACACTGATAACACCGAAAACAAGTTTATACCGTCACCCATTTGTTTAGATTAAATTTGTGTGTAGTTGAGAAGTAAGCGGCCATGAAACCATTACAAGCGAATGTAAATGAAAAATAATCTTAAATCTCATGTTTTAGATCACTATTGAATTTTTCTGTTACGAAATATTTTTATTATAAATATAAATTTTACGAAATTGCTAAATGGTTAAGTTAAGACGTGCGTCTTTCAGTCGGAAGGCGCGGTGGATTCGATCCCATTCACGGACCTGTATCACTAAAGAAGGATGCCCATCGTCCATACATGTGATGACCTTTTTATTCGGCAATGTATATTAAATATGAGAGATGTATTATGATCTTGACTATTTCTTAAACCTATATTTTCAATTTGGCTTCATTTGTAAGTCAGGAAAATAATTTATAGCAAAATCAATAATTGAGGTTATGTAGCCAAGTAGGTAATGTCCATTTCATCATAGAATAGTTCTGATGAAAGATGGCGCTAGTTACTATGTGCATAATGCACATTATTTGTGTCACTGCGTACAAGAAATGATAGTTCAAAAATCAGGCACGCGAATTATTCTATGAAACGGACTATATACGGTGAAACGCACAATGGCCAAGATGGATGATATATTAGGTGGAATCCGTTTTTTGACTAATTTTTAACTCACTCTTGAGGATTTTCTCAACGTTTCCTTTTATTATCATTATCATGAATTCAGAAACCGTTTGCACTAAAGACAATGGCTGTATAGACATATTTCCCTTTGCCTTCCCTTTGGGATAAACCAAATAAAAAATAACAAAAAAAGTACAGTCCATAGAAAAGAGGAGATACCAAGATTCGGCGGGAAAAGCTGGAAGGGTGCAGGTGTAATTTTCTTGTGAAAATCAAAAATTATTTGTAGATGGCTTGCATGTGTCCGTAAAGTGATGTTTTCTGGTAGATAAGTTATATTTTGATTACTTGTGATGTGAATCTAGTGCATGGGCATGGTTTTATACGCAGGTAAGCCGAGTAAAACTTTAGCCGGATTACGATCTCTTTATGGGCGCATGTAAGTTGTTTCTGCAATAATTGTTCATTTTGACTAACTTTACACTTGTTCTTAAGGATTTTCCCGACATTTCCATTCATCATCATCATTATCATCCATCATAAATTCAGAAATTAAGAAATCATTTACTAAAGACAATGGCTGTATGGGCTTAGTTCCCCTTGCCTTTCCTTCGGGATAAACTAAACAAAAGGAGATACCAAATTCCTGGTACAGTCCATTTCATGCTATAATTCCTGTGACTAATTTCGGAACTAACATTTTTCATATGCAGTGAAACAGAAAATGTGGGCGTGCACATAGTAACTAGCGCCATCCTTCATCGGAACCATTCTATGAAACGGACAATATGAATATAAAGTTGACAACGCATTCCTTTATTGATACGTTCATAATGGCTGCGTTTGTAATGATTAAATTCAAGTAAAACATATCGAAATACAAAAAATATTTACTTTTTTTCTACATTGTAGTTTTTTATTTTGATTTTCATTTCGTAATAAACAAAAAATTACGTATTTTTCTGAACATTTCTCATCAATATACACAACATGTATTTTTCAATTTGACAGGTAGTGAATGGGCATTGGCCTTTATTTCATGTATCTATGGGTTTTAATATACATACTAAAATTGTTACTTAACTATACCCGAGGAGGATTGGCGTCAGGCCATTTGGTAGCCGGCCGTAAAACAAATACCCAAACTTCGTCAATGTGAGTTTTGAAAGAAACCATATTGCGCCGATCTCCGATCCCATAAATAATAGGATGAGGGCAGGAAGGTGGCGATGATGGAATTAGAAATCTATGATCGTGTGGAATGAAATAATTTTGACGCGGAATGTAATAAAATCTATTTTTGGCTGAATAATCCTTGATTCTGATACTCTCGGAAAAACGAAATAGAACTGTCAAAACGGGAAAGGAAGCTAAGGAAAGATTCCTCGTTTTGTTATAAAAATATTCCAAAAAATATTGTAAATAGTTACATATTCACTTTAATAAAACAGGACCAGTGGATCTGAATTAGGGATTATAAATTTGTGAACAATCTCTTTTCATGTCTTCTATTTGCGAAAATGGGGGAATCGCCATACTTAACGTGTTTGATTCTCTATATATTTTCGTTTCAAATTATCGCAACTAATTCTAGAACGTCCAATATTTGGAAATTAAACGTTGAAGATGGACAAATAGTTGATGGGACTACGCTACCTCAGGTCGGTCATAAATTACTGTTCTTGTAGACTTTTATATAATCAATCTCATTTCTACATATTTCAATGTATACCTACCTCTATCTATCTGATTTAGAACAGCTTGAAGAAAAGCCTTATGTTACAAGTAAAGCATTGATTTACCTACCTTAAAATTACAATGTTCAAATGTAACAAAAAACATAATGGTCAGGGTATAGATAAGGGTGTGCAAAAAGACTTCAAAATTAAAATTACTATGGGCCAGCGACTTCGTTTATGGGCGATCACTTTTTGTATGAAAAAAAAACTGCAACCTTACCTACAATTTGTAATAATCAATGAAGGTACATACATAGGTACACAATACAAATAAACAAACATGCTAACATAATCTAAACTTTAGGTACCTACATTAGTTTAAACTTTATAATAGTAATCTATGCACCACACCAATTTACAATCTACAACTAATAAGTTAAAATTCATGTTTGAAATCTCTTACTACCTTCATTGTTATTTTCATTATTCTTTCAGGACGACTCTGATAAAGCTAAGATGAGTGAAGAAGACTCTATATTTAACATTATAACTTCGACAGTGTATTATGGTAATACATGGACAAAACATGGCTTTGACATGTTTTGCACAGACTGTAACATCTATGAACAACAGAGGTATGTACCGAACCAAGACACTAATATAAATGCACTCTATGTGGATTTTAATGGCTAAATAAATATGTATAAATGGTGTTAAAACTACATAGACAGTGGTGCCAATTTCATTAATTCTAATTTCAATTTATCAAATTTAGCAGAAGTAATACAGAAAATGGGGAGGAACACACAACAGCCGAGCCACCTAGTGATGTGGAGGATGAGTACTTAGACTGTGGGAAGGCTGTTAACTTTACATACTATGATAACCTTGTCGGTGTGGCACGACGCCACAGACATCCCAATGTACCTGAGCCACAGGTAATTTAAATTTGGAGCTGCTATTTATTCACACACTCAAGAAGCTAAATGAAATTCCTCTTTTAAAAACACATTTGATGCTGGCATATGTTCTATTCTAAGCATGCCGACATTAGTTCAATGCCTGCAGGATGCAAATAATTAGTGTTGGTGGCACCATAAAGCCAATAAGATGCAAATACATAGTCGCTGGCAGTGAATGTGTTAAATGAGATATTATGTCTCAGCAATCACATGTCTTTGAACTGCTTCATTTAATTTAGCTGCTTATTTAAATCATTTTGCTAATGTCTCATATTTTTTAAAAGTTTTATTCAACACTGTAGTTAAAAAAATAATAAATCTCTTTAGGTGGCTCTCATTTTTACAAAGAAAAAGTCATACAAAAATGGTGTAACAGAATTAGACATAAATGCATTGGAGAAGAGATTGAAAAAAGCTAAAAGGGAGAAACCAAAATCAGTGCAGCTTTATAACCAAATAGGCAACTTCTGGAGAATTAAAGGGGATACTAGGCAGTCTATTGAGTGCTTCAGAAGAGCACTGGCTGTCTCACCTTATAATGCAGAAGTAAGTTGCTGTTTACAAACATGTTGATATTTCATTTTTATAATTCTACTAGGATCCTTCAAAACAGGGGTGGTTGATTGTGACTATTAGTCCAGTTAATCATAGCAAGGCACATACTAGATAATAATATGTTGCTTCATTTCAGATTTCTAAAAGAGAAGTATGTAATTGGTAAACTGATCCACTGCTGGACGTAGGCCTCCTCCAGGGCATGCCACTAGGCTACTGCATTTTTGCCCATAGTGGCCCATGGTGACTGCAGGGTGATTTTCGGACCATGTCAACACTGGAGGTGCTGCTACCCACCTCCCAGAAATCCTCAATGATATTATGTGTTTATATCCATTCATAACCTCACACCAATGTCCATCAGGGGCAGACAGAGATCTCCATTTAGTATGTTCCAAACATACTTTCGCTTCGTTCATATTCATAAACTTTATACACCAGTTTCGGGTGCTCTTATATTTTTATGTGTTTACAATTCTAAATAATACTTACTGTCTTTAGGTGCTACTGAATCTGGCACGTGTATTATTCACCCTGCAATACCTCGACGATGCCATCTATCTAACACGGCGTTCACTCGAGGTGCAGCCGCCGGACCGCAGCGCTTGGCAGCAGTACTTCACGCTGGGAGAGATCTTCAAAGCTTATGGACATTATCAGGTTGTACACCTGTCTTTTTTTATTGAATTGAATTTTCCGCAGGTTTGCTTAGCAATGAAAAACATTACAGGCCAATGAAAAAAAACGGCCAAGTGCGAGTTGAACTCGCGTCAAAGAGGTTTCCATACAATGTCAAGAATTCTTATAGGTTTTCCTGTAATCTACAAGTAATTAACTATACTATACCTACTTTAAAATAGAATAGGTTTTTATTAGAGGATTACACATGCACAGAAACATTTTTTTTTTCACAAAACATTTGACCGCCATTGTGCCTGATGTTAAGCAAGATGCGGCCTAGGGTGGTACATGTTTGCCTAGAAAGTGCCTATTCACTCTAGCATTGGAGCTAGAAACATGGAGCTTTGTTTTACTTTGTATGTTTTTACCCAACTGCGTTTGCACCGTAAAAGCAATGTAAACTGTAACAGGAAGCAGCAGTGCACCTGCGGCACGCCCTAGACCTGCGGCCGGACTTCGAGCCCGCACTGGCGGCCCTCAAGGACATCGAGAACATTCCCGAAGCGTCCGTGCATGTCTACACACTGCTCATCATCGTGTGTCTGGTGCGTGCGCTATTCCATACACTTACATACATACATACAGCCCTCAAGGACATCGAGAAAATTCCCGAGGCGTCCGTGCATGTCTAAACACTGCTCATTATCGTGTCTGGTGCGTCGCTATTCCATATACTTATATTAATTTTAATTGTGTAATGTAACTGTGCGAGGTGGACGGATGATCTGGCCAAGGTCGCGGGCTTCCGACCGGTCGGAGTGGAGGTTGTTGGGGAAGGCCTATGTCCAACAGTGGACTTCTCAGGGCTGTAAATGATGAATGTAACTGTATAATAGATAATGTAACATATTATGGACACTATGTCTGAGAATAAAAATTATTAATATTATTATATTTCGACGGCCGATTGGTAGTGGCCCTGCCTACGACGCCATAGGTCCTGGGTTCGAATCCCAGTAGGTGCAAACATTGATGTGATGAATATCGATGTTTGTTTCCGAGTCATGGATGTTTATATACTTATCTATGTATTTATATACCGTTGCTTAGTTACCCACGACACAAGACCTTAGGGTTCTTAGTGTGGGACTAGGTCAATGTGTTGTGAAGTGTGTGAATATTTATTTATTTATTATTAAGTGTAAAAAGTAGCCTATATGTTATCGCGGTTGTCGTAAAAAATTAATTCACGTTTGTCCCCTTCCCGTGGGAATTTCGGGAAATCCGTTCCCAGTGCTTCCTCGGGGTCCCAAATAAACATATATGCTCAACTTCAGATTCACATGTTTAACCGTTTTCGTAAAAAATAAATAATTCCCGTTGGTCTCCTTCCCGTGGGAATTTCGGGAAATCCGTTCTAGTGTTTCCTCGCAGTCCCTAATGAACATATATGCCCAATTTCAGCTTCATATGTATAGCGGTTTTCGTAAAAACTATGAATTCCCGTTTGTCCCCTTCCCGTGGGAATTTCGGGAAATCCGTTTTTAGTCCTCCCTCGCTGTCCCCAATGAACATATATGCCCGATTTCAGCTTCATATGTATAGCGGTTTTCGTAAAAACTATGAATTCCCGTTTGTCCCCTTCCGTGGGAATTTCGGGAAATCCGTTTTTAGTCCTCCCTCGCTGTCCCCAATGAACATATATGCCCGATTTCAGCTTCATATGTATAGCGGTTTTCGTAAAAAATATAGAATTCCCGTTGGTCGCCTTCCCGTGGGAATATCGGGAAATTCTTATAGCCTATGTTCATCCAGGTCCAATAAGGATTCTAACGGTGAAAGAATTTTTGAAATCGGTCCAGTAGTTTTTGAGCCTATTCATTACAACCAAACAAACAAAGTTTTCCTCTTTATAATATTAGTGTAGATATACATACATATAATACAGCCAGACAAATACTGAAACGCTAAACAAATACCACTATTGTGTGTAAAGTTAGCACCACCATTTTGAAAATTTCAAAAATTTATTGTTATACATACCATGTAATGTATACCATATTATGTTAATTTTGAATGCAGAGCAGTTGAAGGGCAGTTCAGAGTTTCTTATATCACAACATGCGCGAGCCCCCAATCAAAGAGTGCTGTTACTGTCCCGTCTTTAGTCTACAGAAGCCTTTTTTAGGGAAGATCTATGTTCAGCTAAAATACACTATCGCCGTTTTCGTAGCCTGTGTGAAAACGAAATGTCGGGCTTGCCAAGTTCCCATAATATCAAAGACCAAAGACCACCAAAATAATCACATAGATAGCATAAGCTAATCCTGTTTATCTATTATTCCAGGTGATGGGCGTGTTACTAGTGATACTATCGTCAGTGGACCACGGTAGTGATGTCGAGGAACACAAAACGCAGCGCCACTTCAACAGAGCGATGGCAATGAGGTCCCTGCGAGGAGTCGCGCTACCCGGCTCCAGGGGAAGAAAGAAAGGAGGATCCTAAACTAAGGAGGATCTGAGCCTGAGTTTAGAACGTGAGTTCACGATTCAAATTTTACCACCCACAATCCTCTTTCGACCTCGTTCTGTTTTCAAACACTGCAGCCGGCCAGTCGGTATGGTATTATGAGTGCAACTTTTTCGTATTGCTTATATTCGCGGACTTGTTTCGGTTGAAATTAGTCACTAGAAAATAAATTTGTTGATTCTACTACTACATAGGTACCTTGAAATTGTGTATAAATCCATGTCAAGTTCGCATTGAAACAAGTTGGTTTTCTTCATGGTGTTATTATTTGTAATGCTCAATTTTGTGTTTGTTTTTGACTGATTATTCTAAGGATTAGTTAAAAGGTTGTGACTGTATTCTGAAGTTTTTTTTGTTTTAGTTTTATGAAGAAATAAGGATTTGATTACATTAAGTTTTGAACTCAGGCTCTCAATGATAGCTTGAACAAAATTGCGAGTGATGTTGCAAGCTATAATGATTTGTAATCGCTAATAATAAAATGTGCTGAGGGTGTGAACGAACACCGGCATTGTAATGCTGTTCTGTTGACTTTTTCTAAACGAATTACTTATTTATAGCAATAATATCTACAGTCAAAAATCCTGTGGGAAATTGGAAAAGATTCAATTTTGTTTTAAATAATGAGATTTGTTTCGCTTTATAAAGATATTCTAATCTTCATCTCAGCAAATAAATTGATATTTCAAGTTCATCAGGTTCACACATAATCTGTTTTCAAATAATGAGGTATTTTTCATTTTGTGTTAAGAACGCAGAACCTCAGTGAAATTCTACTAATCTTTCTACTGGAGGTTCAAAAATGTAGTCATATTATGTTCCCAAACGGTGTATTTACTAGCGATGCGTTGCTATAGGTTTTACCCGTTGTCTATACAAAGTCCTCTGGTGGCTTGTTACAGTAACACAAATAAACTAATGTGGATAAAATAACTTGCCCATAGGAGTTCTAGATAGGTACCTTTTTTACAAGAGAAATTCAACAGAACAGTAGTAACAATAGAGGCTAATGTACAAATATTCTTTAACGTAAAACCGACCATTTTGGTCTTGCCATGTCTAATTTTGATCTCTGCTTTGTAGTCTTCACCTTACTAGCTGTTACTTATTGTGGCCCTTTTAGCAGTTGGTAACTCGATTATTGCTATACTTTCCAGTATTTTATATGTCCTACAAAAATGTCCACCTTATGATCGTGATTGTATTATAGGATTACCTTTTTAAACAGAACGATGCCTTTGTAAGCAATGGGTAATACAGTTGTTGGCAAACTTGGAACACTATTGGAATCACATGTCTTACTGGTTTGAGTGCGTTCAATTTGTTTTTGGACTATATTGTAAACAAAGCCAAAGTTAACGTAAGTTAGATATAAAAAAATAATACAATTCCAATATTTCCATAAAAACTGAACAGTCCACAAAGTACCTGTTAATTTTCACTGCACATCCAAAAATAAATTGAATTTGCAATTAATAAGAAAATGTACTATATTTTATATTTTCATACGTCAATAATAGTTTGCTACACTAAACCGCCTCGAGGATGTGGCACCTGTAACTGTAAGCTTAGCGTGATTTTCTATTCGAACTCGATCGCGTACACGTTTCGCAGTCATCCAATCACATTATGGCCTGATGTATAGTAGTTCAACGGCACTACGTGATTGGTCGAAAAACCTATGGCCGATGGAGCCGAAAAGTGGTACTATACAGGGGATTTTTGGTCGTCAACGTTCCCGAAAACTACGAAATCTCCTCATCATCACCATTTTTCTCCATGGAAGCATACCTGGGAAGTGTCTGGTTTTTCTGCATAAATGCACATTGACGCGTGTAGCAAGATTTTTTCACGAGAAATCTATACATATAATAAAAATGTAACGGATCGCTGTCTGTACATGGAAGATATATAAGAAAAAATATTATAGAATACCTTTATCAACGCAATAGTACCCAAAACAATGATTTTAGGAGTTTTTGTCGGTTTATCTGTGCGTTTGTGCACGCTAATCTCAGGAACGGCTGAACCGATTTCGATGCAGTTTTCGGGAATATATTGTGACAAGTCCTACTTAACATATAGGCTACTTTTTATCCCGGATAATTTCGATATTTTGTTTTTTTCTGCAGTCCACGCGGACGGAGTCGCGGGCGTCCACTAGTAATTAATATGTCTATGAAAAAACTAGCATAAACACTGGACACTATAAATTTTGTCCGATCAAGTAATTAATTTTTTTTTCATCGTTTCCCAGCATTTTTTTGGCATAAACTTACTTTATTCGATTTATAGAGTACGTACCCTACGTTAAGGGTGGCAACGAAAAACATCCTGTATATCTTGGGAAGGCCACCCCGTAAGATGGACGGACGAGCTAGTCAGGACAGCGGGTATCTGCTTAATGCCGCTTCCATAGATCTCAGTTGAGATTGTTGGGGAAGGCCTATGTTCAGCAGTGGACTTAACGGCTGAAATAACGTTTTTGGTCGACCAATAAACGTCAACGCGAACGAGTTCGACTTAAAAACTCATACTAAGCCCTCTGGCCTCGCATGAACGTATCACTTTGCAACCTAGTCATTCACTTAGACAAGTTCGATCGAACGGTCCCGGTGTGTATTGTAATGTAGTGCGTGCGTTAACTTGATAAGTGTTCGTAGAGTCTAAGGATTTAAACAAGGATCGTCTTAAATTTGGAAATTGGTAAGGATGTAAGTACCTGTTTTCTGTGGTTCTTTTGTTAATTTTTTGACTATTTATTACTTAAATACATGATTGTCTTAGCATTTGTTTTGTTTTTTTTTGTCAGATATGAGTAGGTATGCCTATCCATCTACCTACCTATAACCAACCTGTAGTAAATCGCGCTCTCATAAGATACAAGCGCATTTACTCATATCATCGTGACGTTTTGTTCTTTTCCACTAAGTAGGGATAAGAATTATCATAAAATTACGAGTATACAGGTGTAACAAAATGGGTATGTTAAGCGAAAAGCTATGAAAATAGCCCACCATAGAGAACCTATTCCCAAAATTTGAGACTCGAAATCGAATGTAAATTTTTCCAATTAGTATGGAGAATTCCTAAACAACTCGGGAATGTTCATACAATCTTAAAAAATAAACGTGTGATTTCGAGTCTTAAATTTTGGGATTATGTTCCTTATTTATAATGGTCTATATTCATAGCTTTTCGCTTAACATACCCTTTTTATTACATCCTGTATACGTACGTAAGGTGCCCTATTTGACCTAGTTAAATGTGAGCTATTTGCCACTGTGAAGCCTGCCTCCTTCCCCGCGCGCCCCTGAATATACGTGTAGGTACTGTAAAGCGTTTCGCACCATAGATTTATTATTATCTATGTTTCGCACACACATCCGCCGCGAGTACTGAGGTAGGTACACAGCATAATTTGTTTTGTACACTACAGATGTTAATTTTGTTAAGAGATTCTAACCTAGGACCTGCAACAGACTCATCAAGCCTATCAGAAAAATACAATACTTACCCACTAAATAAAACTGCCCACCCACCAACTAAATTTTTTATTATGGACATTAGAATATTTGAAACTCAATGTAAGTATATGATTATTTATTATCTAATCAGTAAATACAAGTTATAAAAAAAAAAACATTTTGACATAATTTTAACTTAGAAAATAATTCAGTAACAAGCTTTAATCAAGTGAATGTGGAAGATTTAACTCGGGAAATTATTATTTTTCCAGTGTTAAGGCAGTGGTAATAGTGAATAATAAAAATACAAAAACATGTAAAAAATAATGCATTTATTATAAAGTGTATCTGTATACATTGAACTGAAAAAGTATGCCATTTCACTAAATCCATCTTATTTATTATTATTGTGTTACGTAAAGTTTAAGCCAAAAATAACATCAAATGGATTAATGTACAATTTTAGAATTTACACAATTACAGGTTACTTATACCTAGATAACCAAAACTAGATGTTTTCTTTCAATACTATATGGTTAACCATACAAGTATTATTAATAAAATCTAGAGTATGATATTGTTCGATTTTATATTTTAAATATGCCCCTAGTAGAGTAGTTAGAAACCAAGCAAAAATATACAAAAAGGTATTAAAAAGCTTACAAATAATGTATGTAACGATGTGGCATGGGCTTCTAACTACTCCGACTTATTGAGATGAAGCTCGGCTATTAAGCGACGTCATGGATGCCGAGACGGAAGATATCATGCTGCACGAAGAAGGAGTCGCCTAATGGCTTTAGTACGAATGTCTGCATGTAGGGATGAGGAGGGTCTTCGTCACACTGTTAATTAAGAAAGAAAAATGCTGACTAGGTTGTAAGTTTAAATTAAACCATAAAAGTAAATTACCTTTATTAGAACACTTTTTACTAAAAAAGCCACACAGATAAAAATAAGAAAAAGTTAAAAGAATTAGCATAACACAGATTGGCAGATCTAAATTAGTTTGTTTTTACTTTAAGGCAAGTATTAATCTTTAGATAGAGCAAAATCAATAATAGGAGGAAACCTCAAGCAATAGTTAAATAGGTTTGTATTAGTTTATTGGTTCATGGTTTAGTCAGTTTAAACTGCATTGAAATATAAACTTTTGTGTGCTTGTGCATATATGAACAAAAATAACATTTATTAGTCATTGTTAAAAATTATGAACTTCAAGACAGACATGATATTTGATGTGTAAGTTGAAATAAAATGATGTGAAAATTTTATTTACAATGAAGAGTAAAGCACATTCAGGGGTAACTCTTACTTTGTTCGTTCACTCTTATTACTACACATCATGAAGTGCCAGTCTAAACATGTCATGTTCAACATAAAATGAATTTCCTATAGGCTTCAGGACAAAAGTTTGAAAATATGCATGGGGCTGGTCATCATCTGTCTGTCACAATAAAATAAGAAAACCTACTTATAATAAACAATGCTAATGTATCACATAAATTACAGGGCTAATAGTAATTTTGTTAACATACCTGTAATCTTCCAAGGACATTTATGAGAACTCCACCATCAAATGTAGGCTGTGAGTCCACTGATGTTATTAATCTACCAATTTTTTGAAATGTCAAACTCTGGAAAATAAGAACAAAGTTTAAACAAAGTGTCTTATGAATAAAATATTAAATTTTGGCACACATAGATAGAACAGTAGAGATATCTGAAAAATGACATTACTTCTTTTTAAATTATTTCTCAACATGTATGTATAGGGTTGTAGGAACAGTTAAAATGAAACTTTTAGGTATTCATAATTTCAGCAATGAAGTCCACTGCTGGCAATGCATGTTGCAAGTTTACAAAAAGGGAAATCCCCTAAGGTTTCTCCTACATAGTTTATTAAAAAATATAGTGTAAGCTCATCTAATCATACTCAACTAAGATGTAGTTTAAATAGTTCAAAAATGGTTGGGTGGATAATATAATACATAATATAAAGCTTAAATCTAGAACATATTTACAAATAAAAGAATGCCTGTAACTCCTTCACTGCTGGCAATGTGGCCAAAAGGCTGGCCGTGCAAAAATTATATTGTAATCAGTATGTTGCTATGAAGATTAAAAGCATTTAGTCTTTGTTGATACCAGTACTTACATTTAATTTTTCCATTATTTTAACAGCACCTTGCAGCTGAACCCCTTCAAATGTCATAAATGAGGTTTCAACCTGAAAAAAGCAATTGAAAACCATGTGATGAAATGTATTAGGTAGATACTATGAGACTAGTGGTGGTATGTGCTCTGCTACTTCTGGTAGTAGGTAATATGGTCGACTCGCAACCACCACACTGATGCTAAGGATGAAGAGGGACAGACCTGACTAAATCTATAAACTTAAATTAAGTCAGGTCTGTCTCTCTTCATCCTTAGCATAAATGGCTGAGACAGAAAGGGATATGTAGGACTAATCTTAAGTTTAGGTTTAAGTGCAACAGTCAGATCAACCATAATATGTAGCCTATGTAGGAAAATGATACAAGACTTATAACATTAAGATGCTAAGTTTTAGCAGAGTTTATAGGAGATTTTCAGACGTTGTGGTAGTGGAGAATAAACAATGTGCAACATGAATCATGACTGAAAAGTATTTTCGGCGGGAGTCTATATTTTAACCTATAAATATTGTACAACGAGAATTACATGAATAACGAATATATTAACTACAGCGTGAGGATAATAACGAAGCAAAATGTACAGAAAAACACTCACATTATACATATTCGCAAGATTTGCTCGTTGTGCCGGATCGTCAAACAAGGTGTAGTATTGTTGCACAAATCCTTTACCAATAGCATCATACTGCGGATTCAGCGCCATTTAGGAATAATAAATGTCCCGTCTCTAAATACCACTTCAGTTTTTATATTAAAGCCGTTTTCGTGGCCTTTTACCACATCCACAGTAGAAATTAGAAGAAAGTGTACGAAAAAAATGGCACGGAAATTGACACAGACTAAATTACCTGTCATTTCAATTTGGCATAAAGGAGCGATACTCTATTTCATTTTCCAAAATTGTGTACTTTTACTACCAACAGTATAATATTATAAGGCAAGATTGTGACTAACTTGTATGTTTCCAGCTTAAAATCAACATGGAACTATATATCAGTTTACAATCGACTAATATTTAAACAACTTAGATAAACAAAGGATTCGGCGGGAAAAGTTGGAAGGGATCGGGTGTAATTTGTGAAAATCAAAAATTATTTGTAAATGGCTTGCATGTGTCTGTAAGTGATGTTTTTTGGTAGATAAGTTATATTTTGATTACTTGTGATGTGAATCTAGTGCGTGTGCATGGTTTTATACGCAGGTAAGCTGAGTAAAACTTTAGCCGGAATACAATCTCTTCATGGGCCCATGTAAGTTGTTTCTGCAATTATTTTTCATTTTTACTAATTTTACACTTGTTCTTGAGGATTTTCCCGACGTTTCCATTCATCACCATTATCATTATCATCCCATAAATTCAGAAATCATTTACTAAAGACAATGGCTGTATGGGCTTAGTTCCCCTTGCCTTTCCTTCGGTTGTTGTTGTTGTTTAGTTTATCCCGAAGGAAAGGCAAGGGGAACTAAGCCCATACAGCCATTGTCTTTAGTAAATGATTTCTGAATTTATGGGATGATAATGATAATGGTGATGAATGGAAACGTCGGGAAAATCCTCAAGAACAAGTGTAAAGTTAGTCAAAATGAAAAATTATTGCAGAAACAACTTACATGCGCCCATGAAGAGATCGTAATCCGGCTAAAGTTTTACTCGGCTTACCTGCATATAAAACCATGCACACGCACTAGATTCACACCACAAGTAATCAAAATATAACTTATCTACCAGAAAACATCACCTTACGGACACATGCAAGCCATTTACAAATAATTTTTGATTTTCACAAGAAAATTACACCTGCACCCTTCCAGCTTTTCCCGCCGAATTTCCTTTCCTTCGGGATAAACTAAACAAAACAAGTTAGATAAACAAATATTTTTATTACTCTATGGTTATTAAAAAATAAAAAATAACCTCAAAAAAATCTAAAGGATATATGTATGGGCTTATTTCCCCTTGCCTTTCCTTCGGGATAAACTAAACAAAAAAAAAATAAAAATAAACAAACAAAAAACCAAATTTTTGATTTATTGAATTTTCCTGCATACAAGGTTTCTAGTTGTTTTAAAAAATGTCTTTAGCAGACGAGCTACTTGCAGATTTAGAAGAGAATGATGACGGTGAACTAGAAGCAGCTATTGAGAGTAAAACATCAAGTGAAACACCTCATGAATTTGCTGTGCCACATCCTGTTATCCCAAAAGAGGAAGATTTCCAAAATGTTTCCATTAGGGATTTGGCAAAGTTGAGATATTCAGATAGACTAAAACGGGTAAGTGCACCTATATCTAGAAATTTGTAAGTTAGATCTGCAATTTGGCCTACATAAATCTGCAGATTAATGTAAGATTTTTACTTACCTGTATTATTTCAGGTGATGTCTGAAATTGAGCAAAATGTAGGCAATAATAGGAAAAAAATTGATGTGACAGGCTTAATGGAATCTGATCCCGAGTACCAGCTGATTGTAGAAGCCAATAACATTGCTGTTGAAATTGATGGAGAAATTGGTACGTTGCATTTATTACTTCTAAATTCATACACAATTATATGTATAAAAAAATGTACATTATGATGTCCTACAACTTTGTACACAATACCTACAGAAAATAATTTGTTTATAAAATAATATTAGAAACTTACTTAACTTGAACTATTTGTTGATGAAATATAGTATAGGTATGTTTTAAAAACAAAAATATTTAATTTTCCAGCTATTATTCACAGATTTGTGCGTGACAAGTATCAGAAACGCTTCCCCGAGTTGGAATCCCTGATAGTCACCCCCTTAGAGTACATAAGAACAGTGAAGGAACTTGGAAATAATTTGGACAAAGCCAAAAACAATGAAACACTTCAAAGTTATATAACTCAAGCTACTATCATGATTGTCTCAGTCACTGCATCTACTACACAAGGGTAACAATTATATTTTGTGTTATATAAATTTTTTAATGTATGGTTAATAGTTAGAATATTATGCTGTATATATTCGGTAATTCAAATGTTCTATTACATATACAGGATGTAACAAAAAGGGTATGTTAAGCTAAAAGCTATGTAAATAGCCCACTATAGAGAACCTATCCACAAAATTTGAGACCCTAAATCACATGTTTATTTTTCCCGATAGTATGGAGAATTTTTAAATATCTCAGAAATTTTCATACAATATTGAAAAATAAAAATGTGATTTCGAGTCTCAAATTTTGTAGATAGGTTCTCTATAGTGGGCTATTTACATAGCTTTTCGCTTAACATACCCTTTTTGTTACACCCTGTATAATGAATGTATTTATTTTAACTGTATCTGCTAGTGAATAAGTAGAGTCCTCTTCATAGAATAACTCCTATGCCCAATTTTAGAACTTACATTTCGGGATGAAAAAATAACGTTGCCAAAAATGTAATGTAAAAGAGATGGTAAAATTCGTCATCCGAGTTATTTGCCCTGATAGTTCAGTTGGTTAGAGCGAAAGCACAGTTTGCGAGAGTTTGTGAGTTCAAATCTCACTTGGGTGAAACTTTTTTTATTTACTTTATAATATTTATAACTTACATTTTTTGTATATATACACACTGTACACCATCATTCAAAGAAACTGTTTGGTGAAACACACTACCAGATATCTATTAATATTAAAATCTTCAAAGGTATTTGCAATAAAGTTAGATAAAGAATATGTTTGTATGTATTTTTAGGAAATTGCTCTCAGAAGATGAACTGGCAGAGATCTATGAGGCTTGTGACATGGCTGGAGACATTAACAACTTTAAATCCAAGATCTATGAATATGTGGAGAGCAGAATGACATTTATAGCACCCAATGTTACTGCTATAGTTGGTGAGTAAAGTCAAATTAACATTTATGTCCAACTAGGGATTCACCCTGGCTTTGCACGGATGTAATGCCCTTTCACGTGAGCAAAGTCGTAGGCGGCCGCTATAGAAAAGTTGTTTTTAGACTTATTCAGGCAATTTAAAAAAAATATTTTCTCTGTAGGAACTATCCTCGTATTTCTAGGAATAATCTAAAAAAAGAATTAGCGAAAATGGTTCAGCTGTTCTCGATATCTGTGCTTAGCAACGCATTCAGCTATTCAATGCTTTGCCAGATTCCCAGCCGCTCAACAAAAAGATCAGGAGCATGGTGAGACGCGACCTCCGAAGCTGGAATACTCATCTCGTTAAGGAGGCGATTGAGAAAAATTGAGGTTCGAAAGTCTTTACCAAGGCGCTGGGAAGGAGTCACCTGACAAAGCTTCGATCCTCGAATGGCCAAACCGTCACATCGGTTCCAGAGATTCTCGCCGAAATTGAAGTTGAGTTATTTAACTCCATATTGGACAATGGTACTACTCCGAAGGCGTGGAGCAGAGGTGTGGTGGCATTGTTTTTCAAGAAGGGATACAAAACGCTCTTCAAAAACTATAGTCCGATCACACTTCTGAGCCACGTCTATAAGCTGTTCTCGAGAGTCGTCACGAATCGTCTGGTATTGAGATTTAACGCCTTCCAGCCACCGGAACAGGCCGGGTTTCGCAAAGGCTACAGCACCGTGGACCACATCCATACTGTACGGCAGGTTATAAAGAAGTCGGAGGTCTAGTCTCAATGCTGCCTCGAGGCGTGTGGGACTAGGGATGAACCTGGACAAGACCAAGGTAATGTGCAATCGACACATCATCCCTGAGCCGATATCCGTCGAAGGCGTAGCCCTAAAAGTTGTTCAGAAGTATGTATACCTTGGGCAAATATTGCAGTTGGGTAAAGACAACTTCGAGGGAGAAATCACCAGAAGAGTGCAGCTTGGGTGGGGCAGCGTTTGGGAAGTTGTGTCATATCTTTGAGTCATCCTTGCCACAATGCCTCAAGACCAAGGTGTTCCATCAATGCGTTTTACCAGCCATGACTTACGGAGCCGAGACGTGAAACCTGACGGTGGGGCTGGCTCACCGATTACATGTCACTCAGAGAGCTATGGAAAGGTCAATCGGAATCTCGCGAATGGACAAAGTCCGAAACGAGATTATGCGGCAGAAGACCAAAGTGACAGACATAGTCTCGAAATGTAGCAGACTGAAGTGGCAGTGGGCCGGCCACATCTGTCGTAGAACCGATGGACGGTGGAGTAAACAGGTTCTCGAATGAAGACCGCGCCTCGGCAAGCATAGCATTGGGCGCCCTCCGGCCAGATGGACCGATGACTTAAAGTATCGGCTAGTTGTGACTGGATGGCAAAAACGGGAGATCGAGCCATGTGGCGTACACTGGGGGAGGCCTACGCCCAGCAGTGGACTGCAATAGGCTGACGATGATGATGATCAAAAATGTTACATTATATTTGAAGATTAAAGAATAAGGCAAACCTATGTCATGCTATTGTTCAAAAGTGAAAACTTTAACATGTATCAAGTCAGAGTAACAATCTTGTTTTACTTGTCTAAAACTGAGTGAATAATTGTTTCTTAATTTTCTTGGATTGAATGGGAATATCTAATGACACATTATGTTTCCAGGTGCATCAACAGCAGCCAAGATATTGGGTGTGGCCGGTGGCTTGTCAAAGCTATCCAAAATGCCAGCATGCAATGTGCTACCGCTGGGGCAACAGAAGAAGACCTTATCCGGGTTTTCCCAAGCGGCTGCCTTGCCACACACCGGCTTTATTTACTTCTCACAAATTGTACAGGACACATCACCTGTAAGTGCGATTTAATTTGTTTCAGTTGTTACCATAATTATTTTCTAAATTTCTACATAGGTATCTCTCTTGATGGCCGATTGATCTAGTAGGTAGTGACCCTGCCTGCGACACCATTCATATGATGAATATCGATGTTTGTTTCCGAGTCATGGATGTTTCTATACTTATCTATGTATTTATATACCGTTGCTTAGTACCCACGACACAAGACCTTAGGGATCTTAATGTGGGACTAGGTTAATGTGTTGTGTAGTGTGTGAATATTTATTTATTTATTTATCTATTTTTTGTAGTGGCACTTATTTATTATAAAAAGAACTCGACTTTTGTGTAGACGTAAACTGCTAAGATTGTCACTGTTTAGGGCAGTCTATTTTCATAAATAATTCTAGAGGCCGCCCGCGATTTATTCCGCGTACACGTTAGAATTTTCATTTCTGTAGAAATTTAGCAATAAAGAATAAGAATTTTGGGAAATCCCTCCAGTCCTCAAAGTATCAGCAGGTCTCTATGATCAGCCGTCTAGGCTGTGCGTTGATGCGTCAGTTAGACCAGTTGTTCCCAAAGTAGTCCAGGTGGACCCCCCAGGGGTCCACAGGAGACTCCATGGGGGTCTACGTTGGCGTGAAAAAATGGGGGATCACAATTAATTTGTATGTGGTGTAGGCTTATAGGGAGTCCACCAGAACCAGTCAACTTTTAAAAGGGGTCTATGAGAAAAAAAGTTTGGGAAGCCCTGAGTTACGACAGTCATTCAGAACAAAGCATTTTTTATTCATGTAAAGATGATG
Source organism: Carposina sasakii (assembly GCA_014607495.2). Lineage (NCBI taxonomy): Eukaryota > Metazoa > Arthropoda > Insecta > Lepidoptera > Carposinidae > Carposina > Carposina sasakii. Next base: position 12,004,598 of record CP053152.1, on the reverse strand, counting down.
CCGATTCCTAAATAAGAACATAGAAAAACCTAAGAAGAGAACATTCAGATACAGGCAAAATCAGTTGCCTCAACTGCCTGCCTGTTTACATATATAATAATAAAAAAGTACCTACTCAATTGCTGTACGAGGATAAGACATTCACATAAAATTAAATAGCTTTTCATGGGGTGAACTCCAAACTCTTTTGTTGGCCACTACCGTCAGTTTTGCTTATGCTAACTTGATACCGTTGCTGTACGAAATCTAGGAAGGCAGACGTTCTAACAAGTTAAAAAAACCTTTTTGTGGGTGAATTACAAACTCTTTTCTTGGCCGACAACGTCACTTTTACTTCAGCCATCTTTTGATTATCAGGAGTTGCGCTACAAAGCAGCTAAGCTGGTGTCGACGAAGGTGACGCTCGCAGCCCGCGTGGACGCGTGTCACGAGAGTACTGACGGACATATCGGACGAGCGCTAAGGGAGAGCATCGAGAAGAAACTGGACAAGTTACAGGTAAATATACTTCGGTCCTGCCTTGTTTGTTTTACCATAGTGCTAAATTTAAACATACCAGTATACTACAATCTATACATATCTATACATATAATAAAAATGTAACGGATCGCTGTCTGTACATGGCAGATATATGAGAAAAAATATTATAGGAGACCTTTATCAACGCATTAGAACCCAAAACTATGATTTTTGGAATTTTTGTCTGTCGGTTTGTCTGTTTGTCTGTGCGTTTGTGCACGCTAATCTCAGAAACGGCTGAACCGATTTCTATGCAGTTTTCAGGAATATATTGTGACAGGTCCCACTTAACATATAGGCTACTTTTTATCCCGGATAATTTCGACATTTTGTTTTTTCTGTAGTCCACGCGGATGGAGTCGCGGGCGTCCACTAGTAAAGAATAATATAATAAGGATACATTTATGATTTAATTTATCCCGATTAAAGGCAAGGAAAATGAAAACATACGGTGTCAGTGGCCGTGTGGTGTCGACAGAGTAGAATAGTAACACCCCATGTCTGCCCGTGGGTATCGTAAGAGGCGAGTAAGGGTTTCCAGGATATGGGCAGCAGTGACTTCCGTGTTGACAACATAATCCGAAAATCGCACTGGGGTCACCAACTGCCGATCGTGTCGTGGTGACTATGAGCAAAAATCCAGAGCAGTAGCCGTGTGGCGTGCCCCGGGGGGCGCCTAAGTCCAGCAGTGGACTGCTATAGACTGATGATGTGATGTGTCATATATTCTATTATTTACTGTTACACCTATTGGGCGTTTATCCACTAGACGGCATGATCACGACACGACCACGGTTTTTTTGGAAGCAAAAATGTATTAGTACATACACACATATAATCACGCCATTATCCCTTACGGGGCAGGCAGAGCACCAAGGGCCGATAGAACCACATGGTGCCACTTCTGACCAATTTTGAGGGTATAGTTGAGATGTACAAGCTCGGTTAGTAGTGACAGGTGGTCAGCCCATCGTCTACAAAACACCAAGACCCTCTTGTCCCTCTATTGACTTGTACAGTATGCCCGGGAAGAGAAGCAGCTGTAGTATTATGCGTTTTATTTTTCACTCCCAGAGCAGCATACCTAGCTCGTTTTTCAACTAGACGACACGACCACCACACGTCCTCCATATTAGATGAAAAAAGGCCGTGGCCGTGTCGTCAACTTGAAGAAAGCCCATTGCTAAGTACATATATGTACGTAACAGGAGCCTCCGCCGGTGAAGTTCGTCCGTCCTTTACCGAAGCCGATCGAGCAGTCCCGCAAGAAGCGCGGCGGAAAGCGCGTGCGCAAGATGAAGGAGCGCTACGCCATGACCGAGTTCCGCAAGAACGCCAACCGACTCAACTTCGCTGACGTGAGTGTAATGTTCGATACTGCTTTATTACCTACCCAACTGCGAAAGAAGGAGGGTTATATTTTTTATGTAAAAAGGACCAGGTAAAGTGGGTAGCAAATTGATAAATAATTATCAGATCAAGGCAACATATCCATATATTCGTATGTGGCGATTAAAATACGGTTCTAAATTCATAAGATGTACCAGCCAATGTACGTACAGTCGTGGCTAGCCGCTACAATAATAAACATTAACAATTTGCACATAACATTATGTGGTCAGCTACATCAAGCATATATTACGTGGAGCTGTCTTAAGCAATGTTCTGATCGTGCTATTGGCAATGTGATCTGTGGATAAGCAGTGTAAACCACTAACCATTAGCTTCCCATCATATTCCAGTGACAACGATATAGTCGATTCTGACCGTCACTCTTAAACGTAAGCTTACTTAACTTTAGTCAGGTCTGTCCTTCTTCGTTCCTAACATGGCTGAGAGAAAAAGATACAGGTAGAACTAATTTTACGTTTAAGTCTAAATGTGACGGTCAGAATCTACTATATTGTTAGGCCATATCTTTACGGGTATATGCTCCGTGGTCAGCCACACACTATGGCCACACACCATTAGATTAATGAGCTTAGTCATCCCGTCATTAATCACTTCGATTAATATAATCGATCTCTTTAATCGGCTACTCGCTACGTACTCATTATAGTGCATTTTCAGATTATTAGGTACAATGTACGATTTATGTATATCGATATGCTTGTCATGTTATCGACAAGGCGTAGCAAACATTAATATTTATGAAGCTGTTATAAATGCAAATGTAAGTAGTAGCGTAGGTACTTGACTTTTTTCGCCGTGACTTCTCTTGTAACCCTTGCCCGATTTCTGAAATGAGAGATCAACGTTTAAAACGACCGAAGACCATGTAAATCTCTATACACTTAACATGAGTGACATACTATTGACAAAATAATATTGTCACCAATGTACGTCCACTTTAACTAGATCGACGTACGATATTCGTGTACGGATAGTTATTGCGAAAAGACCTAGCCATATATTAGTCTGAATCATGATAAAATTTTCTGGTGATTAACATTTTTCTTCTTCTTTATCTGTTGTTCTCGTAACGGGCGTAAAAAAATGTTACTAAAAATTCTAGTAAGTCAATATTTTGAGTCAGTTCGTTTTCTAATTCCGCACATCGCGTTCACATTCTTTTAAAAAATTTCGTGTTTGTTGGTAAAATAGGTAAATTTCTGTTAGTCGTAAAAACAAGCCGTTATTAATCTTTACCCTAGCTAGAAAATCTAGTCTTATTAGCCATTCAGCCGTTTTCAAAATTAATAAAGATCAAGTTAATTACGAAATATCTCTTTACTACTATTTCTTTTGCACGTGATGAAGAAAAACGGGGTTAATATTATTTCCTTTCATTTCCTTGCGTAGCGTGAAACAATGTAGTGCGGCTTTGTATCTATAAACCAGTAGTTTATCTTCGTAAAGCACCAATTTATACAAGGTTAAATTTTTTTTCATGATAATTCGCCTCCATGGTTTTTGTGTTCTACGCTTGACCCCACATTGAACGGCGTCGATCGTAAGTGTTTTATTAATTCAGAATTTTGATGTGTCACGTGTGAATATGCTTTTGACGAGATATGTATGTATTTTATGTAGGTGCCTAGACGAAGCTAGCTATTCCATAGGTACGTACTGTAAGTATATGATAAAGGTTCTGTACCGCATCATATACCTAGTTATTTTAAGTATGGCATTGCTATCTGAAAATTTTATATTCTCGAAAAAGCCAAAACTTGCGAATATAATCCTCTATAAGTACTATCCTATTCCTTTATACCATCTCCTTGCTAAGACAACGGACAAATCACGCAACTCAACTGCAGCGAAGATACGAGTAAACTATTTGTTACTTTTAACTATGGCATCAATTATGATTGAAATGGGATCTTGTTAATGAAAATTTGCTATTAATTGCCGATGAGAGAGCCACATAATGACCGCGTGCAATACTGCACTACTTTTAACCAGGCTCTGTATTAGCTCAGCGATTATCTTCGTGTTCGTAGGTTTTTTTTTCGGTATCATTAAAACTCGAATTAAATTTACCTGAACTTTTGAAGAACACTGAGAAATTGCTAGTTCATCGTCAAAATGAACGACACCGAGTTCTTTAATCCAGTCCTACGAAAGCAGTTGTTGTATTGTAAGTAGTAAACTCCCGAATCAGGTACAGGATAACTTATATATGTAATTCATGAGTAAAAATCAAACAAGGACAACACGGTGTCTATGGTCATAGACTACATAGTACATGCAGACAAGTTTTTCAATGGTTTCGATTATACTGCAAGAAAAGCTTACAAATTAGTTTTACCGTTCGAAATCCCTAGTCCAGTTAATGATCCCGCATCCCGGATTCCGCAGACTGAGTCGCGAGCGCTGAGTCAATAGAATAAGTCCTGTGCATGATTTTGTAACTAACAATTTTTGTATGCAGTTACACAGATAATTTAGTTATACACAGAGCAACTAGCGCCGCCGTTCAAAGGCAACTATTAGGTGAAACGCATTCTAATTACCGGTATCGCACTCGAAGCGTTGCGTTCCTAGAATCCCCTCCATGTGACGTCGCGCTCTATGGGATCGTAGATCAGTTGAATTTCAAATATCGCATGGTTTTTTCGCGATACGCAAATAGACCGGAACTCGGATGGAGCATCCGCGGTCTGTCCGTTCGATGCGCGTGCGCAGCCAAATTGTACGCCAGTGCGCACTTATGCCACATGAATTTGAATGAGTCATTAGTGATTCTGTTCTAGATTCTAGCGTGGATTCGTGGCTTCTTTCGTGGTTTTTGTGATTAATCTAACTCTGTTTGGATTGTTGTCCAGATTATAGGTTAGATACTAGTACTAGCTGTTGTTCGCGACTTTGCCTATATGAATTACAGAATGAAATAGCCTACGTTCTTTTCATTACTCCCAACTATCTCGTCAGCCTATTGCAGTCTACTGCTGGACGTAGGCCCCCCCAGAGCATGCCACAAGGCTCGTACTCCCGTTTTTGCCATCCAGTCACTACCAGCCGCCCTCTTATAGTAGGTCATCGGTCCATCTGGCCGGAGGCCGTCCAACGCTACACTTGCCGAAGCGTTGCACTTTCTCACTATGTGTATGCAAATAAAGCGTGAAGAGGTAACAAACAAAGAAATAAACTTATTTTCGCATTCGTAATATCAGTTGGGATAGCATCTCTCTCACTATAGTCTCATCAAAAACCATAATTCCCATCAAATAGCCATCAACTAAACCTATACTCAATCAACAGATAGAAGACGACGCCTATCAAGAAGACCTGGGCTACACGCGTGGCACGATAGGAAAGTCCAGCACGGGACGGGTGAGGCTGCCGCAGATAGACGAGAAGACCAAGGTGCGGATAAGCAAGACGCTGCAGAAGAACCTGCAGAAACAGCAGCAGTACGGCGGCGCGACCAGCATAAGGAGGCAGGTCTCCGGTACTGCGTCTTCGGTGGCGTTCACGCCTTTACAGGTTTGTGTTTATTTTTGTAACTGGTTGAGAGTGGAATAGAATGGAAGAATAGGTTTTAAGAATGTGAGGTCTTTGTTCAGCTGTGGAATAGTTGAGGATTGTATTAAAATTATGTGTTTTGAAAATAGATGTCGAATTTACACATTCCTATAAAGTTATACATATATATGTATAGGTATATGTCAAGCCGCGTGGTGCCGGCAGAGTAGATTTTGTACCACCCCTGCCTGCCTGTGGGTATCGTACGAGGCGATCAAGGGTTTCCGGGAGGCGGGCAGCAGCGCCTCCCGTACTGAGAACATAGTCTTAAAAATAAAAATCACACTGCGGTCACCAACCCGCCTGCCCAGCGTGGTGACTATGGGCAAAACCGCCCTGTGGCAGTAGCCTTGTGGCGTGCCCTGGGGGAGGCCTACGTCCAGCAGTGTACTGTAATAGGCTGAAGAAGAAGATGCCTAAAATTATATCTACATTTGAATATTAAACAACAGTTAAATTTACCTATGCTTCTCTTTGCAATTTTACCCTGTCTATCTATACATTATAAGTACCTATAAATGCTAAAACTTGACAACAGCCTTATATTTAGACATAAAATAGACAAATAAAGACCAAATCCTATATCATTATGCTACTTATTGAGTTCTAAACATACAATTTGTCGTACTTACCTGGTAATTGAGTCGGAATTATCTCACGTTCTTGTAAAACGTGTCATCTTCGTGTATTGATAGTTATTAGCTTTTTATTACTGCTAATTCATCTTTGTTGTTATTTTGAGATATTGAATCTTAACAATGACTACGTACAAGCCTCAGACTGGTTATATTTTTATTTCCCTTATGGCATGGTGTGTATGGCAGCTTGTTCTTTATGGCTTGGAAATGGTGTTTTTTATTGGATATCGAATTTATTTTCATTTTCAATAATTTAATAATAATTACATTTTGTAAACTAAGTAACATGAAATCGGACTCAAAGTACCAAGCACTCCTAATTAATGATTATATTTCAAGACCATATAATCCCTAAGCATTTCCGACACTACACGATGCATTATCTTGTCTTTCTTGTCCGAAGCTATAAATCAGGTCCATACAATGTTGCTCCGACGTCGGGATCGCGTAAAGAAGTCATTAGCGCAATATCTCACGTACTAATCGCCCTTGTAGGCTCAGCACTTGATCTGATGTGTGGTCAAAAAATAATAGTAGGTGTTTGAAAATATAAATCGCACTATCTGAAAATTCCCGTTGCTTGTCCAGTAAGGGGTAAGAACATTAGAAGAAGAAACCATAACAGGTCACCAATCCGCCTGCCTAGTGTGGTGATTGGGGAAATCCCCCCTTTGGCGTTGTGGCGTTCCCCCGGGGAGACCTAACTGCAATAGGCTGATGACCAGAATGTGGTTAACATTGTTTTTTTAGCGAAAGTAACGAAATGTAGGTTTTTTATTTGGCACATTTATCTACTATCATCAATACAACTAATTATTAATACTAGCTACTCATCTTAAGCAGTTTACAATAAAATACGTAATGAAACAGAGATTTTAGTACGTACCTAACATAACAACACAAGCTACTAAAAATGAATCTTCCTTTTATTTTTAGTTGAAGCCAAAAGACTCAACCTTGTTTTATCCAATATTTCTAATAATTTGTATCTAAATATCATACGTAAAGCTTCTATGTCTAGACCTACTATTCCTATTTTACAATGACCGATGCTTTCAACATTCTAGTGTTTAGCGGCTATCTGCATCACCATAAATCTTGTGCTGCACCGCGCCACCAACTTATCTGTTCTGAAACGGTGTCGCTAGTGAAGCGTTTGTTATTATTACTGAGGAATGTGTCTCCAAGAATACGGATTTAGTTCCGATTTTGGCTAGAGCAGATATAAGTTGTAATGTTTAGACCTGTATACTAAATGATGGTCTTACTTTTGTTTTGCAAATGTGGTGATGCAACTAGTAATAAATCAATATAGCAGGAGCATGTGAGTTTCACCAAATACAATGTATAGTTCCTGATTTGCTATAGTAGGTATATTAATTATGGTCGTTAAAAATACTAATATACCATCTAGACAAAGTAAGATAGTTCCGTTGCGACATGTAATGCACTATCGTCGCCATGTCTTTCCTCTAAATAGCAAGCGGCTTATTTAAGCTGTACATATATGCTTGAAAAATAAATAGAAATTAACAATAACGAATGTAGATTTCGTGTCGCAAAGCAGTTTTGCCATCTTGGGTGCTTAGCGAATAAAGCATAGATTCGCTTTGACGTTCATTATAGTGACATATCCTGCAATATCGGTTAAACTTGATGACGTCATCTAACGAACGTGCGAATTGAGGATGACGAACTTCTATCGATATTGGCCCAGAAATGATGTTGCTGATGCTTTGCCTAAAGCTCTATTTATCTATTGTGACGGTGTATTAAAATAAGAATGTTCATGGTGGTATGCTATGTGGTAGGACAATCATAATAACAGTTGCATGCCTACTGCATCTTAAATTGGTCCATCTCGAATGCCACTGATGGACCACCTATGCAGTAAAACTATATTTAATTCCACGTTTGCATCACAAATACCTAGTAAATTACCCCCGATCTAAGTGGCCCATCATTATAGGCAATTGTTATGTGTGTGGCATTTGGCTTCGAAGAAACTAAATTCGTCAAAGATTTCTGTGTCCATATGTGATGTGACGCTTTTGCATTTTTTTTCAAAATTTCAAAGCATGTATCGTTGTATAGACTTCATAATTAATTCATTTTGTGCCTATAGATTTTAAGGAGCCTAGTAAAGGAAGGAATATTGTTCTTACCGCCTTTAGTCCAAAGCAGGGTGGAATAGCACTTTATTATTTCAAGTTCAGTTCTCAGTGAACTTTTTGCATTCTCATAAATAAGTCGTGCAGATTTATATTTATTTATATATCACTTATAACCCAATCGCAATACAATAGGTACATCGTTATCTCTAATACGAGTAAAACATTCTAGCGCGCTCATGACCTACAATCCCAACGTCTAATATTCGCGTCTTTTGTTGACAGACAGACATACCTAATGCCTTCACTACATGTTTTACATACCGAGAAAATTGCCTATTAGTATTTCAGTGGATTGTGCACGGTACAGAACTTTCTCCGTTTACATTTCGCTCGAGGTATTTGTGTTACGTTATGGGAAAGGCGACGCCCTTTAGATAAACGTTTCGTATTATAGTACTTTTATGGAAAATTGTTGAATAAAATACATGCAGGGGAATGGAGATATATAATTCAATAAATGACGTATAGGTTTTCGTTAACTTCATTAGTCGTCCCAGGTGTGATTTTCGGACTATATAGTCTATGTCCAGCATTGAACTGCAATATGGGCTGATGTGATGTGTGATGGATGTGATAGATGATTTATTAACATTGTACAGCGCGAGATAAATACCTAGCGCTATAACAGAATTCTTCATATTTATTTCATTATTTGTTACTGCCTTTTCATAGCCTGGAATAATCCTGTAGACCACACATCACATCCGTCTCGAGATTACAATCGAGACTTTGTTGAACTAATTACACAAAATAATAATCTATAATCACAGAAGTTAAACAGTGTGATCCAAGGGTACTGAAAGGATAGGTATTTAGATTGTTAATGCATTCGAGATGAACTCTGGGTGATTGTTTTGTGAACACGACGAAGGTTGCCAGAGGTGGTAGGTTATCCGAACGGTATTGTCTTGCTGTGTTATATCGTTATTTAAATCAATATAATTCTCACGATATATAGGTATATTGTGTGTTTCAAATACGCTGGCCATCGAGACAATTACTAGTAATGTAACTTGTGTGGCCCATGTCTTAAATAAATTAATGCGTTGTTCTTTTAAAGAACGCAATAGGCAAGTTGAAAAAAAAATGATCTCAACCCCTTAGGTTTTACCATGAACACAAAACAGATTTTTTCCTTTATGGGAGCGAGAGGTTGCTCTACATTGTTTATAACGGCGTCTCTCTGAATGGAATCATTCCTGCTTTATCAAGCCCTCTGATTATAAAAAACAAGAGTCTAAGGATGTTGCATGCATTGCAGAAAGGAACGACGACCTCCATAGAAATAGACATAACGTAGGTACGTGCAACTGTACTGCATGTATGTGTATGCTCGTGGTGATCTTTTGCCATTGACCCAAAGAAAAACATGTAGAACCCAAGGTTTATGTAAAACTTGTAAACACGAAATTATTCTTAGACTCTTACGTAAACAGTAAAAAATATTATTGCTATTGTCTAGTCATCTACTCGTCAAGTCGATATTAATTATACACAACAAAATAGTGATCACTCATCAAACGTACGCGTGTTTATAATCGTGTAATTAATGACGTAACATAGATAGTAATAGATGCGTAAACGCACATAATTGCGTATACAGGTACCTGCGCGTCAAAGTACAGCGGAACCTGTTTTGAGGCAAGTAATGCGCGCTCTTACCATCATTACTATGTATTACTACTGCCTACTGGTTACATTTGCATGTGCTGTAAAAACTGCCCCAACAGCCGTTGTAACAGATCTATTTAATAATGTTTTCATTTCCACATGGTGTCAGTATAGCGGAGCGATCTCAGAACGTCAGATTGATATGTTCTGGGACAGAGCTTCCCAAACTATTTTCGTCTAACGCCCAGTTTGAATATAAGTTATTTTGTTGGGCCCCACATATTTCTGCCTTAAAAACCTCAATCACTAGTCTCGCAATTTTTTTTGGGCTTCTTACCACCACCTTTCTTGGCTCCCTTAGCGTTCACAAGTACGCCCGCGCTCTTTGTGAAAGATTGTTCTAGGGGTCACCGTGACTTCTTAAAGAAGGTTTGTTTTCGTTGTGGAATCTGGATAGATGCCACTATGAGGTCCCAGGAGGGTGACATAAAGCGCTATACAGACAAAATACTAGAAAGAGGCAAAAGTAATTTTCGTCTATGGCATATAAGTTTTCACTAGTTAGCGTTTCAAAGTCAACTGCAGTATCAAGTGTTAATAAGAAACATTACAACAAAATTAAATGTGAATTGAATACAATAGGGCGATTTCATCAGTAACTTTTGATTTTTACCGGGCGACCTTCAGTGAACTCTTTCTCATAGTTAATAGTCAATACTGATAGATATGTTTCGACAATCTCGTTAGTCAAGTCTATTACTCAGTCAGAAGGCAAGTAAGTATATTCGTTCGGGAGCTTGATATCGATTTGTTCGATATTATAACTCTCGTGTCGAATGTTTATGTGTTTATTGTTGATTGATATTTCGCAGCTTTCATACTATAGGGGCACATTTCGAAAATTTTGTGATCTCGAGTTTTTATAATATTTGGACACAAAATCAACACGGCTACTGATCTTAAACGCATTTTCCCAATAATAATTTTTTTTCGAGTTGTGCCCCTGTAGTATGAAAGCTGCGATTTATATCCTACTAATATTATAAACGCGAAAGTTTGTAAGTATGGATGGATGGATGAATAGATAGGTGTTTGTTACTCTTTCACGTAAAAACGGCAAAGGTATGAAGTTAGCTGACACTCTGGATTACACATAGGCTACTTTTTATCCCGGGAAAATATTTTAATCCCGGATAATTTCGAGATTTTGTTTTTTCTGCAGGCACGCGGACGAAGTCGCGGGCTTCCACTAGTATCGATATATATTGTGAAAATATCATGTTTTCTGCAGGGAATGATGAGTAAATTTCTACTTTCATAAGTAATACATATGAGTATTGTTTCAAATATTGTTGCACAGTCCTATTCGTTTGTCCTTGCCAGGATTTAATTCAAGACCCACGGTTATTAACCTAGCCAACCACAACACCAAACTGGTTGTCGTAAAAAGCAATACCTGCGTAAATAAACAGGCTAGGCGGGAATAGCCAATTACAATAGTTCGCCCGTTTTAATGTGAGTGATCCCAACATACTGTGGCGGGACGACTCTGGCCGTAGTTTAGACAGGCTCTATCATCAGTCGCTACCAAGGCCCCGGTTCTTGCGACCCGCGAAGTTATCTGTAATTTGACATACATTTTATAAAACTCTCGTGTCTGTCTAGGTCTGAGAATCGGCTACTATCTATTTTTCATACCCCTTCCGCCGCAGGCAGCAGGTAGTTAATTCATAAACTTACGTCTATGTTCCATAGGGGTAGGCAGAGAGGTAGTACAGATCTTCATTTAAGTAGTACGTCCCAAAAATACCTCTTTCGCATCGTCCAGCAGATTTATAGAGTTCATCATACATGCTCGTCGGTTTCCTGTGTGATAACTAGTCAATACGAAAAATGAAACAGGGCATATTTGAACAAATGACACCAACATAACTTTTGCGTAGAGTATCAACTGGTAGTTTCAGTTCAGTATTAGAGATGAATTTTGATTTCTGGTGCCTATACATGCACACTACGGAAAATATCATCTAAATAGAAGGCTGATTACGCTACCTCTTCACTGCTCTAAATCTGATACGATGTATATACATATACATGGTCAGTGGAAAACAGACGGTAGAAAGAGAAACTGAATTTATCTAGATTCTTTGTGGCCGTAGTGGGAAATGCGTCAACTGACAGGAATCGAGAAAGCCGATACACACCTTGGTTTTGTTGCCAACTTACCTAGTCGTTGCTTAAATTCTGTCACAAACAAAATTGGCTATAAAATGAAAACTAGTCATGATATTAAATAAAAGTATTTTTTTAAAAGGTAATTTAATTAGCTTACATTAAACACAAAATTTATTCAAAATGATTGCCACCATTTTTCACACAAGCCTTCAATCTTCGCGGCCAGTCATCAATAGCAGCACGGACCATATTCATGTCGATATCGGCCCAAGCTTTAATCAATGTCTTGTCTAAAACCGTGTCTTGGTACACTTTTGCACTGGTTTTTGACACCTTTTTCACAAAAATGCACTTCAGTAGGGCCATAGTAGGACACTCCCAACCAAATCATGATTGATGATGGATGATGGCCGTGCTGCACTCTAGGAATGGCATTTCCAGCGGTCGCAGAGCGTACACCCTGTCATTTTGTTTGTTGTACTTCTCTTCGATATTAAAAATTTTCTCGTCGTGACAATGGGCAAATACCCCCCATGGCAGTCTTGTGGCGTGCCCTGGGAAATGCCTCCGTCCAGCAGTGGACTGTAATAGGCTGATGATGATGATGATGTAGCTTTTTAAGGGTTGGTCAAAGATGTCTGCAAAAACTTCACTTTCGTTACATTTGCATTATTAATCCGATAAAGCTCCAGCTCATTTACCAAAGTGTCTAAACTAATATGCGCTATTTGCGAGAAACACCTTACGTTTAATGTAAATGGCCTGGCCGGGAATATGAGTCCATTATTACAACCGTTAAGCGAGAGGCATACAATGTTGCTTGTTTCTTGCATACAATCCTGACTTTTGTACTCTGTCATAGATATGAGACCCTATATAATAAATGTAAGCTAATTTACTTTATTTTGCTATAGCCCGTTATATAGGTGGGAAGCCTATATCAAACCCACTGGTACATAGATCAACCTTAGCCTTACTCTTTAGTAAGATGATCCTTTTCTAAAAATGGATTTTCGAAATAAAGTTATATGGTTAAGTTTGAAGATTTCATTCTTTGCTTTCATAACAATGATTGCATATATTTCAGATGTACAATAACGATGAAGATCGTGACTCTAAACCAAATGAGTTGACAGTTCTCATCGTCATTATCTTCTTCCCGCCCTTATGCCATTATTTATAGGTCGGCGCAATATGGTTTCTTTATAAACTTGTAAATATCTCCTTCGCCCGCTATGTTTCCCGTGAATAGGCCAATGCAATCATAGTACATTAGCGAAATTGAGTCTCCAATTTGTTGTAGAAGCGACCGACGCCATGCCACGGTGCGATTACGCGCTTACACCGCCACGGGGCAAGTGCACTAATTTCTGAACCTCGATGAAGTATTGGAGATATTTTTGCCAACAGCATTAAGCATGTCACGATTTATAAAACGTTTTATATGATTGGCTTGTTTGTTTGAAGTTTTTGAACTGAATTGATACTTGTTCCTTTTTATGTGTCTAGGTCTTGAAATATTAGAATTGGATCATTAATAAGAATATATTTTTGCCCGTAATGGTTTTCTGGAATTTTTTTGCAAGGAAGGTATGAAAGTCCAAAGTGACCATGAATGTAGGTAAATGATTGAAGATCAAAAGTAAACACAAAGAAATGTTATCCCTTCGTAGGGTCAGATTTTGAGATGAATAAGAGATTCAAGATTTTTATCTATGAAATCTAGATACTATTTTTTTGATTTATATTCCGGTTAAATGGTAGTCTTGATGAAATGTAAATGTCTAACTAAAGACTGATGATAATTATAGAGCATGTGATGCAAATGTAGCGTGAAGACGATAAATTAAAATCAGATTACATCGTGGCTCTTACATTTATATAATATTACATAATATTTATATTGTTTGTTAATTATCACTTTCCGTGCAATCAGAACCCTCAAAACGGATGAACGCATTTCATTGCAATTTTTATATGATTACTTCACTACAATTACTTGGCTAAATTACGCATATTACTTGCCTTGTTCAAACAAGTTTATTTATATACAATTTTTTTAGTTATAATATATCCACACACGCTTTCTACATAGATAATGTCAAACGTATTCAAGGTCAGCATGTATCGGTGTCATCCGAGCGATGCAATCGTGTCCCACCTTACACTCCATCGACACTCACTTGTATAGGGTTGTCATCTTATCGATTGAACGCCAAAGTGTGTCAAGTATCAGATGAATCGCAAATTCTTGATAATGATGTTGATAATGGAGAACTGGAAAGCGAAATGCTGTCACAAGCTTATTAAAACCATAAAACGCAAGTTTGCGGTTCAGGTGATTCTAATTTGATGGAAGCTATTTTGTATCTGGGTAACGTAAGTGGTTATTAAAGAAAACGTGGTTTAGTGTTCACCCCTAAAGATAGCATAAAGTCAAAAGTGTTTTCCAGTTGAGGTTCCTTCCCGCAAAATGTGGTTGTAGAACATTCTAGAAAGTGCTGTAACTAGTTAAATTGGTAACCCTATTTCACTTAAGAGCTCCTAAGCACTATCTCACATGTGAGATTGGAGCCAAAAGGTTCACGGCTCATTAGGCTACCAATCGAAATATTTCTATCGTATCTTTACGAATTCGATTTTAGTAACGACCACTCAGATCGAGTTATGTAATGTAATTTGTCAATTATTTTGAGCAGTGAGAATGTTTCGGATGCTTTATGAAATATTCATGTTGAATCGTTAGTGTTAGATGATTTTTGACAGGTAATTAATATGTTTTTAAATGTGATCACTTGGTTCATCACTCAATTATTTCTGGTGTCAAAACGTGGTTTATAGTAGGCAACCTTTGAATCAGTTTCCGGGATTTTGTTGAGTAGTCCAACTTTGTGCTTAATTTTGATTCGATTTGTTGAGTAGCTCTAAAATGATTGAGTAGTGAATGCTAGACATCCATCCATATCACATTAAGCGAGGTTTTACTACATGTTTTCCCTACATATATTATTGTTTTATTGACATGTACGTTCAAAAGAATGCAGTACAGTTAAAGTAACGCCACCGTCGACGAAGTAAATCACCGACGTTACAGAATGACAAGCAGGAGTGATTCATTTCTGTGTCATACATCATTTTTAACACATGTAGATGTGTAATATGTTGTTTTTTAACTTAGCTGGAACATAAAAGAATTCCGCATCACGCAGGTAAATCTACCCTTGCTTGGAACGTAGATAGGTAACCTATATGGCGGCTGTTAAATCTTGACCTAATCTACGTTTTGGTAGTCACAGCAAGCAGGTGGTATTAGTAATAAATAAGGCCTGCCATTGGTCCATTTTCGGCAGTCTGAATAACATTAACAAATCTCACAATAGACTTATAACTGTCCACTCGAAAAGGAGAACACCTGTTTTGCGAGATCAAAACAAATGACGCTCATTTTAATTTGTAAAAATTATTTAAACATTCCACTACAGTATGGCGTTTTGACTCGCCTAGTAATCTACACTTTGAAGCACAGCTATTTTAAACACCTCTCTCGGTCTGCACTTGGTCGAGTAGAACTAATACCCCTGTATTAGAATAGTTCGCATTCGACCTGGTATTGAGTCGTACGAACAATGCCAATGGCATAGCAATGCTAGCTGTACCGTGTTTCTGCTTAGTCACATTAGATTACAGGTTGATCGATTAATATCGATAGACGGCTCTATTAAGCGTGATCATTATCAAAAGTGTACATTGCTCTGTCCCTGTTCCTATTTAACTATGTAAATTTTTTACTTATGTAGGTCATGCAGTAAGGTTTCGTTAATTTTACATTTACATATTTTCCGTTGCTCTATCTTACTTCATATACGGTTCTATCTATAGGTACGCCAAACGCCAAATCACGAGGTAAACTTTCTAAATATGTACTTAAAATTATATTTTCCTATGAACGCGACGGGAATGTAGTTAACCGGACGCCCGCCGTGCTACTGACTGCTTGCCTAGTGGTATAATTATATTGGCTCAAAAAGTGATATTAAATGTAACTGCACTAGATCAGTTACCTAAATGGGAACTATCAGGAGGGGAAATAACATCCGTGTAGTAAACACCAGTTAAAGAAATCATAAGTTGTATAGAGACTGGAGCGTTATTCTTATTACACGAGGTTGTCTGTGAGTTATCTGCGCATACGCATACCTTTTCTAGAGTAACATGTCAGTTCGAAACGTATTATTATTTTAATATGCCAATTGGTACATTAACTGCTAAGTTAAATATCTTAAAAATTTATATCTTACTTATTACTTTTGTGAGACGATGTAATAGTTCTAAGATTTTTTAACTGAATTAATAAATAAATAATAAGTAAGTTTTCCGAGATTAATACAGTTATTGCAAGTGGGCTTAAAGCTAATACATAGATACTGGTTTTTTTTCATTCCTAAAAACATTGGCATTTATATACTTATGGGTTTTATAAGAATTATTAAAGATCTAACCTGCATGCAATCGGATAATTAACTACATTGCTGCATTGCACTTTATATAGTAGAGTATTTTGTAGTTTAACTTAGACATAGTGAATTATTCATAACAGTTGATTGTATTATCACTGGTGTTGCTTCACTGTTTGAATCAAATAATAACAAATCGTTTAAAGTATCTGAAAATCTTGAACTTTTTTAAAATAGATTGTCGAATCGACCGCAAATTTCGGTTACCTATAGATATACATAAACCATAGGTACCATTATATAAGTAATTTAACCATGTAGTGCTCGTGTTGTCGTGGTTAAATTCAGACAGGTATGAATGAACAAATAAGTGGGAATAATATGACGAGTTTAATATGATTACGTGTAACAACTTTTTTGTACAAAGCCATGTGCGGCCCCAATTGAGAATTTGCGAGGGCGGTCACGAAATATACGGAACATGAAGTATGTAGATACAAATGCTGTGATAATCAATGTGAACATCCAACTGTACGCAGTATGAGCTACTGGTTAACATTGCCTCCACTTACATCATCACTTTCTTCATCGTCATCATCACCCTTCTTCATTGTCATCATCACCCTTCTTCATCGCAAAGGCGATTCTAGTTCACACGGCTGTGTTCCCGAAAAGGGGTAGTCAGATTTGCAGGATCATAAAGGAGATGCAGCCACCCTTTAGCGCAGGCGAGACAGACATATGTAAATGGTAGTGACAAGTTGCTGGCTTATCTCCTGAGATAATGCCCGAATTTCTTAGTCGACTCTTACGACATTCACGCAAGAAGATGCCAGCTTTCTACTGAAGCCCGTATCAAGCAGAGGACAACCTGG